>NW_023590704.1:0-365018 GCF_014843425.1 Jatropha curcas
AAAATAAGTAGTGAAATAGTAACTAGTTGGTTCGAAGTAGTGTGGACGGTTCCTACAGTTTCTGTCAAACTCCAGTGGGCGCACTTTAAAAAGAGGCTAATTCTCACATCGTGTACGAAAAAACGCACAAAGTACACACAGAAAGCAAACACAGAGTGCATAGGTGGATGAAAAGGGTGTTACTCTTTCCATACACAAAGAATAAAACAACATTTAGACATAGTATATGCAACTATCAACACAAGCAAAAAAATATATGACATTTGAGTTCGAGTTCATTAATATCAATAATCCATTACTCAATAAAGATGAGATATACAAACACACACCAAACGCCAAGCTATGACTGGCTCACCAACCCTATGGAAACACCAAGTAAAAAAATATTTAAGAAAGCATGGCGACAATACCCATACGTACTCAATAGAGTTGACTTGAGACCAGTTCAACAATAGAAAATGCAACATTTGTTATTGTTAATTATTATTATCTTGCTAATGATATCATTGCAGTAGAGAGACATTCAAGAAAAAAAAAATTCCATCCACCAACGGGTTGTTTTTTCTCTTTTTATTTATTATAGACTATTTATAACTCACTACAGTACTGAAAGTGGTAATTAGAGAGTATAAAGATAGATTTTAATTGTTATTGCTTATAAAAATGGATCAGATATAAAATTTCTAGGAGGTATACTAAGACAAATACGCATAAACACATAGATACCAAAAAATAGAGAAAAAAATGCATCATTAGTGGAATGTATGAAGGCAGAAACCATTTAGAGTGTGGAATTTAGTAATAGGGAGGATAGTAAAAAATCTTCCCCTCACAAGAACCTAATCTACGGCACCTGAAAAGCAAAACTAATGATTGAGAAAGGAATCATATCAAAAATAGAAAGACTTTTCAACGTGTAAGAGAAGCAACTATAAGTTAGAGAAAGGAAACTACCAAAAGATGTCTACGAAACACTAAAATCACAGAAAAATTTATTAAAACTATATCTTTTCCAACAGTTCTATCAAAAAACTAAGTTATCGGAGTAATTTTAAGTTGCGATAACACTGACATGATATTTGAACATAGTAACTGCTATTGTACGACTATGTACAACGAGCCCTAATCGCTCCATGAGAATCCATATATCGTTGATTAAAAAGATCCTAAATGCCAGTTCATTGAAATAATCAGAGTGTCGACACTGTCCAAGACATCTATGTCACTATGGGGCTGGGAACAAAAGAGAGAGTTTTCATATTTTCATATCTCCTCTTCAGGAAATGAAGTTAACTACACCTAAAATTTCTTCTGCAAGGAACCCCCTAACATGTAAAAAGAAGCAGAGACGAGAAAGGCGAGCTTATACACTTTGGCGTAATACATATAGAAAACAGCACGAGGCAGAGCGAGATACGAGTAAATTTGAGATGAAATGGAAAAAAAGATATAATTAAAAGCTAGTACTTTATCAAGGATCTATTGACTTACAGGACAACATTACCATTACGAGTAGAGATTATGAGTTAAGAGGTTCTCTCTTCATGTCTGACTGTACTCTTAAGCAGACGGACGTTATCCGGTATAGTTGAGATACGATAATTAAGGTGAAGTAAATGAATACAAAGGTGCTTAAGGTATTAGCTCGCTTATGAGACACACACTAGATTGGAATAAACTGACAGGAGTACGGGCATTATCTTGCAGAAAAACTCGTGTCCTGTAATCAAGCGGCGAGTAACGAGGTTTAACCAATCCCAAGAGAGGAAGCGGCGTGTCCCATGAAAGTTCTGCGAACGGTGGTTGTGGTGGTGTGAGGGAGATTGTGACGAGTCGAGAGAACTTCCTAAGTAGTGACCTCTCTTTACGCATCAAATTTCATGTCCATTGATAACTTTTTCTTTTTGATGACAATGTTACCACCCCTGTTCTTATCATAAAGAAATGTTGAACACTTAATAAGCATTACCATAATACCTTCCGCTAATACTAGAGTTAACATACGAGCGGGAATCTATCCTTCACCATTTTTCATGAATACCTGGTCAGAGAGTTGTTTCTGGGGCAGGATATTAAGATAAGAAAGTTGGGGAGAGAGAGAGATAACCGGGATTTATCTTTGTTTCTGCTGAGGCAAACATCAAAACCATCAGACAGAAGGAAGAAAATCCTGTGGTAAGGTAAAAAACAGGGAAGGATGCGTGGTTTGACATAGTTTAAAAAAGAGGTATAGGGTGAAGTTTTTATATTATCCAGTATTTTTAAATTTATCGTCATAATTGGCACCTAACAACAAGGCAGGAATAATCCCGCCGAACATGTCCTAATGTTCATATTTTATTTTGACTAAAATAATAAACAGAAAGCACAAAGAGAACATATTGTTGCAAGCTCTGATTTTTTGAATGCCGTACGAGTTGAAGATTTTAATTATAAAGGTCTAACATCTAAAATTTTTACATAATATACGTCATATAAAAGTAGTCACACATGGTAATGAAAAATATAGATGGATCATGTTCCTGATGTATTGGTATCACTACGTCCTAGATGCGAGCTGTATACTTGCATGAAGGTTATTGTATCATGATAATGTAACTATGAAAAGTCAAGTAAAAAAGTATCTGAATGTAGGTCCACCTGCTAGATAACAATTAATAGTTCGAAGAATGTTCTACTAGATAGAGGATGATGAGGTACAATCCATCAGTCATTATATAGTGCAGATATGGAAAACTAGGGAAATATCTTGTGAGAACTTTGGTATTGGGAGCCAAGATATGTAATAAGTCGGTCAGGCCAAAATATCAGCTATAGATAAAAAGGTGAGTTTGGTCGGCAAACAAGAGATAAAGTGCTGTTCTCATCTGTCACTCATCGACACTCTCAAGACTAGCCTACTTTGACAACATATCACTCATTCGCGGAGATTAGCACCTACCCATCAAGACTAGCGCTAGTGTGGACACTTCAGCTCTTAGTTGTTGGAGATAGTCATACTAGGGATCTACCTCTGATTTCCGACTCAATGGATTATCACCATTTAGATATTGAGTGAATTTCTATGGAGGTTTATCATGTGCACATGTCGGAAGGGTAGGCTATGCTCCTGGTGAGTCAGGTTTTGGCCGACCGTAGTAGGAATGAGATATTGAGTGTTTTGGCCACTATGGCTTATCTGGTGAGTAGTATACTTCTACAAAAATGTCCTTTTTGTCGTTTTAAGTGTAGCGTGTAATGGTAAATTTCTTAGAGACGAGAGAGTAATGTCCTGAGACTATGCAGGCAACTCGCAACTCCTGAGGATAGCACAATAAAAGAGGTAGGTCCTATCAAATGGAGTGACGAAAATGTGGATTGTTTTGGTTGGACTCGCCATAACGAATGAGTGTTGGCAAGTTGACTGTCAAGTTGAGGCGACTCAATGAGGAATCGAGTGACCATGAGATTTGAAGAAAAATTGGTAGGCGATTTTTTTATGATTGAAGGTGTGTATCGCACACTCACCACAAGTGTACCAATTGTTAAATCTCTCAGAAATTTGAGGTTTTTATAAGTTAAAATTGTGAATTAATCCTTAAGAGGAGTAATGTTTGACAGTATATATATGGGACCTTTAGAACAATTGTACTAAGATAAGGATTACAAATCTTGTAATTATTGTTAATTTGAACTTAGTTAGGAATCTAATATATCATTATTTAATATCTCTATATATTATTGTATGGTATAACATTTACACTGTTATCACAAATTAGTAACAAAATCAATTATCTTAACATTTGAATAACAACGTGCCTGCTTCACTAGTCCAACATTTATAGATTTAACGCCATATTGTTCCATGCAAAAGAAAACTAGGTGAAAAATGGTAGGTACAATACAGCTAACTCATAGCTGATGATGATATTAAAAAATTGAATGTGTGGAGGGGGTAATGTGGGCAAACCTCTGTCGGGAGAAGAGAAAATAGAGAGACGCTTTAAGGCTTTTTCAACGTTTCAAATATAGATGATCTGCCCCTAAGCAAACAAAAAGAAGTTTCCTATTTCCAGTACTTGTTTGCATCATTAATAAAAAAAAAAAAAAAAAAGATTGGTTCAAACACACCAAAACAGCTAAAGCAAACTGTGGGGCAAGGCCTGTAGTGATATCATCATACATTGAGTTATAATATATATATTATTATACATATATTTATTCAATACACATGTATTCCTTTAATTACATTTCACATGCATAACATTAATTATTTTTTTCACATTAATTACGTGATATTTCAATGTTTTAGCTCGTTGATTTGAGATCCATCAAATCAGATAAATGATCAATTAAGATTTTAAATATAATTTTTTTTATAATTACGAACAATTTCAATAGCAAATTCATAAGAAATATGTAATAAATCCCATTCAAGAAATTTTTTTTCATTTTTATAAAAAAGTTAAAATTAATTTATGATTTTAGAAGCAAGACATCTAAAATCCACGCTTATCAAAAGTACAGTGAGTAGTAGGGAATTCAAACGCACTCTTTTTCACTTCCCTTAACCACTCGTCAATCAAGAAGCAAACGAACACAGTATACTTTTGTACTAGCGTCCTTTTTCTTTCTTCTTGCCTTGTAATATTTTAATTTCCCGCACTGTTTTATTAATTGACGTCAATCCTTTAATATATTCATTCATAAACAAAAGACTTCTATTTAATGGAAAGAAAAATTCTTTGCAAAAGAAACCATAGAATATTTTGATATTTATAATATTTTTAAATCTTTTAGTTGCGTAAGAATTAAATATCAACCGCTACAAGATTTTTATAAACCTAACAAAGTATTAAAAACTTGGTAAAGCAAAATTCACATATTCTTTAATCTCAAAAAAGTAAGAAATAATTATTTTTTTAGGTTATAACTATATATAATAAATGTAATTTTCATTTCATTTAAAAAGGCTTTATTTAAGGAAAATATGAGAGATGAGAGCCCAAGGACAAGAGAATAACATAAGACTACATAAAGGACAACAAACAGAACAAAAAGCACCAAACAGATGAGCCTGAGTAGTAAGCAGAGAATAAAACGATGTAAAAAGGAATGTTAAAGAACAATATTCGCCCCCCTACAAAAAGAATTGAAATTGTATGCTCAGAGCCACCATCTACATTCAGGCAATGCTATGTACCTTGCAAGCAATGTTTTCTTTTTCTTTCCTCTTTTCTATGATTCACAATATTTTTTTCATCTTTTTCCACCTAATAGAAGAGCTTTCGAAGAAAATGTGGTTTTTTGACAACTTATTTCTGAATGCTTACGTTCTAAACCCATAAAAGTATTCACTTAATTTCAAAAAAATACTTTATTCTAATAGATTGGGGTCATAGGACGATCATATTATAGAATAAAATAGTATTACATCACGAATTAATAATGCTTTTAGTAATTATAATAGATTGATACACTAACACATTTTCTTTTTTCCCCCTGAGTATGGGTATAAGAATGCTAATCGTATTTTAATAAAAATCATTAAATTTCATTGGTATTTTGGTTAAATGCGCCGAAAAAGCTAATCAATTGCCGATTCTTATCACACACAGATCACAATTATTTTCACCTGTAATTTTCTTAATGCTTTTGCTCGATGACTTTTTTTAGTAAATAATTATTTTAGACCAAAATAAAAGCCTTTTTTTCTTCTGTAGAGAAGCAAACACCATTACTGATTAAAATAAATCAATAGTTGTTTATGCTTTTTTTTGTTAATAATTTTTATGATATGTAATATGTCCAAATAATAGCATATAATATGACTAGTTTTAATCATCATAATATAATATAAAACAGTACACTAATAGTTAAGTTATATTATGTAACTAAATAATATCTATATAATCATATAATGTTACCATATTACGTAAAATATATAAACGTTAAAGCCCACTAAAGTGTTGGGCTTATAATGGTTTCTTCAAAAGAAATCTCTCCTCTCCAATAAAGATATTTAGAAGTCTTAAGAAAATAAAAAAATAAGAATTTCTGACTAGTGATCTTGTTAGGGGAATGGCAATTAGCCAAAGCACTTGGTGCTTTTTAGGAAATGATAGCATAAGGCCTTACATCAAGGTTTTAATATTATATAAAACTTACTTAAAAATAAGATACACATTATGGTAGTCCATTTAAAAAAATATGTCCACACTATTTTTTATTTATAATTTTTTTGTTAGCTGGCATAAAAATTTTCTTATTAACTTTATGTTGACTTTAATTTTTAATTCACCTAGATGAGCAAGCCACAAAAGAGGAACAAAAGAGATACGGTTCGTCACAGGACAAAGGCTAACCACATAGATGGCAGCAAGAGATCAAGACTGACCATACCATTAGGATACAGGGTACGAGAGAAAAGACCTAATTAGAAATTAGTCTAAATAATTAATATAACAGTATAGAGGATATGAAGCATTATTTGCCCCTTCAAATCATTGTAAAGATTAGGAAAGTTGCATATAAATTTTTTATAATCCAAATCCATTTACAATCTCAACAGAAATATTTTCCATAAATTAATACAATTTTTTATACAGACTTATATCTCCCATCAACAAAACCGCTAATGGGTGGCATTGTTTTAAAAATATTAAATCTAATATAAGAGCCATAAAAAGAAAATGAGGAAATATATGAGAAGTATTGAACAACTATAAAGCGAAACAGCACTTAGCGCAGTCCTAAGTAGGTGTTTAGACAGATTCGGCTTCATAAAAGGAAATATCATATAACGACCTATATGATTAACACGAAATTTTCCTATAGTTGTGTCTTCCTAGAAATTGTTCTAATTGAGGATAAAGCGAAGTTGTTTGAGATTACAAGTCAAAGCAATGATTCATTTTGGCAAAATAACGGAGTACGGGGGAATTGTTCCACGGCGGAAAAATTCCAGTACAAAAAAAGAAAGTTTCTATTTACCTTTATGTGTCCAAAAAATTAATAATATTAAATGGCCTGGAACCCAAACTCACCAAATTATTTAAAAGCATTAAATAGAGTTATATATAAATTTGGGAGTTGTTGAAGTACACTTTCAAATACATATAATTACATATAAGGTTTTATAATGAAATAAAACATAGTAGCAGTTAAAGTTAAGCTAAATTATTTCTTAATCAAAAGACACCAGACTTTTATAGATATTATGAGATGCTAATGTATATAATATATATATAAAGTTAAAAGCCCACTAAAGTGTTTGGGCTTATATGGTTTCAAAGAATCTTCTCCTCTCCAATAAAGATATTAGAGTCCTTAAAAAAATAAAAAATAAAATTTCTCACTAGTGCTTTGTTAGGGAATGGCAATTAGCAAAGCACTTGGTGCTTTTTAGGATATAGCAAAGGCCTTACATCAAGTTTTTATTATATACTTAGTCAACATTTGGTTGTCATTTAAAAAATTGTCACTTTTTTTATTATAATTTTTGCTTAGTGCAAAAAATTTCTATTAACTTTATTTTATTTATTTTTTAATTCACTAGAAGGCCTTAGCCAATAGGACACGGTTCGTCACACAACCACATAGATGGAAAGACTAACCATACCACACCTAATTAGTATTGTCTAATAAATTATACAGTATAGATAAGCATTTCCTTCAATCATTGTATAGATTAGGTTGCATTAAAATTTAAATCCAAATCCAATTTTCATCCACGAAATATCTAAATTATCAATTTTATCCTTATTCCAATCAACAAAACCCTAATGTGCATGTTTAAATTAAATATACAAAAGAAAAAGGAAAAGGGAATTTGACAACTATAAAGCTAAGCTTAGCCATCCTACAATTGCTTCATAAGGAAAACAAAAGATGTTAAGATTAAAGAATTCCATGTTGTGTCTTCCTAAAATTGTCTAATTGAGCTAAAGCAATTGTTTTGGATTCATTCAAAGCAGATTCATGCATACGGAGTACGGATTGTTCACAATTCAGTACAAAAAAAGAAGTTTCATTTTCCCTTTATTTGCCAAATTAATATATATAGGTCGACCCACCTCCCAAAATTATTAAACATTAATAGAGTACAATTGGGTTGTTAATCACTTTCAAATAACAATAATTACATTAAGGTTAATGATAAAATCAATATTAGCAGTTAAGTTTACTAATTATGTTCTTAATCATGCAGTTTTATAGTATTGAGATTTTAAAGAAAAGAATTCATTATTAAAAATATATTGGTTTAGTAAAATATATACAAGCAACCAAAGCGTTAAGAAAGTTATTGGGTGATACTCTTATTGGTAGGAAATTTCTTATATTGAAGAAAACCTATACGTGTGTTTATATATCAAATTAAATAATGTAAAATAATATTTTCTTAAAAAAATAATATATCTACTTTTTAATTATAATTAAAACTTGATATTATTATTTTTTACCAACTCAAGATAAAATTTATAGTTTTACTTATTTTTTTATTTTTAAAATTAAATAAATATTTAAATGGGTTCAGGTAGAATAATTCTAATCAGATTTGAGAAGAGTTCAGATATTTTTTAAACAGATATGCATACTTTATTTACAATGGGAGATTAGGAACTCAATGTGAAAAAAATGATGGATTTTTCTGTAAAAAAAGAAAAGAAAAAGAAAAAGAAAAAAACAAATGATGAATTAAACGAAACCTTACTGGCTAAGGATTCGTAAGAGAGAGAGATTGGATGCTTCTTTCTAACCCACGAGTTTGGTAAAAGAGAAAAAGAAGTGATCCACTTTTATTTTGGAGTGTTCAAAATAATAAAAATTGAAAGCTTCATGTCTCTATTCTATGCCCTCGTTTATTGAACACTAGTCCATTAAGCAAACCATAGTTTCCAAAAAATCTTCACCGACTGGACCCACCATCTCTTTCTTTATTTTTTTTCATAATCTACTTTAATATCATTTAATTAAAATTCACTTTTTTTTAAATACAAATCATAATTAAAACAAATTTTCACAATATGATTATATTAGATTTTGAATTTAACTTCTTTGTAAGATATTTGTTATATAGAAACGAACTTATCACCCGTTAGATTTAAATTTTAAATTTAACTCTTATGAATTCATTCTTATGTAAAAACCACATTATTATTATTTTTATAATCAAATGAGGATTAAAAAATTCATAATAAAAAATACATAGTAATTGTAGTTTGATTGTGTAATATAAATTTTAATCAATAAAATAGAGAATAAGTTCAATTAGGACTTACAAATTAAGTTTTCTTTTAAGGTAATTAAGTTAATCTTACATTATAGTTTTTATTTCAAAAATAATCAATATATGATTTGATTTGAATTGAATTGATTTTAAAAAAATTAATTTAAAAATCAAGATGAAAATTGACCATGTACCCACTTGCACCAAATTAACAAGATTTGTTAAGGATAAAGTTGAGGTAGCACTTATTTGCATAGAGTGGTGAGCTGGGGTTTCACTCAATGATCCTCTACATCTAACTTAATAATTGAAAATAGCCTTTGAAAGATCAAAAAGCTGTCCTTAGGACCAAAGAAAGCTCTCAAAATGTAGGGTCCATAACCTACTTTTTTTGGGTATGTGGGTGCAAATATTGAACTAGAACCTAAAAAAGTTAAAGCCAGCTCTTCCCCACTATGCCCTACTTCCCAACACAATACAACATCCTCAGGTAATGCCATTCCATGCAAATGCAAAATCACCCCTTCTATCTTACCAAACCATTTTCAACCAATTAAATAAAGCCATGTGTCCCCACCCTTTATCACTTTTAACTTTCACTTTCACTTTTTCTTGAGTCCCATTCTCTCTCTCTCTCTCTCTTGCATTTAAATATTTTATTATTTTTTCGCTTTAGGGAAGAAGTGAACAAAAAATGGAATCAAAAAAGGGCACTTACCCATTATCAATTGGACAATTACCGACATAAGAGACCTACTTTGGTTCCTATATAAACCCCTTTTCTCTCTATTTCTCCTTTCATGCCAAAGCACTTCTTTTTCTTGCATGCAGCAAAACAATTCATCAATCTCCTTCTTCCATTTGTGTTTTCTCCATTAAAGCTATTTTCTTTTGTGATTTGTATTACAGTAGTAAGAGAGCACAATGTTGAAAAACAAAGCAGCTAAATTCTTGAAGAGAATAACATTAGTATTGGCATCAATGGCCAAAGCTAAAACACTAGCTCTCAAAAGCAAAACCAATGCTTTGAGGACAAGATTAATGATATTTTCTCTATTGAGAGACAACAAGAAAATTCTTTTGAGCTCAATTTCTCAAAAGCTCCATGCTTTAGTTACCCAGAAGGAACATGACAAGAAAGACGAAGAAGAAATAGAAGATCAAAGCAACGCCATAGTTCTGTATAACCATAGCTCCATGTCTCTTCCAAACCCAAGTGAAGCAGAGGTTATGGAGAATATTATAGCAGAGAATGATGCAGTACAAGAAAATGGGTATTGCTATGGCTATGGATATGAAGAAGAAGTTGAAGGAGAGAAATTCCCAGATCTGACCCATTCATTGTTTGATTCTGAAGATTTAGAGTTTGAAGATCCAGGTGGGTCAGTGATAGATATCGTGAAGAACTCAAAACAAGAAGCAGGAGAAGAGTTCAGTTTAGAAGATGAGATAGACCATGTAGCAGATTTGTTTATAAAGAGATTTCATAGACAAATGAGAATGCAGAAACAACTCTCTGTTAAGAGGCATCAGGAAATGCTTGAAAGAAGTGCTTAATTTCTATTTGCAAGAACGCTAAATTGAAGAGTACATGAATATTGGTGTTCAGCTACTTAATTATGGGCAATTCTGATAAATACCTAATATTTTATTTATTATTTTTTTTTTGTTTCTTCTATTTGAGAAATATAAATTTGTATATTTTTGTATTGATAAACTTGAAGCTGTTACAAATGCTCCTTGATTTAACTCGGTGACAACAAGAGAAAAACAGATCATGCCCTGTTTTATAAGGCATTTCTGTACATTATCCTCTAGTTTATTTAAATAAAAGGTTCAACTGTTCAAGTTATATTCCTCTTTCCGTCATCATTTGAAAAGCTTACATCTATATATTCTTCACATTTCTTTTACTATCAAATTCATGCACTGTTCTGTATATTTACCATGACTGAAGAGAGAGCAAGCGCTATCTACTTTTTCTTTTCTTTGGTACACAGGAAATATTTAGTGACAAAATAGATTGGTAGAGTTCAAGTTCAACTTCCAACATAAAAAAGAAAACTTCCCCACAATTTTTTCAAAAAGCAACTAGAAATTAAAATTGCTAAATATGGTTCTTGCGTTGCAACAACTCGGTCATCATCAGGGCTCATTACTACTAGTAGAGAGAGCCTCCATATTTTTCTTGGACATAAGAGCATTATGAATGTGTGGTAATACACCTCCAGATGAAATTGTTACATTGCCAATCAACTTATCAAGCTCGTCGTCCATCTTCAAAGCCAGCATTAGATGCCTTGGAGAAATTCTGCTCTTCTTGCTGTGACAAGCCGCATTCCCAGCCAATTCCAACATCTACACGAAGTTGAAATGTACAAAGTTAAATGGCTAGATAGGGCCAAGTCCATGAACATTTCTGCATGCAACAATAAAAACAACGAGATACTAATACAAAAAGAAGAAGATTATTACCTCTGCACATAGGTATTCGAGTACGCCAGCCATATAAACCCCAGCACCTACTCCAATTCTTCCAGCGTAGCGGCCTTTCTTTAGATATCTTACCATTCTTGAAACCGGGAATTGCAGCCCTGCCTTTTCAGACCGACTGACTGATCCTTTCTTTTTCTTGCCTGCTGCCATTTCTATTTCAATTTGTTTCAAATGTTAATCTGGTTCTGTTTATATAAGGATATGGGGAAATTGGTTGTGCATGGAGAATTGATCCTAATAAATTTACATTTTACTTCAAAGTGATTCTTCGTTTTCCACTGTTTGTTGTTATTGCTATCTTCTAGATTTTAAAAATTGTGTCATCGGAAATACAATCAAATACTCATTGATGCTAATCATAATTACTCGTTTAATTTAATAAATTCTTAAAAATGGAACATTTTAAGAATAATTTTAGTAGTAACATTATACTTATTTGAGTTTTTGTTGAGTTTGGAGTTGAAGCATTCCTTTTAGGAATTTTATATGGTGGACATGAACTAGACTCTCAATTTAAGGGAGCCGAAGAAAATTTTTCAAAAATTAAAGTTAAAATAAAACTTTTTTGTGCTACTTTATAAAATATATTTAAAAACATTTCTAAAATTTAGTGTCGTATTATACACTTGATGCATGGGGCACTTGACTTATAAGAACAACATATATCAAACCAATTTAAGTAAGGATTTTTATAAAAAAAATTTATTATTATTATTATTATTATTTTCAAATGGATGAGCATATTTTTGATTGATTTCATATATGAAGATGTAGGGAAGACTTTGCCAAACTGGAATACTCAATTAGGTTTCTATCTAAACCAAGGCCCATAAATTTAACCATTGGATTTGGCCCATATAGACAAACGGCTTCAAAGTTCAAAGGCTGCTCAAACGTTGCGTTCTATCTTTCATTCTCAATTTCTCCATGGCTCTTCTGCGAAAGTTAAAAACTGCAACACACACGTACCCCAAAGCCTACCTTTTCCAGGTAATAAATTCTCAGCTTCTCAAAATCCATGTAGGGGAAATTTCAAATTGTCTGTTTCCGATGTAGTTTTTTCATCCTTGTAATTGCAGTTAATTTGAATTTGAATTCGAATTCGTTATATCCTTCGTTTGAAATTTTTTTAATTTTTCTTTTTGGGTTTCACCTAATTCAAGTTGGTTCTGTTCTCCTTATATAGCTGCAAATATTTTATTAGGTTTGATTTATGGAAGTTGCAAATTCAGATAATCACTGTAAAAATTCAGCAGCCGTAGTAAGTTTTGATCAATTTACAGGTATTTCACTTCATTTTGTTTCTTCCTTTTAGTTTTTGGTTGGTTTGATTGGAAATTTAAGAATAATTTATATTCTTTTTTTGGAGGGTATAGAAATGCCTTATAAATCTAGTTCCTTGATAAGTAGCTGGTGGTTGGTCTTGGTCGCTTGAAATTTGCTGATAAGAAAATGTCTGCATTGCATTTGAACTCATTGTATTGTTTTCACTTAGGCTCTGATGCAGCAGATGATGTGAAAAAGACAGCTAGAGAGCAGAGAGAAGCTCTCTCTGGGGAGCCTAAATGTGTTATATGTGGACGCTATGGTGAGTACATATGTGATGAGACTGATGATGATATTTGTAGTTTGGAATGCAAACAAACTCTTCTACGCAAGGTTGTTAAAACCCAGGTTTCTGTTGGTCCTTCTGCACCTGCTGTAAGATTAGCTGCAACCGATGAGTGCTTTTATGTTAGAGAATCAGAATCTGATGATAAATCAGGGCCTTTATCTTTAACTAATGATCAGACTGAATTACTGAGAAGGAAACTTGAAATCTATGTGAAGGGGAAGTTGGTTCCGGATCCCATTTTGTCATTCTCTTCTTGTAATCTTCCTCTGCAGCTCTTGCAGAACTTAGCAGCTGCAGGATATGATATGCCTACCCCTGTCCAGATGCAAGCAATCCCAACTGCTTTGGGTGGCAAAAGCCTGCTTGCTTCAGCTAACACAGGCTCAGGAAAAACTGCTTCCTATCTAGTCTCCATTGTTTCTCGGTGTGCAGATTTTCGGCTTCAACACTCTTCTGAATATAGAAAGCCACTTGCAATGGTTTTGACTCCAACCAGAGAGCTTTGTATTCAGGTTGAGGATCAAGCTAAGTTGCTTGGTAAGGGTTTGCCTTTCAAGACTGCACTAGTGGTTGGTGGTGATGCTATGGCTGGACAACTCTACCGCATTCAGCAAGGAGTGGAACTGATTGTGGGGACTCCAGGAAGGCTTATTGATCTTTTAATAAAGCATGATATTGGACTAGATGAACTAATGATATTTGTTCTAGATGAGGTGGACTGCATGCTTCAAAGGGGCTTCCGTGATCAGGTTATGCAGATCTTTAGGGCTCTCTCTCAACCCCAAGTCTTGATGTATTCTGCAACAATCACACAAGAGATAGAGAAGATGGGGAGCTCTATTGCAAAAGATATGGTAATCGTCTCCATTGGTGAGCCTAACAAGCCAAGTAAGGCTGTGAAACAACTGGCCATCTGGGTTGAATCGAAGCAAAAGAAACAAAAACTATTTGATATTTTGATGAGCAAGCAGCATTTTATGCCACCAGCAGTTGTCTATGTAGGTTCAAGACTTGGGGCAGATCTCCTATCTAATGCAATCACAGTCACCACAGGATTGAAGGCTCTATCACTACATGGGGAGAAACCGATGAAGGAGAGGAGAGAAATCATGAGGTCATTTTTGGTAGGGGAGGTTTCTGTTATTGTGGCAACTGGGATTTTAGGTCGAGGAGTTGATCTCCTGGGTGTGAGACAGGTAATAGTGTTTGACATGCCCAATTCCATTAAGGAATATGTTCATCAAATAGGAAGGGCTTCTCGAATGGGAGAGGAAGGTACAGCAATTGTTTTTGTGAATGAGGAGAACAAAAATTTGTTTACAGAGTTTATTGAAGTTTTAAGATCTTCTGGAGCTGTGATTCCTCGTGAGCTTGCAAATTCACGATATACAGTACGATCCTACCCTGTTGGAAAGGGCCGGAGAAAGCGAAAATATGGTTCCTGAACTGTCCACGGCCTGATTTGTTTCATGGCTTTATTTTATTACTCTGAAGGTACAACATCAACTCTATTGCTAGACTGTTGAATTTCCAGGACTTTGCTGGGTTGCATATAGCAAGGAAATTTGCAACCTTGACAGCAAATTTGTGATTGCTTGGTGAAACAAGAAGCCTTTGCCATTGGGTGCACAAGGAAATGTTTGCTGATCTGGGGATATCAGGATGCCAGGGAACATGATTTGCAATTCCTTTGGTATTGTAACTGATATTTTGTCGGCTGGTTAACTTTATTGGTGTTATTAGCTTATTTGGAGGGAATATCCAAAGCTTAACGAGAAGAACTTGCTACTGTCAGTGCACCTTAAATCTTTCTGGCTGCAGTTGAATGTTAGTACGGTCTTAAGCAGATTCTTTGGAAGCCACTTTCCTGTTGACCGGAGCATTTGGATTCTGCAAATGATTTATAGTCTAAGGCAAAGGCTCTTAGAATAGCGATGATGGTGAGTAACTGAGTATATATTATTAATAACTGAAACACTAGGAAAGCTGAAACTTGAACTTTTAAGTGAATCTACCAAGTCATATACGCACTAATCACTGAAACCACCTTACCTAGTTAGTGAATCTATTTAAATTCATTGAATGAAACCTCTTACAGAAATTTTTATTTTCTTTGTTACTCTTCCACAAATGGGATTTCCATTATAATGTTACTTTGAGCTAAACTGTATTAGATTAATGATCTAAAATGGTAGGATTATCATTTTTTTAAAAAGAAAATATATTATGTTTTAGCATATGATGCACAGACATGGCCGGTTTGATGAACTAGTAGTTCCGGTTTACTGAAATGCTTAGAAAAGCATGAACCGTCAGTTCTGGTTCCAATCCAGTTCTAATACAAACCAGTTCTAGTCACAGTTTTGGCGTGATGGGAATTTTAATTTTCCCTAAAAAAAATGAGAATAAAAATATTTTCAATAAATTTAAAGAATACATATAAAAGAAAAAAAAAATCCAACTTTACAAATAATTGAATAATCAAAGAAATTACAATACAAATATCGAGTATCTGTTAACATGATTATTATTTAAGAATTAATGTTAGAAACTATTGATTTTTCATATTTGATTTGATTTGATTAAAATTAATTTTTCATATTTGATTTACAATTTAAAATTTTGCCTTAAAAGAATTGATGTATCAATCTTAAAGAGTTGATTAAGCTTTAATTTTTTTTATTTTTTATCTATTGAATCGGATCGCCTTGGACTGCCGGTTCAATCGTCTATTGCAAAACGATTCCATTTAATTTTTGCAAGCCCAATAAACCTTAAATGGCCATGGTCTAGGGCCGGTGGCCATGCCTAAATGGAGGTGGGACCAGAGCACCAATTCCGGTGAGCATATGATGATTTAAGGACTAACTAATTGAATCGTTGCGTAGCTTAAACCTGAAAGTTAAAGTGGGCCAATCAATATTATGGCCCACGAAAGTGTTTTCAAAGCCGAAATATTAACAATGGGCTGGCTCCATCTCTTCTCACACGAAAAAGACAAAAGAAGAGCCATCGCAAAAAGCGTGTAGGCCCCACAAAAACCAAAAATTAAAAAATAAAAAGAAACAAAGATTTCAGTTAGAAGTTAGAACAAGAAGCTACACGCTTCATTAAATCCTGTCTAGTGTCGGCTGGCAGCTGGCTCCTTCACCAATCCCCTCCTCACCTCTAACCATCCTCCATTTTTACCCTTTTCTTTTTGTTTATTGACTCCATAATTACACTTTTTCCTTTCTTTTGGTTTTCTGATACGAAGCGGTCTTTACTAATTGAATCTTTCTCCTCTCTTTAACTTTAAAAACGAGAATATCTTCTCTCTTTGCTTTTCCATTCTTTTCAATTCCCACCAATACCATCAGCCACCAACCTTCTTTCCTTTTGATCTCTTCCTTCCACTTCCATTACGTTTTTCACTTTCCAGGTAATTGATTTCTTTCAATTTTCTCTAGTTAATCAAATTGAAGTTCTGATTTTCGGTTTGATTTGTTTTTATTGCTCCTGATTATCCGATCACCTGTTTTTTGTTTTTCAATTTTTTCTTTGTTGTTTACTAGCTGAATATGCCTTTGAAGTTCAATTGATTCAATTTATGCTATAACATATGTCATTTGATTTCCCGCCATAAATTGGCCCCTCCAAGAAATTAGAAATGCATCTTCTTTTTTCTTTTTATTGCTTTGGATTCAAGATTGAACTTTTTTTTAAAAAAATTTAATTCTTGTTTAATGTGATTAGACGACATGATCTAGACCCATATATGTGTTGTCTGTTTGGCTGTTTCCTTTAGCTTTGTTTTTTATCATATTTATGGAGAATGACAATGATTTGGTTTGTGTTTGACTTATGGCAGTTCATCATCAGCAACAGAGGATCATCATCTTGATTACTGTAATTGCAAATACATTATCACTAGATGCAGGGTTACGCTTACACCGCGAGACAAGGGACATGGAGTGTTGGGGAAAGTTCTAGCTCAACATCGTGGAGCAGTCAACAAGATACTGAGGATGACCGAATGATTGCTCTTGTATTATCTGAAGAGTACGCCAATTTAGATGGTGCAGTTGCTAGACGCCTTGCTAACCTAGCACCTGTTCCTGTAAGAACAATTGCTTTACTAAATGATTTTCTTTTGTTTCTTTATCTGATTCTTAGTCTAGAATTTTATAGATTAGGTTATTTCTGAAATATATAGTTGAAAAATGTTCTGTTACTAGATGTATTACTATTGAAGTTCTTATTTGCTTGTTGTATGATCCTCGCATTATAAACTATTTGTTCCTGAATATCTTGTATCTTTTTGAATATTCAGCATGTTCCGCGGATAAATACATATATACCTAATCTAAGTGATGCCAGTATGGACCACCAAAGGCTTATTCAGAGGTATTTCTTATATCATGTGCTTGAAAGTGCCCTTTGTGGGTTTAATTGTGAAGGAATCTCATGAAAGGTATCAAAGTGCCTTTCTTGTCTCATTTCCTGAAAGAGACAGTTCAAACATATTGCCAAGAAAAGAAAAAATGAAAAGCAAGAACACACACATAAATTCATGCAAGCATACCTTTAGGTTACACAAGGTGACTTCAATAAAAATTCTCTATGCTCACCTCAAAGGCTCAAGGATATACTCCAGACTGTTGGAAATTTCAAAGCTTTTTGCCTGTATTCAAGTTGGGGTGTCATTAAACTCATGCTGGAAATTGTTAACATGGAGGGGCTTGGGGATTATTTTCCTATAATTCTTTTCTGGAGTAGAGTATTAAGTGTGTGTTTGGTTTATTAAGTGAAGGTTTATCTCAATTTTGTTGACATTTTTTTTTCAGGCTAAATGTTTATGGTTTATATGAGGTGAGGGTTTCTGGTGATGGAAATTGTCAGGTATCTGCAAAATGTACCTACCTCTCTCTGACTCCTACTGCATGACGGAATTATAACCTTCTTTTTATCTCTCTCAATACAGTTTCGTGCACTTTCAGACCAGATGTATAAGTCACCTGAGCACCATAAGCATATTCGTAAAGAGGTTGTGAAACAGGTGAGATACTGAGATTACCTATTGAATTTCTCTAAAAGACTAATTTAATTTAGCAAATTTTGCAATTAGATTGAGTTTGGTCTCTTAATTCTGAGCCTTAAGATCAGATTACAATCTCTGAGTAACAATTCAAACCAAGCTTATTGGATGGTGTATATTGTATAAATAAATTCTCTCCAAAGATTTTGAAGGAAGTGAGAAAAAGACATCAGAAACATGTCTATTACCTTCACCATTGACATGAGTACCATAGTTTTAGTTTCAATGCTGCTGTTACATTGGTGATGCGTTTATGGAAGTAACCACTACATGATCACTACCATTTGCAGCAGCTTGCAAATTAAATCAACAACTCTTCTGGCAACCTGCACTTACCATTAACAACCACTACCTGGCTGCCTTAAAGGCCTAAACAGCTTGTTACTAACCTGACATCTTAACTGCAACGTGTAATATCTTGATTCTTGACTAATACCTTGACATTGCCAATTACAACTATTCACTAGACAATCCCATGCCATATTTCCTCAACTTATGACAAAGCTCACAAACTCTATAGTTCTTGTAGCCTCCATTACTTCAAAAACTGACATAACATCCTCTATATACAGTGACTTCAGCAACTGTTGCAGCCACAACGATTATCCGCTGGCCATCTCTATCTTTTGGATACCGTTATGACAACTTATACCTGTCCAATAACTTCCTAAACTCACCACTTTTATTATTACTATTTTGTTTGTTTAATATAATCCCCTGAGCCGTAATGTCCATAATTTTGTTACTTTCATGATCCTGAAGCTGTCATCATTTCCACCTTGGACTTAATTTAATTAACTAACTTTGTGGGCAAGAGTATTGACTCTTCCAACAAAGAAAATGTTACACAAGTAATAACTGTTTCCAGATTGAAGATCTGCAATCAGTACAAAATACAATACTCATGAATGGTTATTATTGTTATCTTATTAACTCTGTTATTTTTTTTTTTTTTGTATCCAGCTGAAAGACAACCACTCATTGTATGAAGGCTATGTCCCAATGAAGTACAAACGTTATTACAAGAAAATGGCAAAGTATTTTGCTCTCTTACTGATTAATACTTAAATTGCTTTTCGCGCAATTAGCTGTTTGTTGGATCTATATGCTATCAGCATTTTCAGTTTTTAACCTACAAAATACTGTATGATGCAGATCTGGTGAATGGGGGGATCATGTCACGTTACAAGCAGCAGCAGATAAGGTACCCATTTCCTATGCCTTAAGACTTCTCTGGCGGCATCATGTACTAAAATATTATACAAGGTCTTTCTTTACAATGTCAACTAAAACATAGACAATTTGTTTTAGAAATGTCATTATCTCTCTTTTATGCCTATTCTATGCATAAATATAGTCTGGGCTGATAGTCAATATACTAGCTTTGACTAAAGAGTTACTTGCAAATGGCATGTAAAGTTATTCAGATTTTTATTCATAACAATAACATCAACTATTTATGTTTATTATAGAACAGATGAATGGAATTGTTAATAACAAAAAAGATTAAGAAGTGTGCATGATAGCTTGCTCGACTCTTCCAAAGATTTATGTAATTTATATTTGTATTCACATGATAAAATTATGTTTTGGATATAGTGAACAGAAGAAAAGAAATCAATTCATGACTCAAATAGGAATGTTAGTGTCAAGTATCTCTCCCTCAGTTAGTTTGCCTCCTTCTAAATTTGTTATGTTTGGTTTAAAATAGTGCTTGTTTCTCTATGGCATCTGACATTGTGCAAGTTTTCAATTATGATTTGAGTGTGTTCTGGGAACTTATAAATTGGCTTGCGTTGCCAATTTGTATTGTATTCACATTACGGAACTATGTTCAGAAAATTAGAACGTGGAGGACAGAAGAAAAGAAATCAAATGAAGTCTCAACTATAAATATTATCCATCAGCTCGTTATCTGGCAATTTGTGATGTTTGGTTTAAGAATTGTGCTTATTTCCTGTGTTGCACTGATTTTACAAGTTCTTGATTGTTATTTGAGATTGCTTTCAAGCTTCCATGTATGTATATATATATATATATATATATAGCCGACCCCAGGCTTTGTTGTTGTGGTTGTTGTTTGTGCGTATGTAATGGAAACAGCAGTAAATTGTCTGAAGGTCAAAGGAGAAATATTTGATAGCATGATGGGTGGAAGTGCTTGGGGAAAACTTGATCGTATTGCATTTCTTTGGAGATGGAAGAAGGCATATAGAGTGACAGGACAAAATATTGTTAGATATTGTTACAGATGATCCATATACTGACACTTGAATACTTGGGAATAGCAGAATGTCTTTTCAATTGACTGAAATGCTCTGATTTGTGTTTGAACTTCACTTTATATTGTGATACTAATGTAGAGTGTCATACATCTTTTACATTTCTACTTTTCTATATGCAGTTTGCAGCAAAGATCTGCCTGTTGACATCCTTTAGAGATACTTGTTTCATTGAAATTATGCCACAATACCAGTCACCTCAACGTGGTAAGGACATTGGTATATGATAAGGATTCTTTACCATCAAATCTGCAGGCAATGACAAATTGGTTCTTCCAAAAATTTTGCTTTCTTTTAAATTCCGGTGCTTGTTTTTTCTCCTTAAATTAATGGTTTCAGCAATTGAACTGATTTATTTTTCAAGTACGGCCCTATCGTTTCATCTGATTGCAGCACTCACAAAATAATGTTTTGCCTCCGGTAACTTAAAATCTGGTAAAATAATTCTTACATACTCTTGAGAATAAATTAAACATGACTATATATTCTCATGGACATAAATTTATAGGTAACAGGTAGTCTAGTTTGTTTCCATGATTGTGCATCATTTAGGTGTTTTAAGATTTCATTACTAAATGAAATGTTGCAGTATGTAGCTACAAGCCTACAATCCCAACATGTATTTCTGGTTATGTTTTCCATGGACCTTGATATTAGGGGGTTGATGTGAAGAAACCTCAAAATTCTAAATATCAGACAGGAACAATCATCTCTATTGAAAACTCCCTGTTTATGAATTTTAACTGGCTGAAATATTCTTACAGTTGCTTTGCCTCTTACTGATGCAGAGTTATGGTTAAGTTTCTGGTCTGAGGTACACTACAATTCGCTATATGAAATTCAAGGTTTGTTTCAAATTTTTTTTTTTTTTTAAAATTTTGTAAGTGTGTTCAAAGGATGTTAATGGAATCAGATGGAACAAGGATAAACATTGTGATATTCAACTAAAAGATGTTTGGTTTCCTTTCAGATGCCCCAATCCCACATAAGCCAAGGAAGAAACACTGGTTGTTCTAGAGGAACAGAGTAGATGTGTATACCTACAATTCTTATATTTTATTTCATTTATTACCATTTTTTTTTACAGTTGTAGTTTTGGTGGGGTAGTATTTTCTTTTTCTTTTCTTAAATTTTTTATACATTGCAATTTAAATGATTAATACAGGTTCACTTTTCTGCTTCATTGGCACACCCGATCAAACAAAAATTGAAGAGATAATCATAAACTTGGTGTCTGGATTTTGTGGATTTTTTAAAGTTTTTTATCAATTAAGTATCTGCAAAAATAACTTTTTTTTCATTCATTTATTTTATTTTTATTAACCTTTTATATTCTTATTTAAATATATTTTTTAAAATTTTCTTACAATTTTCTTTCTAGTTCAAAACAACTCAGCAATAATGAAATGGAATAAAATAAAGAGAGAAAATAGGGTAACATTGTTTGTTTTGATATTATGGTAAGAATTTTGAATGAAAGAACTCAATTGATAAAAAATAAAACTGATATACAAAGATAGACAATAGATAAAGTTAGTACACCAAATTTATATTTTCATTTAAAAAAAAAAAAAATATTAGGGAGGAAGACTAAAACATGATTTTTGTCATGATCCATTATCTTAGGCAGGATCAGCACTAAGATTAAGTTTCTCAAAACCCATAATAAGCCTGCATTGCAAGAATGGATGATATCTTTGTGCAAGATATAAAAAAAATTTACTAGGTTAAGCTAGGAAGCATGCTCCCTCCCTCAGGTTGATATGCCCCAAATGGTATAAATCAATAATTTCTCATTCTCCAGGATTATATATCTGCTCTGTACATGTGCTTGTCTTTAACTAATTTGAGAAATATCATAAAGCTAACATGGATTAATTAATTTAATAACCTAATAATAGAATAGTCATTGAACTTGCAGATTGCATAATCTGCATTGTTGCAAGATCCGATACGATTAGTGCTTATTTACCTGAACCTTCAGAACTCGGGGAAAGAAATAAGGAAAGGTTATATCTTTGTGTATGCATGTGCATGTGCTCCCCCATCTTATTCATATTTTTTAACCAAGCAAAGGGATTACTTATATAGCATATTAATTAATGTAGCCTACAATCTTGGGTGTAATTTAGTTTAAAAAAATTATACTATTATGTAAGTTTGACTTGATCAGAAAATTATAATTAGATTAAGATTTATTCTAATATATATATATATATAGAGAGAGAGAGAGAATATATAATTGTCCTATTTAACAAGAGTAACAGAATCAATATTTCAATTATCTTTTGCTTGCAAATTGTTAACACCATTGGGAGAAATTGGTCAATTTAGATGGGCTGGCTGAGAATTTGGAGATGCTTGCTTCCATTAAATAAAATTAATAATAGAAGGTAAGTGATAGCTATAGGGCATTATTAGAAGTTAGAAGAGGCAGAGCCATTCCTGCAAAACGACCAATATAATAAATGAGAGTCATTGCGCGGGTTATCTCAAACCTAATGTCATCACCATCATCTCACATGCAATGCTCTCTCATCACTTTTTGTTCTTTTCCTCTTTTGCCTCTCAGTCTATCACCCTTCTTAACTTTCCAATCATGTCATTGTAAAGCTTTTTTTTTTTTTTTTTTTTTTTTTTTTTTAAAATGAGATCATTGCGCGGGTTAATCCCTAAACCTAAATGTCATCACCATCATCTCAGCATGGCAAATGCTCTCTCATCAACTTTTTGTTCTTTCCTCTTTTGCTCTCAGTCTATCAACCCTTCTTAACTTTCGCAATCAATGTCAATTGTAAAGCTTTTTTTTTTTTTTTTTTTTTTTTTTTTTTTAAAAATCAACTTTTTAAATGTTCTCCACATTAATTTCCTTTTTTTTTTTTTTTTTTTTATAAAATAGGCTTTATACTAGTTTACAGAACACGTTTAATTTATTAGATATTTTCAATTTATAAAATTATATTATTAAATATTTTTTTTTTTTTTTTTTTATAAAAAGCTTTATACTAGTTTAAGAACACGTTTATTTATTAGATATTTCAATTTATAAAATTATATTATTAAATATTTCAATTTATAAAATTAAATGAATATATAATTAATAGATAATTAAAAATAATGAAAAATTATTATTTCAAAAATTATACTTACTATACATAAAATTAATCTTTTACACAAAAAATTATAAATTCAAAAAATTATAGTTGCGAAATTGAGAGATATCCAATAATATTAAAAACTTTAGGAGCATAATAAATCTCCTATGAATTCAAGATACTATAAAAAAATTTCGAAAAAAAATATATAAAAGTAATGAATATCTTGAGATTAATTTTATCTATATTTATTTTGAGATTAATGAATATCTTTTTGATAACCGTTCTTTCATAGATCGAATCCTTAACTTTTTTAAAGATTGTCTATTGAATTTCAGTATGCATTATCACATAGTTGTGGAAATAACGCTAATCATAATGATACTAGAGATAAGAAGAAACATATTTCATAGATATGAATTTTTATAGATAAAAAGAAAAAAACAGACCTGTAACTTGGTTCCAGACCAAAACCAAACTTATGGATATGAATTTTTACATAATCCAACCCCATGCATATTTCAAATCAGCCATTTAACTAATTTATTGATCAAAATTGTAAATAAACTCAATCGTAGTAAAAGTGAGAATGCAAATTTAAATTTCAGAAAGAATAGTTATTGAAAGCATGCGAAAACAAAATTAAGTATGCTTGGATTATGCGGCAATCGAAAATGGAGAGAGAATCTAGTCCTTACTTCATTTTTGAATGTAGTTTAGAATCAAAACAACTTTAAATGAGCATTTTCTTAAAGTGATCGCTGAAGGCATACTTGAATATTATGTCAAGCGAATTGAAAGAAGTAGTTTCTTTATTAGCTTTAGAATCAACCAAATCAAATAGATGAAGAAATAAAATTTTGAAAAGGCAAAAAAATTTACATTTTTCGATCTAAACAAAAAGATTAGTCTACAATAAGAAAAGATGGAGTGATACCCTTAATTCTAACCAAAAAAGAAAATCAATTATTGGGATACTCTTAATTCTAACACCGAAAAAAAAAAAAAAAATCAATTATTCGATTCGGGTATTATTTCAAAATCAAATACAGTATATTACCAACTTAATAATATTAGAATTATTAATACCAACTCCAAGTTGGATGCCATATCATTTTGTAATTATGATAGAATATATATGAGATATAGAGGGTGGAACTACATGTTGGGGGGCCAAGCTTCTCAAATTTTTATGGTGGGTTTTCTTATATATGGCTCTTTAAATTTTCTCTAGATGAAACTATTTGATATGGGAAAATGGAGCAACCGATAAAAAAGAAGCACTTAAAAAGAGTATTTTTGGACTTGGATATAATTGAAAGCTCATACAGACATACACACACTCTTTGTCTGACTGTGTAAGTTAAAGCATGAGAAATCTGAAAAATGGGCCTGAAAAGGGTTTTGACATGTAATAATACCACACAACAACAGGGGGCAAGCATTCAAAGAACCTGAAGCTAAAGCCAATAGAGGTAGGGGCCCGATTGATTGGTTGTTGGTTCGTACGTGGCCAACTGTCCATTAGAGCGAGAGAAAGAAAGAAAGAAAAGGTTGCAGTTACAATACATGTGCTTGTGCCGTCAATGCCTATCTTCCATATATGCTATTTGCCCATTTGGTGGGTGGCCTTTCCATGAGATCTTCCCAATGAAATTCCTAACTTTTATCCAAAATTGGCACAACTTCGACTGATGTCGACTTATGCCTTCTCTTTATTTTATTTCATTTCATTTTTAAAGGTGGGATGTTCTTAATTACACTACTGCCCATACAGTATAAACGAGCCGAGCCGAACTTAATAAAATTTAGTTCTACTCGAAACTTGATTAATTTAAAAATTTTAGGATCGAGCTCGGCTTAAAGCTTGAATTTACTTAAAAAATTTTAAGTTCGAGATTCGATATTCTAACAAGTTTAAAATAAATATTATATAAATGTATATATAAAAGCTCGATAGGGCTTAATAAGACTCGACGAGTTCTCGAGCATTAGGCTTGAGCTCAGCTCATTTGCTAACGAGCCAACTTGAGCTCGACCTAAATTTTTTTCTGGTCAAATTCAAATAGCTCGCGATTCGACTTGGCTTATTTATACTCCTAATTAGGCATATTGCCGTAGAAATGCTACAATGCTCCACAACTATTGTAGGACTCGTATAAAGTAGTTTAATGAGTTGAGCCTGAGCTATTTATCTAGTTTGTTTAATAAGCGAATTAAATTTGAGCCAATGAAAGAATATTATTTATTTTAATTATAAATTGTAAATGAGTCGAGCTCGAATTTGAGTATACCTTTATCAAACCAAATTCAAATTCAATAAAACTTGATACTATTGAATTTATTTACAGCTTAATTGAGGATATATTGATATTATTATTTGAGTTATTTATTAAAAAAATAATTTATTAAAAATATTAATTAGAAATTATTAAAATAGATTCTTAATGTTATGACAAATTTTATGTATATTCTAATCATAAAAAATTTGAAACATTAAACAATATTTATACGCTATTAATTTTTAAAAACATTTAAAATAATACTTCTTAGAAAAGTAATTTCAACTTCAAACCATTTTTTTAAAAAAACAAAAAGAAGAAAAAGCCTAATCAAATTATGTAAAATTAAATTTCAACCCGGTTTCTAATTTCTAATTTTATTTTTATTTTGATTTCGCAAAAGGCTAATTAATATATTAGACTATAATACAAAGACTTAACCCGCGAGTAATTTTAGTAATGATATAGTTGAATAATAATCATTTGGTTGGAATGGTAAGCGACGTCAATTTCTATAAGAATGTGATACAAATTATATCTCTAAGCACTTTGCTAGAATTTACAACTGGAGGAATATAACATTCTAGTTATACCAAAAAAAAAAAAAAAGAAAATAAATTCATATAAATTTCATAACAAAATTCAATTAATATTAACCTTTAAAAATATTTAATTATTTCAAATAACTTAATTATTATACAAATATCTAATAATTTAAACTCAGATTCCGATGTTGCATACTAAATATAATGAGAACGGCCAGCATGGGACCTTTTGCTCCTGTTAATTGTTGGGCCAAAAATAATCACCAGAAACCAGTTGTATCAATTTTTTGAAGTAAACACAATATTAAACTGCTTATCTATTCCTGGGTTATTATTAAAAAAAAAAAAAAAAGAGTATAAATTCATAAAAGATCAATGTAATATAACCTTTAAATATTTAATTATTTCAAATAACTAATTATTCAAATTATCTAATAATTAATCTCAGATCCGATGTTGCATACTAATATTAATGAGAAGCCAGCCATGGACCTTTTGCTCCTGTAATGTGGGCCAAAAATATCCACCAGAAACCAGTTGTATCAATTTTTTGAAGTAACACAATATTAAACTGCCTTTATCTATTCCTGGGTTATTTGTCTATAAATACGAGCAAAATGAACAAAATCTTAAACACACATTGGCACTGAAAGAAACAGAGAAGGATAATAGATGGCTTCTTTTCTGTGGAGTGTATGTTTAAGTTTCTTGCTTTTGGCTTCTGTATCTACGGCTGCCGCCCCAAGAAGGCCTATTGATGTACCTTTCGGCCGTAACTACATGCCCACTTGGGCTTTTGATCACATCAAGTACTTCAATGGAGGTTCTGAGATTCAGCTCATACTAGACAAATACACAGGTACAAAAGAATATAAACATTAATTTATATTCCAGATACATTTTTAAATTATACCCACTTTTAAATTAGTTTTTCTTTTAATTTTATTGTTTCAAAGGTACTGGCTTTCAATCCAAAGGATCTTACTTGTTTGGTCACTTCAGTATGCACATAAAAATGGTTCCAGGGGATTCTGCTGGAACTGTTACTGCTTTCTATGTAAGTCCTTTCTTAAACTTTAATCAAATCATTTTCTTTCAAATGTCAGATTTAAGATTGTATATTTATATATTTTTTGGTCGGTGCAGTTATCCTCTCAAAACAATGAGCACGATGAGATAGATTTTGAGTTCTTGGGAAACAGAACTGGGCAACCTTACATTTTGCAGACAAATGTATTTACTGGAGGAAAAGGAGATAGAGAGCAGAGAATTTATCTGTGGTTTGATCCTACCAGGGAATACCACACTTACTCTGTACTCTGGAACATGTATCAGATTGTGTAAGTCCCAACATTTCTTCTTTAGTTAGAGCCTAATTAACCAATATGGATTAGAATACTGTACTAATTTTTGTCCTTTCTACATTTTTTTCTTCCACCAGGTTCTTTGTGGATGATGTTCCAATTAGGGTTTTCAAGAACTGCAAAGATTTAGGAGTGAGGTTTCCATTTGATCAACCAATGAAGTTATACTCAAGCCTGTGGAACGCAGATGATTGGGCAACTAGGGGAGGTTTGGAGAAGACAGATTGGTCCAAGGCTCCCTTTATAGCTTCCTACAAAGGGTTCCATATAGACGGTTGCGAGGCCTCGGTGAATGCCAAGTTCTGTGATACACAAGGCAAACGATGGTGGGATCAGAGAGAATTCCAAGATCTTGACGCTGCACAGTACCGAAGACTCAGTTGGATTCGCCAAAAATATACTATTTACAATTACTGTACCGACCGTACCCGTTTTCCTACAAGCGCCCCAGAATGCGCGCGCGATCGTGACATTTAAGGAAAATACTTACCTATACCGGTATATGTATCAGCGGAGTGTGCATGTGCTTTAAATTAGTATTCTTCTTCATTCAAATTGTTATACCATAGTGCTGCTATTTGATTGTATGTTAATGCTTGTCCTTGAATGGATTAATATGAAATGGAGTGTAGTAAATTGATATAAAATGGTATTTGTTTAATCACTTAGATCTCATTCATGGGTATTTGTTAACTTGATTTAGGGTTTTTAAATCTGTGGATTTTAATTACTCTACCCGCTTCTTTTCTGGATAAGATAAAAGAGCTTCAACTTAAGACACACTAATCTCTATGCACTTGTGCATGTGCTGTTGTTCTGAGAGTTGCGCTAGAAAACAACAATACAAATTTCAAGGGTTGTCTATAGTGGTCAAACCACATGAATTAAAAAATAAGATCATGTGAGGTTTGTTAAGTGGGCAGAGCCAAGGCTAGTGAATATCATAAAAGATGAATCCTGCACGTTAGAATGAGTGGTTGAACAATTTTTTTTTTTTTAAATGAGATCGAGAATTGAATCATTATGGATGCAAAAGAATATCCACCGAAAACGTTTAGCGGCTCAATTCAATACAAGCAAGATTTAATTATAACTCAATCAACCATTTAATTAATAAGAAAAAAAAGGAATCAAGCAATTATGTTTAAACTGAAAGTTAATAATGGAAATAAAAATATTTCTAAGGTACTAGAGCTGCCTTTTCCTAGCAAACCCTCCTAACCCACTGCAACTCACATCAACACTCAAGCCGCAAACCTGATAATGAAAATTTCAAGAATCTGTTTGACATTAAAATTGAAACTTTTTCTGCAAAAACAGATTTTTAGATATTGTGTCTGGAGTGCTAACTTGAAAATTTTATGACTAATTTATTTTTAAAATAAAATTTAATGATTCTTAATTAATATTTTCAATATACTCTTTGATTAAAAAAAATTCAACATCCAGAAATAAAATTTACAGCTGATTCTATTACATCTCCAACATAGGGATCATAAAACATACATCATCAACTTGCTAGATCTGCCATCATTTTAACTGATTCAAAGATGCTGCAAGTAATAATATAAGAAAAGCAAAGCTAAATCTTTATACAGACAAGTGAACAGTTGTCAGGATGATGGGGGGCAGATTTAGAATTAGAGAAGTAGATCTAAGAGTTATTTGCAAGAAAGTCTTTATAGCAGCAGAATCCAAGGATATGTATCATTATGAGGCACCCAGAAAATGAGAGATCTAAAAGATGTAATTACTGAGCTGACCCTCATCTTGTGTCAGCCCAAAAAGGAGAAAACAACAATGTTCAGTGAATAATAACCTTATTCTATTTAGGTTCATATGACCTACAAGTGGGGGTTACTTTGTGTTTTGGCCAATATGAACTTCAAGAAATGGCATTATTTCGAAAAAGATATGGTCAGCATATCAAGACAAGTAAAGTTCAAGAACGTCACTTACCATGTTCTTGAAGAAGCCAAAATAAGTTAGCTTTTGAAATGTATAAAAACCTGCAAAAAATCATACCATTTAAAGACTTTTCTTAGTTTCTGCTTCTGCATACAAAATAAACTGAATTATAATAGTTATTATTATGAAACAGAAAATTGTATTTAATATTTCAAGTAACAAAAATTGATAACAAGTACAGTAAGACATGGTTATATCATTATAAAGGAGGATCATGAAGTTTCTATTGGTTGATGAGCTGGAATTAATGGTTTTGGCTTATATATAAATGTTAGCAAATTAAAATTTTCGATATTTATATATAGTACATATAAAGAAAAAAGTTTAAGATTCTTTTTCTTTTTCACTATTCTAGTTTTCTTTTTTTTCAAAATTTCAAAATTTATTTCTAATTTGTTTGAAATTTTAATTTGGTGGTTTACTTCGTCAGAACAACACTGTGGTTTTTTATTGTTTTGTTTGCTTAGTTTTATTTTTTTCAATTTCATTATCATTTTATATTTTGCTAATTTTAGGTTTTTTTATTTACTTTTACAGATATTGAAGTGTGTGCAATAAAAGATGATCTAAATCTGTTTTATGCAATAATGATACATTTTAATATGTTTCTCTAGTTACATATTCTCAGTGTTAAATCTCTTTAAAAAAACAGAAATCAAGTACTTAAATTATTCTATAAGTCTACTTAAATTTGTAATAATTTTTGCAGTCACTTCTTCCTAACAAAATGAAGTTTTGCATTCTACTCAAGACACTATCTTACACTTGAAATTAAAAACATAAATATTATACAACCGCGTTAATTGCCGATTACCACTTAGTTATAATATATTAAAGATAGTTTGGTCTAATAGTTAAAGACACACTAACTCATTTTAGTGATTGCAGGATGGAGTTGTGAGTTTAATGGTTTAAGTGCATTAGATCCATTCTGGTGATCGCAAAATGAAGTTATAGAATGCACAATTTAATATAATCGCAAGGGATTAATCTCTTCTTAAACTGTCCAAGGATACCTTAGTAGTAAAACAAAAAAACATGTAAAAAAGGAATGAAAAAGAGAAAAAGATACAAGAAACTGAATAGGAATTGGCATGTTTAAAATCGGGCAAAGATAGAGAGAATCATGTTATCTAAACAAAGAATCGATCTAATCCTCAGGATTATATAAGAGGGAACTGGAGATGCTTTCGTGATAAACTGAAGACCAAATCCTCTTGACAATTAATACATATACCTAAACAGATTAAGAATTTAATCAATAAAATGTCGTTTGCCATCTCTGTAATCGTCCTAAGCCGATAAAACTACAGAGTCACAGCTTTTGAATATCTAGACCAACCCATGAGAATTTTCTTTTTACGTTATTATTATTATTTTATTTCTTCCCCTCATAGACAACCCGTCGTTCAGCCCAAACAAACAACCTGGTTCTACTCTATATTTTACATTGGATTATATTGGTCGAGAGTATCTTAACCCTAATAAACTAATACTAATCCCTCCCTATAAAATTTGTTCGCAGGCTAAATAATTTCTCTCAGACATTTTAAAAACAGCAAATATTTTCCTTTTCAATCGGCCATCAACAGTTACTGTCGAGAGTATTTATAAATTTGATATTTTTTGTTTGTTGCTTCATAAATTTTATACAATCACATCTCCTCTTTTCATATTTTCCTTTTTAAAAATCCCAGTTTTAATATGATTTATGGTTGGCTTGTAAGTTTTTTGTAGGCAGTAGTCATGACTCCCGTCTAATGGAAATGGGGCTTCTCCATCAAGGCTTGAGGTTTGTCTTCATACTTTGTTTCATTGTTTAATTTTGTTTAATTTAGGAAGTAACTAAGTGAAATAGTATTCACTTTGCAGGGAAAATATAAAGCAATGTTTATTTGTTTCATTCTGGGAATTGGGACCCTTGTCTCGTGGAACAGTATCCTAACCATAGGAGATTACTATTACCAAGTATTCCCGGTAATTAGCTAATATTTCTTGCTCAGAAACTGTGTACAAAGAGCTACGTCAATTTCCAAATGAAGGGCTAACATTTATTTTTTTTAGTATTTGATATGCTATTTTTTTCTTGTTCAAAGAGTTGCCATCCATCAAGGGTACCTGTCCTTGTTTGTCAATCATTTGCAATTGTGACAATGGCATTACTAGCATATAACGAGTCAAAGATCAACACCAGAAAAAGAATCTTAGCTGGTTATATACTCTTCACTGCAAGTAATTTGATGCTGTTGGTTGTAAGTATACTGTTAATCCTGTAAATACATTTCATCCACTTTGAATAGCCACTCACCATTCGAGTAATTTGGTTTCATTTTGCTTCTACAGTTGGACTTGGCTACATCAGGGAAAGGAGGAATGGGACCTTACATTGGCATATGTGCTATAGTTGCCTTTATTGGAATTTCAACTGCCCTTGTTCAAGTTGGAGCGGTTGGAGACTTGTCTCTTATGTGCCCTGAGTTTGTCCAAGTCAGTTCTTGCAATTCTTTACAATTCTCTTGGATTTTCAATACAACTTGGGATCCTGATATTGTACTTCATATCAGTCCTATCTTGCTGGGTTTGCTGCAGCAGGAGCATTAACCTCCGTTTTGAAGCTAATCACAAAAGCAGCTTTTGCAAGGCTAATAATGGGCTTCGAAAGGGTGCTAGTAAGTGACTTTTCCACCTCTAAAATTTAGACAAACTTTTTAATTTATTGATGTTTCATATTTGAATTTTATAGTTATATTTTTTGCACTCTCCACTTTCCTGAAATTTGTGTGTGTTCTGCTATATGCACTATACTTCCCGAAACTGCCGACAGTGAAGTATTACCATGCCAAAGCAGCAGCAGAAGGATCAACAACTGTTTCAGCTGATCTTGCAGCTGCCGGAATCCAAACATCAGCAATCCAACACGTAATGCAATATCCTTTTGATATTGTGCATGTTTTAAAGCTTACAAGGATATATAACTTTTATAATTTTATAAATGATTCACGGTGAAATACTAAAATCTTATATAATTGTTTTGCTCTTTTTTTTTGGCAGGGTGAAAATGGTCCCAGACAGCTTGAACGATTGAGCAAGAAAGAATTATTTTTCCAAAACATTGATTACGCAGTTGATCTGGTCCTGATACATGTACTTACATTGGCAATATTTCCCGGATTCTTATATGAAAATACTGGTGAACACAAGTTAGGTGAATGGTAAGTGTAAGTTTACAATGCTAGAAAGGTGAACTATTAGACACGGATTAACAATAATTTAGTGAACGGTGGCCTTTCAGGTATGCTCTAGTTCTGATTGCAATGTACAATATTTGGGAACTCATAGGAAGATATATTCCCCTAATAGAATCCTTGAAATTGGAGTCCAGAAGGGGCATAATGATTGCAAATCTTTCGAGTTTTCTACTTATTCCAGCGTTTTATGGTTATCTGTTTTGGGACTAACTTATGGTTATCTTACTATGTGTGTCCTTACAGCAGCACCCACAGGTTACAGGGTCAGTTCATAATTATATCATGATCTAATAAATCTTAGATTTTGAGATTTTTTTTGGAAATCTATTGATATTTTTCGTCTTTTCTTTCGTGGTTTTGCTGGGACCTGAGCAAAATGCTTTGGGTAATTTGCTTGTGGCATTCACGTGTTAGGATACCGGCAATAAAATTACGAGAATAATTAAGCAGCGGAAAAATTAAAAATGGGACACACAGAAATTTACGTGGTTCACCCTCAACTGTTTATGCAATGTGACAATATTTGGAAAACTCATAGGAAAGATATATTTCCCCATAAATCCTTGAAATTGGATATTCCAGGAAGGGGCATTTAATGATATGCAAATCTTTCGAGTTTTCTACTTATTATCCAAGCGTTTTAATGGTTATCTGTTTGGACGGACTAACTTATGGTTATCTTACATATGTAGTGTCCTTCACAGCAAGCACCCACAGGTTTACCAGGAGTCAGTTCATGAAATTAAATCATGACTAATAAAGTCACTTAAGATTTTAGAGATTTTTTTTTGGAAAACTATTTATTTTTTGGTCTTTTACTTTCGTGGTTTTGCTGAGGGACCTGGAGCAAAATGCTTATGGGTATTAAATTTGCTTGCATTTCACGTGTTAGGATACCGAGGCCAGATAAAATTTAACAAGAAATAATTAAGCAAGCGCGAAAAAATTAAAAAATGAGGACACACAGGAAATTTACTGGAATTCACCCTCAACTGTTTTAGGGCTTACGAGTCCACGGGACCAACTCCGAATAAATCTCTAACTATTACAAACAATAATAAGGCTACCAATGAGAGTTAATACAAAAAATATGGCACTCACAAAAGTGTGTCACCAAAAACACACCAATAATCATTTACATATATTTCCTAAACCCTTAGTTTAAGAACCCTTCTTTAAACTAAAATAAACTTCCAAATATTCTCACAGAATTATTCGTTAATCTGTGGCTCTCTTAATAGTCTCTCACTGTATTGTTGGTACATCATAAACTGAGAAAACATGCCATCTCCTATTTATAAGAGAGGGAATGAGAGAGGCGTGTTAAACTGAGAAACATCCTCTCCTATTTATAAGAGAGGGAATGAGAGAGTCGTGTGTTTTTTACACACGGCTCTCCATTAATTTCGTAATTGGTTACCGACCTTTAAATGGTTGGCAACCAACCTTTTGCTTTTTCAAACAGTACGTTTTTTTTTTCTCTTTATTATTAATTTTTTTTCTTTTCAAACTGTGTGGGTCCCACTTGAGTGGGCACACCACCACCAACATCATGTTAGGAGGCATACTTGCAGGAGTAGCTCTTGGTTAGTTGTGGCTCATAGGTGGTAAAGGTTCCCTTCTGATGAAGAACACAATGCAGTTCATAAAGTTGGAATTTTGGCACCAATGGGATCACTTACCAAGCGTCTTTATGAATTATTCTTATTATTCGTATTCTTTTCCTGTCGGGTTAAAGTGTTATTTCTTTATGAGGTCGAATGCAGGAAATAAAAAAAAAAAAAATTCCAAACAACTTACAAGAGCAAAAAGGATAAAGAAATGGACACAACAGTAGTTCAAGGGCTGCTACTTGTCAGGCGAATGTTCTAATCCTCCAGCAGTCAATTGGAAAGATTGGTGAATTTTTACTAAGATACGGTTAACCAATAATTAAATATGTCCATATTAATTTGTCTCTGTCTCTATAAACGTATAAAGAACAAAATAGCGAATGCCTTCTGTTACAGAACCAAAAAAAAAAAAAAAATGTTCATTAAAAATTTATAGTTATGCAAATATTATTTTTTGGGTTTAATTAAAGAAAACTTTGACAAACTGAGTTTTTAAATAAGATGTGAACTGCTATTGTTTAACTGATTGGACTAGTGAAAAAAGAAACAGAGAAAACTATTCTATGAAAAGGGTGGGAGCTGAGTGTGAAGTTGAGAATTTTAGTATTATTTTTTTGTTAGTACATGTGCCTCTATGTTTGAGCTATGGTGACCATGGTACAGTATTGAGGTAAAACCTTTTCAATAATAATGAATTCAGGTTTTAAAAGAACTGATGCTGATCTAACTACATAATGATTCAAAATATTAATATTTGATCGGTTTGAATAAATAAAAAATAAAAGAACTTTTTTCAGGTATTTAATAGAAAAACCTGCAAAAACAATCTCATTTGAAAAGACTTCTCTTTCTCTCTGTATCGATGTTAAACTGAACTGTTTAATACTTCAGGTCACAAAAATAGATACCGATAATCATAAAAAGGGGGAAAAAAAATACAAGAAACTAAATAGGAATTTGTATCGTTAAATAAGTTAGAGATAGAAAATCACATGTTCATAGCTATCATGTCAATCTTTTGTAAGACATCATATACTCCGAATCTATTTGTAAAAGCTAGAGTGTTCCTAAACACAATAGCTTTCCATCTTCACACAAAAATGGGAAAATTGCAAATGAAAAGCCAAAGAATGCATTTGATCTAGTAAGAATCGGTGAACCAAAGAAGTATCTGCCCCAGATTGAATCAAAAGGAAGGATTAATATCACTGGATTATATCAGATAGAAAAAGGAGACTCTTACATTATATAAGTAATGACCAAATCTTTTTGACAATTAAGATATAAACCTGAAGATTAAGAATTTAATCAATAAAATCTCATCACCATCTTTGTAATCATCTGAAGCTGATAGAGTACAAAAAGATGCGCTTTTCAATATCTAATCCAATCCCTCTATTACCGACACTCCAGCTTTCTGATATCCAATCTAATCTAACCGACAAACCATCCAGTAACTTAGATGGATCTTTCTTATTTTCTGTAGTTACAAGCTACAATAATAATAATAATAATAATAATAATAAAAGAGTGAATGATGAGAACTATTTTGCAGGGCAATACTGAGTTTAGCCCATATGTTGACAGGCCTAAGAACATTGTTCAACATGATCTCACAAAAGTGCTAATACAGTAGTGCAAAACTTTGTAATCATCAGAAATAAAATCTGAAGTGGACTTCTTTCTCTGAAATTCATTACTTTTAAATGCAGTAAGGAATTCACAAGATTTAGAAATAATTTCCAGTAAATCACTAAATATGTGCAACATAAGCAATCAAGATATTCGTACAACGACCTTGTTCTTCTTGCCAGCAGATAAAAGGAGAACTTTCCCATCCACAATATCTTCGGCCTCAACTCTCTTACTTTCACTATCAACTCTGCTGTTATTCAAGTAAAGACCCCCTTGCTTCAACAGGCGGCGAGCAGCTGATTTGCTCTCAAGCAAGCCAGCAGAAACCGACAGGTCAACAAGGGAAAGATTGAGAACCTGGTCATAAGCCAAAGAGCAGGAAGGAACATCCTCAGCAATGCCCTCAATGGTTTTCCAGTCCAACTTAGTTTCAGCTCCAGGTCTCAATGCCTCAGTGGCCTTGAGAGCCTCGCTGAGTCCATCTTCGCCATGAACAAAACGTGTTACTTCCTCAGCAAGCCTACGCTGAGCCTTGTTGGGTACATAACCAGGTTTCTTCATTTCCCTCTCCAACTCATCAATCTCATTCAAGTCCAAGAAAGTAAGTATCTTGAGAAACCTAATAACATCAGCATCTGGGACAGAGAAAAAGTACTGATAAAACTTATATGGAGATAAAAAGGATGGAGAAAGCCAAATGGCACCATCCTCTGACTTGCCAAATTTGATGCCATCACTCTTCAATAGAAGAGGAAATGTCAAGCCATAGGCCTCAGTTCCACCATCTGGCTGCAGAATTTTTCGAATAAGTTCAGTCCCAGCAGTTATATTACCCCATTGGTCACTCCCTCCAATCTGAACATTAACACCCTCATTTTCAAAAAGGTAAAGAAAGTCATAACCTTGCAAAAGCTGATAAGTGAACTCAGTATAACTCATTCCTTGTTCAGATTCAAGCCTCTTCTTTACGCTCTCCTTAGAAATCATAGAACCCACTCGAGCATATTTCCCTACTTGTTTCAAAAAATCCAATAACTTAACCTCTTTCCACCAATCATAATTATTCATAATTACAACTTGGTTATTCAAATTCATATTCATATTAAATATTCTAGTTAAAGTATTACTAATCCCAATTGTATTCTTTTCCAAAGTATCAACATCAAGCTCCGGCCTTTCCAGGCTTTTACCAGATGGGTCACCGATTCTAGCGGTGGCGCCACCAATCAAGGCGACAGCTTTATGGCCACATCTTTGAAACCAAGAAAGAACAATTATACCAAGAAGGTTACCCAAATGCAAGCTCTCTGCTGTTGGGTCAAAACCACAGTAAACCCTAACATTATTAGAAGTAGAAGAAATTGACCTGAGATTGTCGCTGGTTAAGGATTCAAGCAATCCCCTTTCTTCTAGAATATCGACGACGTTGGGATGGCGTATTGCTTCTTGGATTTGCGTGGTGGAGGCTTGATGGGTTGGGGAATGCAGGCATCTAACAGGAGGGAGAGAGGAAAAGAATATGAGATTTTTTTTCAAGAGATTTGGGTTTAAGGAGATTGGTAATTTAGTAGAAAGAGAAATAGAAAATGGAAATGAGAAGAGTTTTAAATGGGATTGTGAGGAGTAGAGGACGGTTCTTGCAGCAGCAGCCGCAGTTGCGGTGGCCGCCATTGTAGTTGGCGTTGGCTTACACTGCTGCTATTTTTGTGTGTTTCTGATTAGGCTTTCGGATTTTGCACACGGCGCATTGCGCACCACATCCACCCTTGGATACAAAAATTTCTCATTACCCACTTAAATTTGGCCTAATATATCAGTTTGCCTCAATTTTTATAAATTTTCTGAAGTTATATCTTATTTTTCACTTATTTTTATATCAAAATTGACAAAACATTAATTTCATTTTTATATTAATTAAAAGGAAAAAAATTCAAATTAACGCATGATTAATTGAGTAAATAATTTGATTAGTTATAATTTCTTAAAATTTTAAAGTTAGAGATGTTTATTATCTACAAAGTGAAATTAAAAAATCAAATTACTAATATGATTTAGTTCAATCAAAAAATAGAAAATAGATCATATACATAAATAGTTCATAAATAGGCAAATCTATATGGGTATTTGTAATTCTTGATATTATTATTAATGATTTATATTTTTTTAAAAAATGTATGAATGGCTTTTTACTTGGGAAAAAGAAAAGGAACCAAACACTAATAAAAAATAAGTTATTTCAAATGACAATCATGTTGGCAGAAGATATTTTCATTTTTCATAAGGGTCTGATGGGCAATTTTAGTTATTCTATTAGTCGTTAGATATTATCAATAGTTAGTTGTTTATATAAAGATTTAAAATAAAAGTATTTAGTACAAATACTGTTTTTAATTAGTTGTTTAATATAAAACGATAAAAAAAGTATAAAAGTAGAAAACAAGGTAAAAACAAGCGATGAGTATATGTACCGTGAAAAAATTATAAAACGTTATAGTGTTTTGATCTAATCAAAACATTAAATGCTATTTCAAACGCTTAGAACAAAGACTAATTTTTTTTCCATTTCTGAAGCTCACCAATATATTTTAAGCTTAGAAATCTTGTAATTCAAGAAAAATAAATGTAAAAAATTATAAATAAATAAAAAAGAAGAGCAAGATTTAGATTATCTCAAATTATTTGTGAACAGGATTTTTTGAAATTCATACAAATTGTTCATGCTCATTGCACAACAGAAATGAAGAGGCCGAAATGGTTCCATAATGATATAATTATACAAATGTTAACAAAAAGAGAAATCCAAAAACCCAACTAGAAATTATGATCGAGGTACACAAAAATCAGAAAATCACATATTATTGCAGAAACATCTCTCTACTTCCAGTTATTGGCAACAATGTCAGCCAAATCAACAACCCTTTGAGAATATCCCCATTCATTATCATACCAAGCAATCACCTTCACCATATCATCTCCCATCACCATTGTTAAGGATGAGTCAACTGTTGATGAAACATCTGTGCACCTGAAGTCAACTGAAACAAGTGGCTCATCGCATACTGATAGAATACCCTTCAGCTCCTTGTCTGCACTTTCTCTGAACGCTGCATTTACCTCTTCAGCAAAGGTTTTTTTGGATACCTGAACGACAAGATCAACCACCGAGACGTTTGGTGTTGGAACACGCAATGCAATGCCATTTAGTTTACCCTTGAGAGTTGGAAGTACAAGTGCAACTGCCTTTGCTGCTCCGGTTGAAGTTGGAACTATGTTAAGGGCAGCAGCTCTTGCACGCCTCAAGTCACGGTGGCTGGCGTCGAGTAGCCTTTGGTCACCGGTGTATGAGTGAGTGGTTGTCATGGTTCCCTTGATGATCCCTGCATCCACCCAATTATATATAGTTGTCATTCTATTGCAAAAAGAACTTGAAAAAACTAGTTCTAAGAGCCTAATATTGATATATTCTTACCAAATTTCTGGTCAAGGACCTTGACGAAGGGAGCAAGACAATTAGTAGTGCAAGAAGCGTTGCTGATGATAGGCTCAGCAGGATTGTAAGCATCAGCATTTACCCCAACAACATAAGTTGGGATATCACCCTTTCCAGGAGCTGTAATTAGAACCTTCTTGGCTCCAGCCTGAATGTGTTTCCCTGCACCATCTCTATCAACAAAAACTCCAGTCCCTTCAATCACCAAGTCAATCCCCAACTCCCTACATAACACATTCCAATACTCGTTATATCACTACATTATTATATAACCAAAATAATAGAATGGGTTTTGGCTTATTAATTAGCTTACCCCCATGGAAGGTTGACGGGGTTACGGTCGGAAACAACCTTAATGACCTTTCCATCAACAGAAATGCCATTGTCACCAACAGGCTTAACATCAGCTTCAAAGATGCCAAGTGTAGAGTCATACTTGAGGAGATGAGAGGCTTGCTTAACACCTCCAGTGTCGTTAATGGCAATCACATCCAAAGGAGAATCCTTGCGCCCATGCCAACATCTCAAGAAGTTCCTTCCAATCCTTCCAAATCCATTTATGGCTACTTTTAGCTTGGCCTCTGCTGCAGTTTTCCTGTACCCACCATTGTTGCTTCCAACCTTCACAGTCAAAATTCTTTTCTTAAAAAAAAAAAAAAAAAAAAAAAAAATTTTCCGTGTACCCACCATTGTTTGCTTCCAACCTTCACAGTCAGAAATTCTGTTTTCTTAAAAAAAAAAAAAAAAAAAAAAAAAAAAAAAAAAAAGATCATCACCTAAAAGTATGGAATTTTTCATTCTAAAATTAACTTTCTCGAGCAGTATCTAGTAACACCTATAATTTTTGAGCTGTTCACCCATTATTCTACCAATAGTGTACCCAAATTCACAGTAGCTAATTAATGTCACATTTGGATTTCTATGAATTAGGAACTGAATGTAACTTTTGGAATGAGATTACATTTCCATTCCATTTCAAAAGTAAACTAAATTAGCAATGATCAATTCAATGTTTATGCTATAGTATAACAACTGGTATATATATATATATAGAGTATAACAACTGGTATAGATATATATATATATATATATATATATGCAGAAGAGGGACTCCAATGCTTGATTATATATATATGCAGAAGAGGGACTCCAATGCTTGATTAGTACTTTAAATATAGACACTGTCGTAAATTTAATTATTTTATTCAATAGGGAAGGAAAAACTCACAGCAGAAGTCTGGAAAGCAACAACAGAGAGAAAGTCATCAGATGTTTTCTTGGCAAAGGGAAGGAAAGCTGATGAGTTGCGGAGACCTGAGAATTCTTGGAATCCCTTTCCATTTCCCTGAAATATAAAAACAAAAACAAGTGCTTTAGCTCTCTTGTATACATGTGAATGTGATACATAAAAAAGAAGAAGAAGAAGAAGAAGAGAAGTGAACCTGAAGGGATGGTTTGGCTACAGAGAGAGTAGCCGAAGCCATAGTGCAGGTTCTACAGAAACAAGAAAATTTCTGTAGTAATGTAGTAATAGGTATAGCAGAGGAAGTTAGTTTAAGTGGTGGGTAAGTGTTATTGAGAGATGACTTGAAATAAGAGAGGATCAGATTTTGGATAGCCTCTCATTCAACGAATGGCTGTGGTTTTGCTTTGTGTTTCGGTCTCCCAACCTTTCTTCTTATGTTACATCATGGAATTTTGTTATGGGTATATACTCTCTCTCCATCTGTAAACTCATCTATCTACCTTTAATTATAATTAACCCTTAGAATTGTAATTGAACTGATTTTTTTTTTTTTTAATACTGGGAAAGAGAGATTCGAACCTGGATTGTATATGCACTTATCACGAGACTATGACTTGATGTGTAATTGTAGTGAACCAATTAAAAAATCACAAATTTAATCTATTAATTGCAAATTTGAATTGAACTAAAATTACTACGACAGACTCTAGTTATGAGATTATAAATTTGAATTACGGTTAAAAAATCATGAAACTAAACCGTTAATTTTAAATTAGGGTCGAACTAAAATTTAAATTGAAAAAAGTGGAAGTTAGAATGAAATTATATCTTGTTTTATTTTAAGTTTTTGGGCCTTAGACTTTTGATCATTTGAAGTAGGTCAGGAAATCAATTTTTGCGTTAAAGTTTTGTGGGTATGAATTGAAAGACCATCTACTGTAGAAGCGCTTTGAATTTGAGCCTCCCAAACGGGATCGTATTGGTATTAGCTATCTAGCAATCACATGTTCACTTCTACGGAAGATTTTGAATTTTGGATAACAAATATATAGGATGGATGGCCTATTTTTGTTTGGCTTAACATGATCCTTTATTGCATACCACCTTCCAATTTCTCCCAATAAAATCATAACCATGTCCTCACATCACATTCATTAATTTTCAAATGTATTTTTTTTTCGAAGTCGATATATAATAAAATATTAAGAGAATTTAATCTTAATTTTAAGAAGGATATATCTATTGTATGATATGAAAATTCAAATCTTATTAATTGCTGTTAGACTGTTAGACCCGAACCTAAATCTATTGTCAAGTCATATATGAACTTACTAAGACATAGCCTTAGTGTGCAAATCTCGTTACTGTTAGACTGAAATTAATGCATTTTTGTATTTGATAGTATATATAAGTTTTAAGTCCCCATTATATAAATATGTAGAAAAGAAATAAAAATGAAAATTTAAGTAAAAATCATACTCATATCAAATACTTATTCTACCAAAAGATGCAATTTTTAAATAAACAATTCAAAACTTTGTGACAAAATTATCCATCATTCTAACCTTTTAAAATTATTATTAATGCAAAGAATATTTTTAAAAATAAAAGTAAATTAATTTTCAATTTTGAGTTTATTATAAACTTGATTTTTTTTTTTTTTTTGAAAATGCAAATTATAAACTTGAATATGAATTCTAACTAGTAAAGTATAATTTTGAATGTAAAAATATTTTTTTACGATAGTAAAGTATAATTTTTTGTTTTGAAAAAAAAAAGTCAGAATTCAAAACCTTAAGATTAGAGGTAAAGAGACTCGAAATAAACAGACAATAATAAATGAGCAGAATATTCCAAAGACAACCTATATGAAACCTTGACAAGATTGAATAATGAATAATAAAAATATATATTTGAAGAGTTGAAAAGCAATGAATCTTCATAAAAGAAGAGGTTCCGAAAACACATACATGTTAGTCCAGACATATCGCACAATATTATCCCTTTTCTATAAAAATAAATTTTTGCTGGTGGAACATCAATGCCTATTCACTTTTATTTTTCTTTAATTATTAATCATGAAAATGGTAGGAAAATAATTTATAATTCATAATTTTTTATTTTAAATTCTATAACTTAATTCAAATTGGGATATAATTACAACAAATTATAAATTATAATTAAACCATTTAATTTATTTATACCACTTTCGACCTCTTAAATAAAATAAACATAAAAGAGGCACTGAGCCACTATGTTATTGGGACCTATAAATAATAAATTAATGCATTGATACGATGATTCAAAGCAGTTGATTTATACTTAACAGTGAGAAGAATTTAGAGCAGAGGCATGTTCATTTTCATAATCTATGCCTAATAAAATATGGAATCAACAAAATGCCTCTCAAATCTCATATCTTTAATTATTTATTCACATCATGGGGTCTTAAATTGATTTTCATAAGTCATGTATAGCAAAATATTCAATTTGGACTGCATCTGTTCCCTTCATCTTTCCACCCCATATTTTAGGTCAATATTTCCACGTGTACGGCTCTCATGCACTACCCCAATTTTTTTTCCTCTTTATTTGTACGTATGACTTATAATTTGTGAAAATAAAGTTAAAAGTAAGTGATTATTGATTAATCATTGGTTTAATAATTAATTAATATTTAGACAGAATATGGGGTCCTTGTTGTCATTTCTAGGCTTATTAAAGGAAATGAATTAACAGAGCTAAAGAAGATACTCCACAAAGATCTCATACTTGTTTTTTATTATTATATAGATTATTATTATTTGGTATAATTTATCAAGAAGAATTTTGATAATAACTTCACTCCTCTGTGTAACCTTAAGAAGTAAGAAAATTATTATATAAAAATTTTCAATGATTATAAAATATATAACATTTAGTTGAGAAAATTTCACTTAAACAGAGTTCACAACTCCACCCATGAACCAAACTAATGAAAATAAGGTTTTGGGAGTAAGATTCGGTGGCCTAGTCTTAAGACGCTGAGCAAAAGGCCTAAATCAGCATGACTCCTAGGCAGGAGCAGAGGGACATCTTTCGTGATTCGCTTCAGGTCCTTTCTTGCAGTTTTTCAAAAACCGCTGGAAAGATGCAGTAATCGTCCCCTCTTGCTTAGTTCTATGTATGAATACATCGAGGCCTTCACTAGATTGGTGTAACTTCTCCGGATTTGCTGAATTTCTTATTTACCAGTGTATTTCTGTCCGTACACTGGAAAAAAAAAAAGTCAGAATACTTTTTGAAAAATCTTTTCTATAATTGGTTTGATCCATCAGTGTTTGCTATAGACTCGATCTAGACAAGTAATTTCTCATTTAGTATGCTGACACCAAGAGTGCTAAATAGGAAAGAGGTAAGCCTAAAAACATCTTAAAAAATAGGAAAGAGTGCTAAATAGGAAAGAGTGCAATATAATGAAGTTGAGAGGAAAGTTATCTTAAAAAATCTACTATTTCTTTAAATATTAATCCTAACGGTGCCTTGCAATATAATGAAGTTGAGAGGATTCCAATCCATATGTTGATCTTATAATTGAAATAGAAAAAAAAAATAAATATGCAATTTCAACAAAATCTTATTTCAAATTTATTTTCAAACCCAATAAAATTTTTTAACTGATTAAATTAAATATAACAAGGCAACTGGATCAATAGAAGTGATTGTATCTTTTTGGCAAACTTTACTTGTAACATCGAGAGTTTGAGATTGAAGTCATCACTATTGAGAGACAAGACAAATAGGGTTTTACTTAACAGAATCTCATGGAAGAAGTATATGTAATATGTGGGCAAAAACTAAACTGTTAATGGGCAAACAAGCCAAATAGTTGAAGAGTTAAAGTACCTAAAGGAGGTGTAACCTATGTTTTTAAGACACCACTCTGCTAAAAAATGTTACAGGAAGAGACAGCAAAGCATTTCTTTAGTACTTGAGTATAATTTTTTTTGCTTACAGAGAAAGCTGTGCACTCGATGCTTTTGCGTTGGAACTACACCAGACATAAACTTATATAATTATTATTTATAATTATACTCAAAAGAAATAAGAAAAGGCTATTAAACGAACTCAAATTATTCCTATATGGACCCTCTACTTAGACATTTGCCGCCTGTATATAAATACAGCCTGACCTTCCAACAAATCACTGCAAGAAAAGTCTCCTTTCCCTCTCTTTTCTGTTTTCTCCAAGGTTTGGAGTTCAAGTTTTTCTAATTTTTTTGTCAGGAAAATATGTCTAAGGATGCAGACTTAAAGGTGCTGATTCCTCATAAAATCTTGCAGGATTTTTTTTGTTGTTCTTCTTTTCATTTTTTCCCCCTTCTTTTCTTTCTGTTTCGCGACTAAATGTTGCATCTTCACTTGATTAATTCCAGAAGATTGAACTTAAGGTGTCTGTCATCTGCTGCGATGGCTGCAAAAAGAAAGTTAAAAAGACTTTGCAGAGTGTTGAAGGTAATGAAAATTTTCTGTTTGCCTAAAATTGTCTTGTTGGTTTGTTACTTTCTGATGATTTTTTTATTTTACTTTTTACTTTTCAGGTGTTTTAAAGACTGAAATTGATCCTTTACAACCAAAAGTTACAGTGTTGGGAAATGTGGATCCACAAATTCTAATAAAAAGACTCTTAAAAACTGGAAAACAAGCTGAATTGTGGAGTCAAAATGCTGGAAAAGAAAAGAAAGAAGCAGAAATTACAGTTACAAAAGAGAAAGAAAAATCAAAATCTGAATGCAATCAACAAAAATCCTCAGGTTCATTAGAGAAGGCAACAGATAAAAAAGAAGCAGCAAAAGATAGGGGCGAAGTTAAAGAATTAAAGAAGGATCAGAAAGAGACAATTAACAATGTTAATTCTTCAAACCCTGAAGTTATTATCAAGACGGAACATCCTCAAGTCAGTGAAACAAAGAATCAAACTTTGTTTAAGGATTTGAGTAATGCCAGTACTTGGAATCAGAATTCTTACAAGGTTGAGCCTTGTGCAGTTGCTATACCTTATTATGCATTACCTTCATATACAGTTACTCCTCTGCCTCCAACCTGTTATGGACAGGAATATATTTTCCATCAAGAAAGGCCGGTTTTCCGACCGCAGTTTCAGACTCCGGCCGTCCAAGTTGGGGATTATTTTAGCGATGAAAATACAATGGGATGTCATATTATGTGAAAATTGCAGGAAAGGTAATTCTTTTCTCAAGGGTAGGGTTGAGTAACCAGTGTTTTTGTAGTCTACTTAACAATTAGGATTATGGACTATTTCTATTAGAACTTCTCTAATAGTTTATTCTTGGCAATCTAATTCAGTTCAGGACAACCATAAATCCTGAAGCGAGATTAGTCTTATACTAAATAAGGGTAACTCATGAAAAAAGAAAGAACAAAAAAAGATATGATTTCTTTGTTTTTTTTTTCTTTTTTTATTTTGGTTTGCAAGGATTTCAAAATGGTTTTCATATTTTGTAATTGAATAATATGAAACGAAAAGATTCTTTTACTTTTAACAAATAATGTGGTAGGAAAAATAGGTAAAGACATCAAATGATTGTAATTTAATAACAAAAATTCTGATTTTGAGAGAGATTGAAGGAATTGAAAAGTAAGAAAATAATCGAGCTTTTACTGAATTAGAAATTATAAATGAAATTTTCATTAAGAGAAAGATCGTATTAAAATTTTAATTTGTCTTATTTTAATTAGTAAAATCTATCGATTGACAATAAATTTAAATTACTTGTAGCGACAAGATTTGAAGAATATTTTAAATGTAATTTCATTAAGCAATTCAAATGGTCGGTAGATGATCATATCACACTAGCAAATCAGTTTCTTCTGCCAATTGATTGCTTAAAGTTGAAAGAAAAGATTGATATCTTTTTATGGCACACAATTTTTGTTCCAAAAAACACTTTAATAAAGGGACAAAATTGTCAATATCAGATTATTTTTGTTTTCTCTCCTTTTACTTTCACTAATCGCCACATCTGTACTAAATCACTTTTTTTTTTTTTTTTTTTTTTTTTATCTGCTACTAAATCACTTTATTTTTTTTTTTTTTTTGAGAATTTCATTTATTTATCCGTTACTTGATTTCCTTTATTCTCCTTTGTCCTTTCTTACTTTCCCTGATTTTCTTTCTGCCCTCCTCAAGATTTTTTGGTTCTCAATTCTTTACACTTGACTATTTGGAAAACCCTTTTTTTTTTTTTTTTTTTTTTTTTGAGAATTTTCATTTATTTATCACGTACTTTGATTTCCTTTATTCTCCTTTGTCCTTCTACTTTCCCTGATTTCTTCTGCCCTCCTCAAGATTTTTGGTTCTCAATTCTTTACACTTGACTATTGGAAAACCCTAATCTTTTCCATTTTGAAAACACTATTGGATCACTCTCCAAACTAACTTCACGTAAGTCCTTAGAAAGAATAATTAAACGAAACTACACTTGACTAATTTTGATTAACAAATAGTTAATGACAAGGACAATGATTTGAGTTAAGGATTAATGTGAACTTGATGCCATTCTCTCTTTTAGAGCATTTTATTTACAAGTGGCGGTCAATGATTCCTTATTATGATTTAATTGACATCTTCAATGGCTCTAAGCATCTCATTTTTTACTAAACAGTGGAAGTGATTTAGTTGAATAAAGAGCATTAAACTATTATAGTTAAAAGAGTTAGACCCAACCATTCCAATGTTGAAGTAACTTCTTCATTGGTTGCTTTACTAGAGAAGCAAATGCTAAATTCTAATTAATGAAGTTGGTAATTTCCTATTGATATCCCCTTGGGAACAAATTCTATTTCTAGTCCAAGTGCTCTTAGGCAAGTGGAGGAGGAATGAATGTGATCAAATTGCAATACATTTTGCTTAAATGACTTAAACTTGTTTATTCTGAAATAAACAAATGAATAAGATTTGGTCATATCTGAAGTCCGTGATTATACTTTTCTATGATTGTTTTTTTCATGGATTAAACTCTTAATTTTACAGACGTCTTATGTTAAACGTCTTCTCTTAATCCAGTGAATGGAGAATATTGGTTTAAAGCTTTGAAATTCTTACAAATCACCTTTCCTCACCATTTAGAAACTCTATTTACAAAATTCAATTAAATTGTATTAAATAATAATTAATTGAATTTTAGCATAAAAATTATTCCAAACACCATGTAAATTATTATTAAGTATTTTATTTTATTATTGTTATTTATTTAGTTGCAACAATTTAAACAGAACTTTAGGAGACTATAATATAAATTATAATGACATGGATGCAATTTGACCATGCATCTAGTCTAGTTAAGTCAAGTTCTAACAGCCATAAACTTAAAATGACATGTCTTTTTTATTACTTTAAAATTATATAAATTACGTTATCTTCAAACATGAAAATTTGACAAAATATTTTTTTCTTGAATTGAATTCTCATTAAAGTTGACTTTTCAAATTAGTTTAAGAATTTCTATTGTACCAAAAATTACTCTTCACGAAAGATTTATTTGGATGATTAGGGAATACACGGAACTACAAGAATCTCCATCCATTACCAAAAATTGTTTCATATTTTTTATTCTGAAAAATTCGATATAAATTTAATTGTCCTACTTTGAATTGCTGTCTTGAAAGTAATTTTAGAACAAGAATGGTTCATTGATTAAAATCGATCTATGCTGATCCAATTTTTATCTCGTCTTTTCCTATATCAAAAATTGAATATTCTTGTCTCATTCTTTTATCTAAAATTTTAGATTTATTTTTTTTATGAATCTAAAATTATGTATTTCAGTCTTATATTTGTAGTTTTTTTTTATGATATTAATCACTTATTAAAGTAATAATGGGAAGCAAAATGGTGTATGTTTTTCTAAAAATAAAATGGATTAATTAATCAAATAGAGTTTTCAACATAGATTTTCTCTTTGTTATTCTTTTTTTTTTTCTTTTTTTAGAAATATAATTTACTAATAATAATATCTATTATTACAAATAGATGAGACATAAAATTTACTATTATAATTTATAGTATCTAATTTTTTTAACAAATTAAAAAATTATCTATATTCATTTGAATACTAAAATAACTTCACTAAAACTTCTATACTTTGAATTGTTTTTTCAAGAACTTATTGCATATGACACATACAGATGAGTTTCACCACTAGGTATCAATAACATCAATGAATGAACAAACCGCACTATTAAGTTTTATCGATCGAAGACACACACCTATAAATTAAGATTTAATTTATAAGTTTAACAATTTAAAATTCATAAGATATACATAAAATCAAATTGTAGAGAGTATTTAGAATTATTTGCACAATAATTTGCCTTGCTGTGCTTAAAATTCGTCGCATTCTATTATTATGAACTTCGTATTAATAACGAAATTATTTTATTTATTATTTATAAATTTCTATTAATGAATTTTACGGGAGCACAACTTTATGTGAATTTGATTTTATTTTTAGTTAAAAATTAATTTGGTAAAAACATGAAATTCCAATCGATTCTCACCTTGACCTGTTTTGTACTATATATTCAAATTTTCGTTCGCTCTCGTCCCTATTGATGAAACGGAACTATGTAGCTAGTGGCACAAAACTGAATTACTGAAACTTCATTGTTTAAGTCCCGAACCCAATCCGGTCCACACACTTTCCTAGTGCTTATATGAGAAAAGTTTAGGTAAACTTGATCTGTATAATATAATTGTATATGATCTGCTTTGGTAAACTTAAAAACAAATTAGGTTAATAGAATACTTGGAATATTAAATTCTAAAATATAAATGTTTAGGCAACATCTAACCTGCCTTATTCCTAAAGCACTATTAGGAATGAGCTTATAATATACACATTGTAGTTTTCTTTTTTAAAAGAAAAAAGCAGCTCCTAAATGCTTTGTAATGGTACTGGCTAACCAAAACCATTGGATCAAGCTTTAATAATAGCACCAACTCCAAACTTCCATCACCATCATTAGTCACCAATCACAACTGCAAATTTAATCAACCAACACTTGAATCATCTGCTTATATGCTTTTGTTATCTCAACATTGTGTCTCACATTAGTACCATTCAACTAAGTAATAAAACATTTATTCAAAATGACACCTGAATTCAAACTAAAGTCCTCTGATCCCAAAGTTTCAGGTAGCAATTCTCATATGTAAATAAGACTGACAATAGAAGAGGAAAAATATCAACCACAATGAAAAAGACATATTTACCGATTTACGCACCCACAGAAAGCAGAAAAAAAAAAGGAAAAAAGAAGCATTGACCAAGTCCTCACCTGCAATAATGGACTGGTCAATTACTTCCACCTTCTTTGAATGGTTGAACCCAACATCAAACTAATCATGTCTCCTTTGAAAAATCTCCATTCCCTCCATAGGAAAGCAACATAATATTTCCAGTTGACCTCACAAAATAAGAAAGTGAGCACTCCCAGAATTACCCTCCTTCAGATAAACAAATATAAATTTCTGATTGACGTATCAATATTCTGCTTATGTTACCATATCTTACACACAAACACACAAAAAAGGGCAGGAACATGAGAAAGCAGAAAAAAAAAAGGAAAAAAGAAGCATTGACCAAGTCCTCACCTGCAATAATGGACTGGTCAATTACTTCCACCTTCTTTGAATGGTTGAACCCAACATCAAACTAATCATGTCTCCTTTGAAAAATCTCCATTCCCTCCATAGGAAAGCAACATAATATTTCCAGTTGACCTCACAAAATAAGAAAGTGAGCACTCCCAGAATTACCCTCCTTCAGATAAACAAATATAAATTTCTGATTGACGTATCAATATTCTGCTTATGTTACCATATCTTACACACAAACACACAAAAAAGGGCAGGAACATGAGACTAACCAAATAAGACCTAGGCAATTGCTGACTAGGGGAGACTCTAACAACGCACTCCACTTCAGGTGAGTGCTATTTACCAAAGATTTAGCCAAAGCTGCATTTCACAGATTCCAAGCATTGGAGTTCTAACTGCAAGAATCCACAGAGGAAGCTGGCTCCCTGCACTGAAACCAAATTTTACTCTTCCAGTAAATTAACTGGGAGCAACATATTTTTGTCACACTTATATAGTAACAAGCAGACAGTAAGAATTTGGGGTGAGAAGCAACCAGTAATGCTGGCTATCTGTCTCTCTCCCTCTCTCTCACACATATATCAAAAAGTGAAAATTTGATTTGTTTTCTTCCAACTCAAAAATGCTTAGCCCAATTGTATAATCTACATGTAGCATTCTATTTCTAAATAATGACATGAAAGGAACTACAACATTTTCCTAGATTAATGCATGATGAAACCAAATATGATTATGTAATTTAATGAATAAATAATTGTATTACTTAAACTGCAGATACCACATCGTATTCCCAATAGAATCTGAAGGTGGTTCTATTAAATGTCTGTGTGCCTATTACAGCAAAACAGCCTTCAACCAATGCAAATGAGTGAAAGAAGATAGCTCCCGCAAAAATTAAAGTGAGTTCTGCAAGTAAAGGGTAACAACACAAGGTGTTACACACAATGAAAGGAATTGCTTACGAGGGTTGCAATTTAATAGCAAGAACACTTCCCCTTTATCTTCTTAGGTGCCATAATGGTTGCTTAAACTATATTTTTTCTTTAATGCAGAATCTTTTCAATCAAATTTTTGCTATTGGAATGAGCTTGAACAATTTGCTATAGGAGATCCTTTTTATTGTTGAGAATTAAGTGCAATTTCTTATTCTGTAGAATAGAAGAGACAAAATCAGAGAACAAGTAAAAGAAGAAGGCTAACAACTTTGATTTGTTTTCTTCCAACTCACAAATGCTTAGCCCAATTGTATAATCTATATGTAGCATTCTATTTCTAAATAATGACATGGAAGGAACTACAACATTTCCCCAGATTAATGCATGACAAAAACAAATATAATTATGTAATTTAATGAATAAATGATTGCATTACTTAAACTGCAGATATTATATCATATTCCCAATAGAATGTGAAGATGGACATATTAAAAGTTTTCCATGATGGCAAAAAAGCCTTCAACCAATGCAAATGAGTGAAAGAAGATAGCTCCCCGAAAATTAAGGTGAGTTCTGTAAGTAAAGGGTAACAACACAAGGTGTTGCACACAAGGAAAGGAATTACTTATGAGGGTTGCAATTTAATAGCAAGAATTATTCCCCTTTATCCTCTTAGCATTGGGCCCATAACTGTTGCTTAAACTATATTTTTTCTTTAGTGCAGAATCTTTTTTCAATCAAATTTTAACTATTGGAATGAGCTTGAACAATTTGCTATAAGAGATCCTTTTTATTGTTGAGAATTAAGTGCAATTTCTTATTTTGTAGAGTAGAAGAGACACAATCAGAGAACAAAGAAGGCTAATGATCTTGCACAGTAAGATAGACTAATCATAAGTATCTTAATATCAGAAGTTCAAACAAGAGTCAGTAGCAGGAACAAATCAAGTATCAAGCATTTGTTTTACCTTTGGCACCTAACAAATTGAATTTCCTGCAAGTAGATTCATACTACAAGAATTAATTGAACAAGTGTCAAACCCTGAGAATCTGCAACTTAGTAGAGAACGCAATAGCAACCCAATCAGGCTGAGAAGAAGACCACTGCAGCTGCTCAATTTCAGCTCCAGCAGTGTAAGCCAATATAGGATCCAATCCGCCCTCAACAGGCTGTCCCATGGAGGAGAGATCCCAAATCAAAGCCTGAGAATCATCTCCGGCGGTACAGATATGGCAAGAGCTATGTGGGGCCCAAGCAATAGCATTGACACTGGCGTGGTGCCTCTGCAACTCCACCACAGGTAGAGTAGGGAAGCGGATATCCAACACCACCACCTTGGCGCTGTCCATGATGATAGTAGCCATATACCTCGGATCCTGCTTGTTCCATCCTAACCGGACCAAGGGAGTATCCGGTTCCGAACTCTCATAAATAATAGTAGAATGCTCCTTATCGCGAAGATCGAAAACCCTAACGGAGCCATCGGCGGAGACGGAGGCGAAAACACCAACGCCGCCCCAAGCTATGTCGTATACCTCCTTATCATGAGCAATTAGCTGCGTATCAACGGTCTCTCTCTCGATATCCCAAATCGTGCAAGTAGTATCGATACTAGACGTACCAATACGCTTCGGCTCAGCTTCGTTCCAGTCAAAGGAAGTGAGCGGTCCGCAAAACTCGCTACTTTTATTCCCATTAAGCAAGGTTTTAAGCTCCACACGCGACTGGTCTTCCCCAATCCGCCATACACGGAGGAAGTCACTGGAGGTCGCCAACAAATCCGGCTTCTGGCACTCCTTATCAGGAATAAACATGATCTTAGTAGGCGGGTACGGGTGCTCGAACGAGAGATTAGGGTCGGAGCGGATCTCACCATTTGAATCATCAAGCTGGACAATCTCGACTCGGTTAGGGTACTGTTCGAGGAGACTAGCTATGGCTAAACGGTACTTCTTGTCACGACGGACACTCCAGTTCATGGCGTAGATGTGCCATGGAGCTTCATAGGTGTAGATCTCCGATCTCTTCTGCTGTTCATCCGAACCGTCTTGATTCGGATCACTGCTTGCGCCCATAATTTTTCCGTCTCTTTTTTTTTTTTTAATCGGATAATTGGAGATTGAAATGGATGAAGTTGTTAAAACAGAGCGAACCAGAGCCAGTAGGCAGCAGGCAGTGGCAGAGAGGAAATCCGTCTAGTTTTTGTTTTAGGGAATATCCTCTGAAGAGGAAGACTGAATTGAATTTGCCTAATTACCTTATTTGAGATAAATATTAGATTTTTAAGAAATAAATAAAAAATTTTCTTTAGAATTGTCTTTCCTATTCTTAATTTACGTATGTGATGAGTTAGAATTGTTTTTTTCCATTATTCATTTTAAATGGAAAATAAAATCTGTATAAAAAAAAATAAAAACTCATTTTCTCTCATCCTCCACATCATCACGTGATCCCTCCTCTCTTTCTCATCGTTACATTGTCATCCTAATCAACCAACGACCAAGATTCGACCTTCACGCTACACAGCCATCTTGCGCTACTGCAACTGTGATAATTGTGGAAGAGAGGCCAGAAGTAAAGCGTCGATTATGATTTCCAACAATAAGGTAAGCTTTAGTTATATTTTTATAGTTTGCGTATAACTTAGATTTGATTAGTTTTGCATATTTGAATAAGATTTAATAAATTGTATTTGAATAAGATTACGTGTTAGTCTTGCACTTTTGATTTTCTCTCTCATTGGATTTAGTATTTATCATTTATTATTAAAAAAGTCAAGATTTTAAATAAACGCATATGAAATTCTTCACCTCCCCACCTTCCTTAAAGGCATTTGAAAAGTCAGATGATAGTTGACTCATATTATTAATCTCATAAAAAATAATTACTAATAAGATTATTTTTAAATTAATATTTTCTCATTTATAATTATTTTAAAATAATAAATTTCTAGTAAATGGGATTTTAAAATTTTAATTACTATTTTTATTTATATAATATTAAAATAAAGAATAATGTTTTCACTTTAAAAATTAAAAAAAACATATACATGATATTATATAAAACCAATTATATCATTAATGATCATTTATATCTTAACATCAAGTTTTATCAAAATTTTGTTAAACACTAATATCCATCAATTAACTGCTATTAGCCAAGTTTTCTTAGTTTAAGCGAGTATTGATGTTTTGACCAAATTTTTTTACTGAAGTTATCCGAATTAGGTTGGGTGTTTATAGAGATCTATTGGCTCGGGTTAGTTTTTGAATAAAATAAATTTTTGGTGGATATTATAAATTAATAAAATTTAATCTTTTTGTGGATAAAAAAAAACCACTATTTACCACTAGCCGCTAATAACTATTGCTAGGTATCAGCCGGTACAAAGAATTAAATCAAACAAATTCTTATATTTTAGATTAAAATCCGCACTTCATTGAGTTTTTAAATACATCCATTATTTTAATAAATTTACCAAATTACCATTTTTAGGTCATGGACTCATGGATAATTATCTCTTTCATCGGCGTATGATTATAATTTATTCACATCCTCCTAAAGTATTGCATTTACTTGCAAAATTAATGGAGTTGATGAACTATTTTGCAACTTGCATTGGCAAGCTGCTTTATTCAAAAAAAAGACTGCCAAATAGAAAATTACAACTTCTGATTGTGGGTCATCACGTGAGTTTCTTTGGATGGGATTTGTTGATGTAATTTTAATAAAATGCTAGACTAGTACTCACGGCAAAAGCACGTGACATGACCACTTGGCAATTCATGTAATGTGAGGGTAAGGATCCGTGATCCGGCTGTTTAATTGGATTGGGTTCGGAAATGGTCAAAATTAAAATAATAATAAAAAAAAAGAATCAAACAATTTCAACTTTGTTTGTTTATTATTATTATTATTTCTATAAAAAAAAATCGAATTGGGAATTTAGAATTCACAAATTGAATCCCAACAAATTCCAAAAGAAGCGTATCGAATTTTCAAATTAAAATTAGCTCTAAATTCATGAATTGGAAATCAAACGCCAAAATTAATATTAGTGGGATATCATACTAGGAGTTAAATAATAATAAACTATTCTATTATTCACTCACAAGTCAATTTGTATCCTAGCACGTGAGATCTATCCTTGTTGAATGAAGAGCAAAGCATAATTTAAATATTAATAGTGAAAATTAGGGGTGGCCATATTACGGTTCCCGGAACCGGAACCTCGAACCGGTCCGGAACCGTAACCGAAATCGGTGAGAACTGGAACTGGAACCGGAGATTTTCGGTTCGATTCCGGTTCCAGATTTTTGGAACCGGAACCGGCGGTTCCAGAGAACCGGTCGGAACCGGACTGGAACCACCGGTTCCCCGAACCGGAACCGGAGATTTTCGGTTCGGTTCCGGTTTTAAATATTTGGAATCGGAACCGGCGGTTCCAGAGAACCAGTCGGAACCGGACTGGAACCGCCAGTTTCCCGTCCGGTTAGAATCGCCAGTTTGAACCGGTTCGAACCGACGGTCTAGCCATTATAAACTGTCAGGTTTGTTTTTTTTTTTTTAAATTTTGTTGTGAAATCTCTTAATTACCCCTCCGAACAGCTATAAACGGCTACATAACAGCTAGTTTCAATGATATTTTTGGAAAAATGATTTTTTAGATTTATTATAAATACCTCATTTCATTTACAATTTCATTACAAATAATTGAAGTATTTTTTAATTTTTTAGGTGTATCTTTTAATTTTTTATGTTCAAATATATATTTTTTTAAAACCGGTCTTCAAAATTTAAAATTTAAAGTTATGGGATTCGCCGGAAAACCAATTGGAACCGTCGGTTTGGTCACCGTACCGGAACCGGAACTTTTCGGTCCGGTTCCAAATCAGAACCGGAACTTTTCGGTTCGGTTCCGGTTCCAGTTTTTTTGGAACCGGAACCGTGGTCACCCCTAGTGAAAATATTAATCAATAAATGATGTTTTTGGTAAGTAAATTAGAGACGGAAGTAACTCGCATTATTAATATCAAAATTCATACAAGCTAAATCTTCTAATTGGAAAAATTTTGAATTCAATTAATTTATTTTTATCTTTAGTAAAATGTTTACTTTTATTCAAAATAGGCAAATCTCATCGCTTCTACCGCCTTTATCACCTAGTAATAATTTGAGAGTCTTAATTGGCGATTCAGACCGTTTTTCTCTCAACGATGAAACTTATCTCTCATTATCTCATTGGACGACTTTGATCCCTTATTATTTTTGAGATATAAAGTGTATAAAATATTTATATTTAATTTGCATTATTAAGTATATTTTCCCACAAATAAATCATCCAAATTCCTATAGAGAAAGTGAATTCCTTATGGATTTTCAGGAAAGTAAAACTTTTCTAGCTAAGCGGAATGAATTCACTGTATCAATTTCTAAAAACTTTATTAAATTTACGAAAATACTATATTCCAAAATATTTGTCACATTTGTTGTTTTAAGGAGTAATAATATTTTTTCCATGTTTAATTAACATTTCAATTTTTCAAATTTTTGGAGTTTGAATATATTAAATTAAGAATAATATAGTCAATTTACTCAATAATTTATTATAACTTAGATAAATTTAATGATTATTTTGAAGGATGTGAAATTCCAAATGTGATTTAGGAACGGAGGTAGTATCGATTTATCCTATTAGCTATATACACTTAAATTTGTATTATAAACATTATTAATTTGAGAGCAATTTACTTCCTAAAAAGTTAATTTACATGTCGAAAGTGTACTTCCTCCAAAATGTATTTTTTGAGAATGTGTTTCCAATCTTAATAACGAAGTTTAATTAAATGCCAAAATTTATCATTTCTTAACTTTGCAAATAACCCCGTGATGCCTTAAATTTTGCAATATTCCTATTATGTTTTTAAAGTCCTTAAATTTGAATAACGTTACACACTTCTATGCACCAGTAATAAATTTTTATATATATTTTGTTTTCATATATAAAATATTGATTTTGCGTATGCTTATTACAAATTTTATAACAATAATTTCATATTTTTTAATTTTTATCAATTGAAATATTGAATTAGTATTTTTTTTTTTTAAAGTAAAAGGATAGATTTATGAATTTAGCCATTTTCTTATACATGGAAATTCCAGGGTGTTTGGATGTCAAAAATCCAAACGCAGCAACCACAAAATTAGAAGCACTCGTATCAGCTCGTAAAATCTCTGCTTCATTTGACTGAAAGAATTATGACCTCACATATCACAAAGACGAGGTTCGGTTTGGTCACTTAGCCGGTCCCATTGCCAAATTTTATCAAGAATTTCCAGAATAAGCATAGAATTTCAATATTTCTGTACGAGACGACACCAAAGGTTATCTTTGAAAAAAAAAAAAAAAAAAAAAACTGCTACGAAGACGACACAAAGAGTTATCTTTTGAAAAAAAAAAAAAAAAAAAAAAACCTCCAGCTGCACCAGGGGGACCAAAAAAAAAAAAAAAAAAAAAAAAAAACCTCCAGCTGCACCAGGACCAACCCAGAATCGAAGAACTTATAATGGTTGCATGCCTTTCATGTGCAGCCAATACTCTCTCAACAACTACTCCATTTCTGAGCTCTCAGATACAAAGTCACTCCAATAACCCAAAGTTTGGTTCTCAAGAAGCTCTAATCGTTTTTCAAAACTGCTCTAATTTCACTCATCTCAAGCTTGTACATGCTAAGATCATTCGAAATGGCCTTTCTAATGATCAATTGCTTGTTAGAAAATTGCTTCACTTGTGCTTCTGTTATGGCGAAATTGATTATGCCACCTTGCTTTTTCATCAAATTCAAAACCCACATACCTTCACATGGAATTTCATGATTAGAGCTTATACCAAAAATGGTAACTCTCAAGAAGCTCTTTTTCTCTACAATCTTATGATTTGCAGGGGATTTCCGCCTGATAAATTCACTTTTCCTTTCGTTGTTAAAGCTTGCTTGTCCTCTTCTGCTCTTGATAAAGGAAAAGAGATTCATGGGTTTGCTATTAAAACTGGATTTTGGAAAGACACCTTTTTGCATAATACTCTAATGGATCTTTATTTCAAATGTGGGGATTTTGATTATGGGCGTAAGTTGTTTGACAAAATGCGTGTTAGAAGTGTTGTTTCGTGGACTACTTTTGTCGCTGGCCTTGTTGCTTCCGGCGAATTAGACGCTGCCCGTAAAGCATTCGACGAAATGCCAATGAAAAATGTTGTTTCTTGGACAGCAATGATCAATGGGTATGTGAAGAATCAACGAGCTCAGGAAGCTTTTGAATTGTTTTGGAGAATGCAGCTCGATAATGTGAGGCCTAATGAGTTTACACTCGTTGGCTTGCTAAAAGCATGCACTGAACTTGGGAGTCTCCAGTTAGGTAGTTGGATTCATGAGTATGCCTTGAAAAACGGGTTCAAACTTGGAGTTTTCCTTGGGACTGCTCTTATTGATATGTATAGTAAATGTGGTAGTTTGGAGGACGCAAAACAAGTGTTTGACAAAATGGAAATCAAGAGTTTGGCAACTTGGAATTCGATGATCACTAGCTTAGGGGTGCATGGTTTTGGCAAGGAAGCGCTTGCTCTTTTTGCACGTATGGAGGAGGCAAATGTGCAACCAGATGCAATCACTTTTGTAGGTGTTTTATGTGCTTGCGTGCATACGATTAATGTAGAAGAGGGTATTAGGTATTTCAAGTATATGACAGAATGCTACGGTATTATGCCTGTTTTAGAACATTACACTTGCATGATTGAACTCTACACTCGTGCCAACATGTTGGATGAGGTTAGGGAATTAATCAACTCCATGCCAGTGGAACTTAGTAGCAGTCCAGCAGCAGCATTGATTTTGCAAAGCATCATTGATTGTGATGCTGAAAATGAGAAATTGTTTGATTTTCCGGGTAAGGATTTAGACTGTTTTGCAACACCTACTTATTTGTCCCAAAATCAGTTACAATGCTTCGAATGGGATGTTGGTTGACATTTCTAGTTCATTTCTGCGACATTATTGTAGTTAAATGTAACATAAATTGAGAATTTTATACAAACATGTCCCAACATTTATTTTCTGAAGGAGCCAAATGATAAACTTTTGGCCACTAGGCGTAACCATCTTCGTTATTCAAAGACAGAATTCAAGTAGATATGACAAGTATGCAATTATGTACATCGAATAAGTGGGCATAAATTGTATAATTAAACTACATCTGATATTCATTACACATAAGCAATGTGAAATGGTGACATTTCTCTAGTTTTGCAACTTCAAAAGAAATTTATTTTTATGTCCACTAAATCTACAACCATACGGTTTCTTCTATTTTGTTACAGGATGCATCTAAGATTCAGACATACAAATAGCATGTTATTTTGTATTCCATCTTGTGGATATAGTTTTTACCTTAATTTAAAATGTCAATTGAAGAGAGCATGAATTTGGCCTGAAAATTTTTGGTAGATCAGAAACTTGAGTGCCAAGGATTTGAACGCAGACCTCTTCCTCCTGTCCTGGGAGTCTGGAATTCGAATACTTGACTACTGGTTTATTGTAGCCTGGAATATTATTCATATAAATCTTTTCAAGTGCCAATTAACAAAGTATGCATGTTCTGTTTGTGAATGCAGTGATATAGTTTTTCAGCTCTTTTATGTTATTGAAGATCTATTGTATAGTAATACTATTTTTTGACCTTTTTCCTAGCATTGAATAGTACCTTATCTTATCTATTCTATCTGTGTGTTTGTATATTTGCTCCACTAATAACTCTTCATCATTGAAGGGGTACAAAATATATGCTTATATTTCCAAATGCAGAAGCGCCAAACAAGTCCTTGTTGGTGGAAAAGCCAAAGAAACCTGTTCATTTTAAAGTTTGTGGCAACTATTATTTTGAATTTATGCCAACAAGTTTGCTTGGTTTATTGATTTTGATTAATAATGAGCCTATTTCTTACTTTTACTCATGAAGTTGAGTAGATTTGTCTTCTATTGCAAATGAAACCTGTTCATTGGGATATTCAGAATTTTGGTTTACTATTTCTTACTGGCTTAGTAATTAATTAGTACTAATAAGCTTATATCAACAAGTTTGCTAGTTTTTGCCATGAGATGGATACATGACCACTGTTCTGATAGATGATCTATATATGAGTTTTTAGTTTTTTTTTTTTTTCTTTTTCTGTTTACAAATATTCTTCTCTCTTTATGAGAGATTATTCGCACTTGACGAGTTTAACTTGATGGTAAGTGCATATACAATTTAGCCGGAGAAATTAAATTGAAATTTTCTTTTTTTAATGTTTAATTTAAAAAAAAAAAAAAGAAAAAGAAAAACACCATTTGCACTTTCACTTTTTTTTTTTAATGTACAACAAGTGTACTAAGTAATTTATTGTGTTATATGTCAGAGGGAATCTAATCTCATGCCTCGTATTTATTGTAATGTATTAAACTTTATTAACAGTATGTCATATAACACACTCTACCAAGGTTGCAAATTATAAAAATGGTTTGAATCATAGAACGTGAGATTCATAAATTGCAAAATTAATGAAACTTTATGTTTCATTAATTGTTTCATTGAAGAAGTATAGTCCATAGATAAAATTAAATGGTTTAAGTTATATTATTAATAAAAATAATAAAATTAAGAAAATTTTACCACTGAATTTATCGTGAAATTGGAATTAATGATAAAATCTATCAATTCACAGATGATAATCTATTTTTTTCAATTAAATAAAAAATTTTAATAAAATCCATAAAATGGATGCGTTTCATTTGTTAAATTTCAATAATTCAAACGATCTTATAGAATTAAAATACTTGGTAAACATGAGAAATTATCCATTTGTTAGTGTTAAAACTAATAATTAGTTATTGAGTAAGATATAAATTGCAGTTAATTACAAATCAATGTACGGAAAAGACAGAAAATTCTTTGAAGGGGTCAAAATTGCATCTATGAATATTTACAGCTACCATTGTAAATTTAAGCCATAAACATCAGAAGTAGATAAATGATATGAAACATATGTAACAAAATTTTCACGTTTGATTCTATAAAAAACAAAAGAAAAAGGTATCATGTTTGATTATCCATCACGAAAAGAATTTACCATTTATATAATTTTTTTTTTTTTAAAAAAAAAAAAAGGCAAAATGGTTGCTATCTCAAAGTCTCAATCATGTCTTCTCCACCACCAATCACACCATCGTCTATTCTAATCATAGCCCGAAACAAGAAACACCATAGCAAAGCTCACAACAAGAACGGAAATAACCAAGAAAGAGCATACATCAACACATTGCCTTTTCTTTTTCTCATACAACAGAAGGTCAATGGCGACTAGCCGGAAAAAGGAACACAGAGTTCACTAAATAAAGAGCAAACACAGTCCAAAACGAACTACAAGACAAAAAAACAAACCAATTTGTCGCATCGTACATAGCTGCGCCTACTCGCTGCAATTGATTAGCAGCTAGCACAGCAAAACTCCAATCGTCGTTACCTTCCATTTTCATCTTCCTCTTTCTTGAATTCTAATCAAAAAGTTCGTTGAGGATTGTATTTCTTTCAATTAAATTAATTTCCACTTTCTTCTCTTTGGGTGACAATGAAGGCAGCGACATTAATGTCACCAGGTTAGCATTTTCATCTTTTTTCTTATCGATGGAGTTTGACGATAATTACCATGTTAATTTAACTTTATATCTAGATTTAGAATTTGTCTTTATATTATTAAATAATATGTATATATACAATCTGGCATTGACTGTTATTTTTTAAGTTGTTTACCAAATGGAATTGGCAAACAGGAACCACAGCTCTAATATGAATTTTTGTGATAAATATAGAGAAAAAAATTAATTGCGTTGCTCTTTAATCAACGGAAGAAAATAAAAGAAACTAGGAAAAAAAATTAAATAAAAAATTATGTCCATGATGTCCCCGCTCTCATATAGCGGTTTGGTAGGAAATGGAAGAGTAGGAGTTGGAGCAGCTCAGGAAGTTGGCGCTGTTCAAATATCTCCCGTGCTTCTTCGTACTTCTTTGGTCAAACGTTCTTTAACCGTCTCAAATCTTTCTTCCTCCTCCGTATCCTCCGACTCTGTTTCTTCTTCTCCTCGTCATCGTCGTAGTATTCTTTGCAGTCAACGAAAGCTTCAGATTGGGATCGGGATGGCAAATTACAGTTTGAAGACAACGAAAAATCACCTTAGGCATGTTGAGTCAATGAATATTCTGCCGTCCGGTGCCGGTAAAATTCCTTGCCTTAACGCTGTTATATTAGGCGAAGCTTTGGCTTCTGAAGAAGACGATCTCGTCTTTCCCAGTGTCGAGTTCTCTCGCCAGGCTCTAATTCCGTCTCCTCAGAAGGTAACACTTGTCGGTTATAACACTTGTCGCTTATACTGGAATTTTAGTGTTTACTAGAATGGAAATGGTAATGGCAATTTTTTTTTTAAATTTTGAGATCAGTACTTGGAGATGTATAAACGGTCCATTGAAGATCCAGCTGGATTTTGGTCAGATATTGCCTCGCAGTTCTACTGGAAAAAGAGCTGGAGCCAACCGGTAGTATCTGAGAATTTTGATGTCCGCCAAGGGAACATCAAGATTGAGGTCAAAATTCTTTGCTTTGATTCTTAATTTATGTCGAAAGCGTTTTCAAATCTAACATTGAAGCTGCATTTTCAAATCTAACCTTGAAGCTCCATTTTCGTAATTGTAATTGATAATGGTAATGACAGTGGTATTTTGTATTATGCAGTGGTTCAAGGGTGGTATCACCAATATTTGTTACAATTGTTTGGATAGAAATGTTGAATCTGGAAATGGTGATAAGATCGCTATGTACTGGGAACCCAATGACCCTGGTTCTCAAGATTCTTTAACCTACTCCCAGCTTCTTCAAAGAGTTTGCCAGGTTATTTTCCTCTTCATCGTATTTTTATGAGGATGAAAAGGCTAGATATTTAGCTGCTCTACTTGGATTTAAGTGTTATTATTATTATCTTCTTTTCTTTTGCAGCTAGCTAATTACTTGAAAGATAAAGGTGTTAAAAAAGGTGATGCTGTTGTGATTTATCTACCCATGCTCATGGAACTCCCTATTGCCATGCTCGCTTGCGCTCGCATTGGTGCTGTGCATTCGGTATTGAAGCTAGCTAAATCCCCTTTTCTTCTCTTTGGTTTTTGGTTGAGAAATGCCTCTTACATTTTCATTCCATCAGGTTGTGTTTGCAGGATTTTCTGCTGAATCTCTTGCTCAAAGAATTGAGGACTGTAAGCCAAAAGTTGTAATTACTTGTAATGCTGTTAAAAGAGGTCCTAAAGTTATTCCCCTAAAAGACATAGTTGACGCTGCTCTTATTGAATCTGATAAAAATGGGGTTTCAGTGGGTATGTAAATCATCAAACAATTGCTTTGTGGTTTAAACATGATCATCGACCTTATAATTACTTATGGTTGTTTTCTTACTTTGTCAGATGTATGTTTGACATATGAAAATGAATCTGCTATGAAAAGGGATAAAACAAAATGGCAGCAGGGAAGAGATGTATGGTGGCAGGTTAGTACATCATACCTAACTTAGCATATAAACTGAGAAAAAAAAAGCTATTTTTGTTGGTAGTTGGCACATCCAATCTCTTGTTCTGTTTCTCAACCTTTGTATTTTTTTTCTTTATACTATTTCCAATTGCTCGCTATAAGATGGTAGATGATTTACTATAAGACAGTTGCATAGCTATTGTTTACGTTAAGATGGTTGCCTGGTTACTGTAATTCACTAATTCTATCTGTCATGTCCTAATCTAATTGAAAAAGCAGCTTATATAATTGATCGTGATTGCAGACTTAAGTTCATATTTTGAGTTTTGATAAATGATAATACTTCATCTATCAGGATGTTGTTCCTAAATATCCAACTACTTGTGAAGTGGAGTGGGTTGATGCAGAAGATCCACTGTTTCTCCTATATACTAGTGGGAGCACAGGAAAGCCGAAGGTGCTTACAATTCTTAGTTCTATAAAGATTCTTATTACACCTTCTTCTATTCTTGTATTTCAATCATTTTCTGTTTATTTTATTTTCCTTACTTTTCTTTTCTCTACCTTTCATCCCTAAAGGGTGTTGTCCATACCACTGGAGGATATATGGTTTACACTGCCACAACATTCAAATATGCATTTGATTACAAGCCGTCTGATGTCTACTGGTATGGTTCATCAAAATTTTCAACTCAAAACAGCTTAATAGTGTCTGGAAATTTATTGAGAAATTTGATGTGTTTCAGGTGCACGGCTGACTGTGGTTGGATCACTGGGCATAGCTATGTTACATATGGACCCATGCTCAATGGAGCAACTGTTGTCATATTTGAAGGGGTAACTTCCTTTTGAATTACAAACCATCTTTCTTGTTCACTTTTTAGTAAAACACATGCGACATCCCAAAAAATAAATGTTAAGAGTATAGTTTTTATTATCCAATTGTTTCAGTTCTGGCATTTTGATATTCTGCGACTGAGAAAATTTGCCTGCCAGTAGCTTATGGAAAAGTACAATCCAGGTAGAAAGTATGGAGCATATTTAGACAAAAGCAAACTTGTCATGGCATGCACCTTAAAATTTATTTATCATATAAAATAAGTTATGAAGTTCTTCGACGCTTAGATTACTTTATTTTTACAAAGCAAAAAGTATTTACAAATCAAGAAAAAGCAGAGTTAACAGTAAGGAGTAGTAGAAAGTGAGGTAATATATAATCATAAAAATATTATTTCATAGAAAATTTAAGTTTTTTTATCTTAATATCACACTTGTAAAAGCTGTATCATGACAAGTAATAATGTAAAGGCCTTCTATCTTGACACACTGAAGTACCTGTGCTTCTACCAGTGGTAGAATTGCAAGAAGAGGCCATGCATCATAAGTTTTAAATTTTATACCTGTCCCTTTTTAGTTCAATTTTTATGATTGAAACTGCTTGGATTTGTCAATTTTCCCATTTAATAGGATATTGTGTGCAGGCCCCAACTTATCCAGATTGTGGACGCTGTTGGGATATTGTTGACAAATTCAAAGTGTCAATATTTTACACTGCCCCCACGTTGGTGCGGTCTCTCATGCGTGATGGTGATGAGGTAAGATATTTCTCTTTTCACATGAGCTAAGATATTACATAAATCTGTAGTAAACACCTTTATAGTAATTTTTTTTGTGATCAATGTGAAATTAAAATTCAACAGTGCCTTTGTGAAGCCATATGAATTTTGTTTCATAATGCTTAGTTGCGAATTTTATGCGATTTATGTTCATAGTTTTTTTAAGCTGAAGTCATTTTGTATCTATTGGCTTTAATCATAAGCTTTTTGGCTGTTATCATCCCTGCAACTCCGTTAACTTAAATGTACAATGAGGATTCGAAGGAACTAACTCCCCTGTGACTGCAAAAGAATTCTACTTTTGTAATTAATTTTAGTATCACAAAGCAGCTCCACTTGAATCATTTAACCACATGAACTTAAGTCTAGCTTTATTTTTGTGTATTTATGGTGCCTGTTTTTCTTCTTAAGGATTGTGAAACCTGTATCCATTATGAATTATGTCATATACGCATGCAGGTGCATGCCTAGACCTAGAAGCTTTTGTTTGTAAATTAGTACTGATAACAGCTGATGTTGGTTATGCAGTATGTTACTCGCTATTCACGCAAATCATTACGGGTCCTTGGAAGTGTAGGCGAGCCCATTAATCCAAGTGCTTGGAGGTTTTTAGCTCCATCTCATTTTTCTTGACCCAGAAAATTTCATATTTACATGAGACTGAATTAACAGAAATCTGTTTCTTACAGGTGGTTTTTCAATGTAGTTGGAGACTCGAGGTGCCCTATATCTGACACTTGGTGGCAAACTGAAACTGGTGGCTTTATGGTGATTTAATTTCTTTGTACTTGCTGTCCATACACTGCCACCCCTTTGTTACTGTGATTTGTAGTTTTCTATTGCCACCAAAAACAGATTGCTTTACTTTCTCCACTATAAATATCTTAATAATGATTGCCTGTTGCTACCTTTCAGATTACTCCACTACCGGGTGCTTGGCCACAGAAGCCTGGTTCTGCAACGTTCCCGTTCTTCGGTGTTCAGGTTCTTATCAAAATCAACTTTTTATCTTTTCACTTTGCCCCTGCTTTTTTCTCTGTATGTTCATTACTTATGCTTATCAATTTTCATCTGATGAACTGTAGCCTGTCATAGTGGATGAGAAGGGTGTTGAGATTGAAGGAGAATGCAGTGGATACCTTTGTGTGAAAAGCTCATGGCCTGGGGCATTCCGAACCCTTTATGGAGATCATGAGAGATATGAAACTACATACTTCAAGCCATTCCCTGGCTATTATTTCAGCGGTGATGGTTGTAGCAGGCATGTTATTACTTGAACCAATATCACACTTTTACTTGGTGTAGCTATATATGTTGCTGTAGATCTTGATGGTCTCTTGTCTGGACTCTAGAGGCTTTGATTCCCTGATAGCCTTTGGTTAGGACAGGTCAGCTAAAGGACTCATGTTTGATATCAATTTTTCAGGGACAAGGACGGATACTACTGGCTTACTGGAAGAGTTGATGATGTCATCAATGTTAGGTATAAAAATGTTTTTGTTCTCATCCAATTTATATTATTAAAAATGTATTCCAGTTTCCTGGATTTAAATACATTGCAGTTAAATATGCTGAGTTGCGATTGTTTTTTTACTGGTTCCACTCTGCAATCGTCTATCATTACTTGCAAGCAATTGTTTTCGCCTTGTTGTGATGTTTCCAAACTATCGGCAGTGGTCATCGTATTGGAACAGCTGAAGTAGAATCTGCTCTTGTTTCTCATCCCCAGTGTGCAGAAGCTGCAGTAGTTGGTATAGAGCATGAGGTACCTCCATTATTTTTTTTGGATAGCGTGTGAAGGAGAGAGAATATGTTTGCAAGTGCATCAGTAATACTTGCAATTACTTCAAGCACATATGTTTGCTTAGTCTTTAATGTTTCTTGCTGATAGGTTAAAGGACAGGGCATTTATGCATTTGTCACTCTTGTCGAGGGTGTTCCTTACAGTGAAGAACTACGGAAAAGTCTTATCCTCACAGTGCGGAGTCAGGTCTGTGCTAAATCCAATATTTTCTCTATTCAAAAGACAGGTTAATGCATGCTTAATTGCTTATGGCATAAACTATTTTGCAATCAATATATCTAGTATGTCACCTTGGCAGTCATAAGCTTACGAGTTGTAAGTACTGACATGCATAAACTCAGAATTAAAATGCACAGTTCTTATATCATTTTAAATATTTCATTAATCGATCTGCCATTTCTCCAAACTGATATAGATTTGCTCTTGTCAAGTTTGAACAGTTCCGGTTGACTTAATGATACAGTGATTTGCGAATCTTCCCCCAGTTACCTCTCCTATTCCTTATTTTCTCTGTAACTATTAACAAATTACAGGATTGCAGTCAATTAAAATATAAGGATGAATAAGGAGATGCATCTAAATATGTTTATCGGTTACATTCTCTAAAACCTAGTTTCATATTTCAGATAGGAGCATTTGCGGCGCCTGATGCAATCCACTGGGCACCTGGCCTTCCGAAGACAAGGAGTGGAAAGATAATGAGGAGGATTCTGCGAAAAATTGCTTCCAGGCAGTTCGATGAGCTTGGGGACACGAGCACACTGGCAGATCCCGGTGTGGTCGATCAGCTTATAGCACTTGCTGATGTCTAACAATTCTACTGGCAACTTCAGAAGTAGAGTCTTTTATAGAGGAATTATTTAATATTAGCAACATTGATTCATGCTACATTTAGATTTCTGGAATACAAGTCGAAGTATTTGGGTTTCGGCTAGATGCTTAAATTCGTATTCACATATCTGAATCTAGCATTAGTTTATTTTCACTCTTGCCTGTAGTTATATTTCTGTATTTTTCAACAAAATAATCCAGGCAAGTTTTTTATTCTCAGAACAATTTCCTTGGCGCTTGATGCATTATCAAGTTTTGTATTGTATTTGTAATATTAATATAGATGACATTTTTTCAAAATACTGAAAACAATGACAATAGAGACTAGATACTAAGGCACTGTACCAATAATAGTCTTTGCCATTTTGGTGGTGATTGCTAGTTAACATAACACACTTCATTACTAATTAATTGCTTGCATGCAAATCCAAATAATTAGATTTTTCAATAACTAGGCTCTTCTTGCCATATCCAAATTCTAGTACCCCGACTGAAACTCATGATTTGCTCAATTAGCTATTGCTTAAGACTACACTGTGGATCTTTTCGGTTAAAACGCTAAAATTAGTTCAAGCTGTTCAGTTAAAATGCTAAAAGTTAGTTTAAAATACTAAAAGTTGTTCGGTTAAAACATTAAAAGCTTGAACAAGTTAGTTCAAGCTATTCGGTTAAAACGTTAAAATTTAGTTTAAATGTTAAAAGTTAATTCAAAATATGCTGCTAATCCTATATAAAGCAGACATCTTTTATAGAGGCCATGTGGTTATAAAGGCCATGTAGTGATGGTGGAAATCTAGACCTATATATGGTTGTTCTCAATCTTCCACTTGAGGCTGCAGTGGTTCTTTGCACACTTACAAGCCCAATAAGCTCATAAAGACGTGGCTTTCCCATAAAACTTGTGGAGCTTTAACAAACTTTTTTTAATCTTCTACTGATGCTCCCTGTACTGTTCATTCTCCATTCTATTCCCCTTTTGCAGAACTACAGTGTTAATTTTAATCAATCCTTTGGCACATAAAAAGTCCTTAAATGAGAAATTGAGAATGTTTAGGGTTTGAACATTTAATCTTCTACATTGTGGGTATTTATTTGATCATTTGGCAATTAGCTTAATTGGAATTCCTTCTTAATATAATGTTATTTTTGGAATTTGTTTTGAGTCTGAATCTAGTCCTTACGATGTTTGCTAGCAAGGTTAATGATTAGTATATGAATTTGACCTTACATCTAAAATCTACCTCCTCCACTATAAAATATATAGCGGTTGCAACTTAGTAAAATTTTGTTTTTTTTAGAATTTGTTGCAGAAATTACTTCAACTTTAATATTTTTTCCAATTTTATATCAAACATTAAACATTAATAATTTTACTATGAAAATTTTTAATTTCAATTTTTATCATTTTATCACTTATCTAAATTCATGAATTACCAAAAATTACTAAAATTAGGCCCGCCAGTCTCGAAATTCAAGTCTAATTTCCAAATTTTTTTTAATCGTTGCAATAGGACTATAAAAGTTTAAAAGGTATTTTATAAAATTAACAAAATTAAAAATTCATGATAAAATTATAAAAAGAACTAAAGCTGAAGCAATTTTCCTTTTTCCCCGTTAAGCTGTTGTTGAGTTCATCTACTTATAGTTAAACTAGCTATGCCTGTAATTAAACACGAGGGTTTAGAGTTACCAGCAACACCAAAACAAACTTTTGCAGCGCAAATCCTAAGATAAGTAGAATCCCCACCTTGTTGCTTATATCTGTAAATGACCACCAAAAATATATTTATCCAAAATCAAAGAAAAATATTCTGGAAACCGAATTTTTGTACTCCCCAAGCAGATTCAATTTCTCTCTTCTATTGTGCACGTTGGCACAGAATAACAAACATCGTAGTTTGAAATATTGTACAATGTCTCAATCAGTGGGAAAGAGAGGGCAAAACATAAAGGAGAAAGAAGAAAATAAAATGGGGAAGCAATGAACATTCTAAATATCCAAATGAAACGCAGCAAAATGATAAATATCGAAGCAGCAAAATGAGAAAATTATTTGTAAGTCTCAGGCAACATCAATAACGAAGATCCATCACACTGCTACGGGCTTCCATGTGGTCGTGAAACATCACCGTATGGATATCTAATCTGAATCCTCGTAAATTTCCCCATCATCAGACAACTCGTCAAAAGATCTTATGTCAAGCTGGTAGCGAAGAATACCTCCGATTCCACCAAACCCTCTGCAAAATTGTGATCCCTCTTGAGATTTGTTTGTAACAAATTCAAGCGAGCAACCAAAACGCTTGTACTCATTCGCAAACCACTCGAGCAAGGGCATCTTTTCCTGAACCTCCAACTCTGCAGAGTTGGCTGAATCCCTGAAGTTACTCTGATCAGCCTCTTGATCCTTGTTCAAGTGCTTTATAATTATTTCGCCTGTAACACTGTTTTTCAGCACAAATCGATTAATATCAAGATTTTCCCATACAATAAGGATTTCAACAGCACCCATCTCAAGAGCCTTCAATGTGTCATCAACACCAAAAACATATTTTCCAGTATCCTGACTGATCTCCTCAAAGTATTTCCCAATCAAGCGTTTTTCCTGAATGAACTTAACATTTGATAGAATTTCAGCTGACAACTCAATCGCTTGGTTGAAACCATTCTCTCCTCCATAAGAAACATCAACAACATTCAATATCTTTGCTTGCAAACGAGGATCAAACATATCTGACTGGCTCAATTCAGTCTTGAAGTCTGCTGAACCAGCCAGTATCAGCCCCGCAACATTCGGCTGACTAGTAGCAGGATTGATGAAGAACTGTGTGGCAAGCTCAGCAGTTTTCCTAACATAGTTGTGCCGTTTTTCCATCCGAAGACGAGCAAAACGCAGAGCAGACTGTCCTCCTCTTCCATGCTTCTTTGGTAAATCAACAGTAAATTTATGAAGCACTTCTCTTGTGTTGCCACTTAAGGTCCCAAACAGTGTGCCATTCCCATCCATGACAATAAAACCAAACTTGTCATCAGATTCTAAGAGTTCATTCAATGCTTCAGTGTGAAACTTGTTGTCACAAAGGTAAAGTGATGCATTTATAGGCTTGAAAGGCTCAAAATCAATTGTCACCTTCTTTTCCTTGCCATCTTCAGTAACGACTGTTCCAGTATAAAGCACCAGTCCATTAGGAGGAACCTTGTTATAAAGCTTCAGCCTTTGCTGAGCAGATGTAATAGCAGCCAAGACAGACTGACGGTTGACTCTACTCTTAATGTTTGAAGCAGTTCCAAATTCATCGCCCAACATCTTTGTTACCCGAGATATTTGATCACGAGGAGGCATTATAAGAGATATCATACTCGTGCCATTACCCCTTGCTGACTCCAGCGCCTTTATCAGCTTTTTGATTTTCCATATCTCAATATTCTTGTCTGATTCATGACCGTCTGACATTTTGAGCAAAAGTAGACCCCAGACAGATATACACTATCCTGTACAGGTTTATTCCAATAATAAATAGTCAGGAAGGCAAGCCATCACACAGAAAAAGGAGTTATAGTACATTTAACTATTAATGAATTAATAAATAAAAATTAAACAATTTCACATGGTAGCAGAAAACCATATTAACAAGGCAAATGAACAAAGCGATGTGCATGCTTGCATTTACGTAATGTAAGGAAGAATTACAAAGAACTAAGCATTCCCATTTATCAATCCACATCTAAGGGTACTCACACACTTCACAAAACTGTAAACAAATACCAGTATCAGAACACTTCAAGTTAGTGGATGTTCTTAAATGCTTCCTAAAGTATTTACAAAGTTTTGATAAGAAAAAGTAGGAAATAAAATAAGTACATCTCGCAGAACGACACATTTTTCCCGGTACAGGCATAGCTAAAGCCTAACCAACTTCTAGCAATGCTAGTGCTTGAAACATTCTTCTCCAGGTGGTATTTTGATGGTAACCAGCATAGAAAATATAATATTGCAAGGAGCACAGCTTGACGGGACAAGAAGGCAAAACATAACAGCAGAAATACATGTTGACTGAACATAAATGTATAAAGCAAAATCAAAGGGAATGGAATGTAATCTAAAATCTAGAAAAGGATTATTGCAGTACTACTGATAGTGGCAGTTTTGATTTAACAATAGTCAATGACAAACATTCCAAGTGTTGAGGTAGCAAATCAAAGGGGTGTACTAAAACATTCCCATGGACTCAAGGCAAAACGCACGCCCTTGAGATAGAATTAAGCTAATCTAAGAGCATCCTTTATCACCATCCTAAGGTTCTAAGAGCATCCTTTATCACCATCCTAAGGTCAGATGGCATTGGCAACTACTATCACTATTATCAACATAACAGGTGAATAGCTTCCTTACTACTCTGGGCAAAGAAATAAATCAACTGGGAGCTGTTAATTTATTTTTCAATTAAGATTTGGTAAAGTAAAACAAGTATTACATCATGACTCCACTGGGATCGAACCCAGAATATCTAGTTCCAGGACAAGCGCCTTATCCATTGGGCTATGGAGGTTTTCATTGACACCAAAAATTAGCAGTTATTATTTTAAGAATGGGCATGAGTGTGTTTGACAGAGAGTTAAGATTATAAGAAGTCAATTAATGCTACTTCAAGGCCTACAAGACAGGAGGGGGAAAAAACCAACAATTAGAAAGACGAGCAATAGGGATTCACTGAGATACAGCGAGTAATTTTTCACAGAACAAAGTATGATGGTGAGGCAACAAGAATATGCCAATGAAATGAGAAATTATTACAACGCGAGCTTTCATCAAAGGTTGCTATTATTAGAACTTGTCTTCTTGCATCTTTCATCATCTTATAGAATCAAATATAACTTCCTGATCGAGCCAGAAGTCCAGCACAGCCCATCAAGGCTGATGCCCATCTTCTGGTTAATACCATGTAAAAAAAATGATATCTGGTTAAATCATTACACTAAGTTCACAGATGATCTAAATAAGACAGCTCCAAATTCTAGATTGAACCTAATTTTTCCCACAGAAGTAACTATCTTGCTATATCTCAGGACCTTCATAAAGGAAATTACTTAGCCGCACCTTTGCATCAAAGTAAGTAAATAAAATATTTTCTAACAAGATCTTATAGCTTCCCATACTTGGATCCTTCTAATCAAATTTTAGCTACTCCATCACTAGATTCAAGCAACTAGTAGGCAGTTAGAAAGGGAGCTAATCAAATCCAAATAGAAGAAAATAAAAACTCATACAAAATTCAAAATATCAAGTTCAATCAGATCGTCAAAGGGAAAATCTATGCTTGAAAAGAAATAAAGGGAAAAATCGAACAAATGAAGAAGAAAAGATTGAAAAGATAATGAAACACACCAAGAAAAGTGAGAAATACACCTGCAAAAGAAAGACTGATTTGATGGTGGATTGGATTTGAAGTGTGTGTATGTCTGTGTTTAGTATCTTTCTCTCTTTTAGCTGTATTTTTACTCTTCTTTCCACATAAAATGGTCAGACGAGTCAATATGCTTCTTTAGGGTTTCCTGTAAGTGCTCCTTCGCCCCTTTTTTTTTTTTTTTTTTTTTTACTTTTCTTTCCACATAATGGGGTCAGACGAGTCAATATGCTTCTAGGGTTTCGCTGTAAGTGCTCCTTCGCCCCTTTTTTTTTTTTTTTTTTGTCTGATCTAATTTTTTCTTCAATATTACGTACTTGCCTAGATTTTTTTTAAAAATTTTTTAATTTTTTTAAGATTTTTATTTTTCTTCCTCTTGTCCCCTTTTTTTTTTTTTTTTTTGTCTGATCTATTTTTTCTCAATATTACGTACTTGCCCTAGATTTTTTTTAAAATTTTTTAATTTTTTTAGATTTTTATTTTTCTTCCTCTTGTATTTTTATGAAAAAAAAGAATATTTATGTGCAGTATTTTTTTAATTTTATTATTAATTTTAATGGTTTACAAGTTAGTATTCTTTTATTATTAAATTAAATGGCTATATTTCTAATTTAATTAATTTTACAATGGCATAATCCAGAATAACGGTTGTTTTATCATGAAAAACTGATTATCGATAAAAATAATATTTTTGAAATTATAAAATTTTTTTTCTCTAGTTAATTTGCAAAACTTTGTCTAGTTTTATTTGCCAAATACCATAAAGTACGAAGATGATAGAATTAAGTGTTCCTAAACTTTAGTTCAAATTCAGATGTGAAATATATATTTTATTAAATAATAAATTTATAACTTTAAATTTCAGTTGAATTTCTAAATATGTAATTTATATGTGATAAATATCTTTCAAACTTACAAAACAAAATAACAAAAAATAAATATAGCTATAATATACACCTAGCCTTTATTTGGATGGATGTAAAATAAAGAGTAAAAATTTACTGAGATTATCAAAATCTCTTGTTCGATTTAAGGTAAAATATCAAGGAATGTATAAAATAAATTTATTTTACACCCATTTTAACCAAATTTTCACTCCATTTCGGAAGGAAAATGAATAGTAAAATTTTTCGCCCCTACTTTACTTCCACCCCTTATTGTACTTCCCCTCTTCCCAAAAAAAAGCATTAACAAGAAAGATACCTTTTAGACTGGTAGTTCTCACTTCTGAATCTAAGAGTGAAAAAGAAAGATAAGCAGTTGTCTAAAGAGCTAACAAAAGGATTTCATTCATGCTTGGAAATTGGAAAAGCATTCGCATTGGTTTATTCCCAAGTAATAAATACTCTATACCATCGTATCTACTCTAGCCGCCGCAGTTGCAGATTGGTACACTCAAGCTAATGAGAAAATCTGTATATCCTACATTTAATCGGAAGGTTTCACAAAATTGGGATTTTGGAGAACACTGTACACAGCAGAAAAAAGGGGCAGTAAGGGAAGTAATTACAACGTGGGGACATTGCTCAAAAGATACACCCCCCAGGATTTTCTTTGCCTGATTGCAAGCCAACAATGTATAGCTATGATAGAACACCAGCAGCAACAGGCTCACTAGACAAAAGCTCTTGAAGCTATGGACCGGTTCGGTTATATTTGGATGTTGAGATATCTTAAATTTGGGATGGAACATTGCGGTGACTATCAGCAAATTCTCGAATTAATCGCTTCAAACCTCTCCCTCCTTTACCTTGCATATGCCCATAATTGTTCTTCCCACCGTTGCAACTTCTACTATCAAGATAGTCCGATGCAGCACCGACAAGGGCTTCCAGCCAAACAGGGACAAGAGTTTCGGTTTCTCCCTGCTTTAGATACTCGACTGGAAGAGCCTGCACCTGTTGTAATTTCTACAAGTTAGCCAAAGCTGAAGGCTGAACAACAAAACACCAGAAAATATAAAATCATGGGTATGCAGGACTTTACCTTAGAAGATATGCAAAGGCAGCAAGATATTAATGAATTTAAAAAGGTTCAAGATCAGTAATGAAAATTTCACAAAGATTGCTAGTGTTTTTATTATAGTCATCAGTAAAAAATTTTAGCAACCACAAAGGGCACAGAGCTTGATATGAGGTAGTTAAATGATTCAGCTAATTGCAAAATCCCACTAAACAAAATGATTAACTTGAACTTGATTATTTCACAAGAATCACTGCAAAGTTTAGAACTTTGTAGTGACAGTGAAGTTGATTTATCCTAGAAAGAATTTCATATAACGGGAACTGAGACTACTATTTTAAAACTTCAAATCTGAACAGGACAAATTTCATGTGTTCAATTCTAATGGTTACCAAAATTATTAATACCTATCGAGAAAAAGCATATAATCAAGGAAAAACTGCAAGGTTAAGGTAACCAAAATTGCCCAGTCAAAAAACAAAACTAGCTATCTTAGATGGTTTCTTTCAGACGAGAAAACTCCAAACTTAAAAGTGAGAGAGAAAGAGAGTGAGAGAGGACCGCTGCATGTAGCCAACCGCACAAAGATTCCCAACAGAGAATAGCCTTCCAAGTTGTTCTCTCACTGAAACTGCAAATGGCAGCCAATTGTTGCAAGATTGTTGCGCACTTGTGAACCTATCAGGAAAAGGGCCACATAAGTACAGCGCATTATCGAAGATAAATTCCAACAACATGAGAACCAATCATCAATGAAGTCAGATGTAGAAATACACATGGAGAAATAGCAGATATACGGTTCTAAACACCATATCGTGTCTTAATTAAGAACCAAAATAGGAGATAGAATGTTTAAAAGAAATTACTATCACAAACAAGTGCGTAAAAGCATACCCGTGACATTGCTGAGACACCAAGCAAAGCATACACCACACTTGAAACTAGTCCCTCGCCACTACGAGATATGACCTGAATTGTTATGGCACCATATGATCCTTCAGGAATAGAAGTTCTCGATTCCAGCAAAGAGGCCAGGCTCACCTCCAAAAAACCTAGAAGAGTCAACAAAATTTACATTCATATATAAGGGTCAATAACAAATTAGATTCAGATGCCTCACCTACATATAAATGAGATCAACTCAAAATTTCAAAAGAGACCAACAAAGCTACATTCTTTGAGGATATTGGTCGTACAAACCATGTATCATATTACAGTATATGTATATATATATATATATATACAAGCTACAAAGAGCATCTTGTTTTTATTTCCATCTTTCAGACAAATTGTCTATCACGAGCAACAAAGCACTATACTTTTTCCATTTTCAAATTAACCTCAAAACAATTTGAACAATAACATAAGTTACAAATTCGGTTAATCACTCTACTCCAGCACTTCTTATTCATAAAGAGCATCAATTCTAGAAGAGACTCCTTAACACAATTACCACACTTACATGACAAATATGACATTGCTGCCAGTGCTGCTCCACGATGCATAGCGGTACAGCATATAGCTGCCTTTTGGAAGGAGACTTCAAGAAGGGAACCAGATGCAGCTAATACTTCCTGAATAAATTACATAATCGGACAAATAAATCAACTCTTTGCCTTTAGTATCAATAGGACTCGTAAAAACTCATTTATCAGTAGCATCTAACCAATATTCTATAAAAAGCGAGATAGAAAGGCAACTCTTGACAAAATAGGAATACTAAACCTTACGAGAGCTACGAACAAATGTGGATGCAAAATTTGCATATGCCTCCACTAAATCTGGCTCTTGGTCACATATATATGACGAATTTAGACCCATTACTGATGCTGCTTGAGTAAATCTTTCAAAAGTTGTGGCAAACAAGGGTCCATACTCCTCTCTATTACTGAATTCTTCAATAACAACAGATGCTGATGATTCCATGGCCCCCACCGCACCCAACAATAATAATAATAATAAAAGAAATAAAGGGAAAAAATTAAACATATGGTAAACCAGATTAACAAAAATGAATAAGAAAAATAATAATGATGCACAGAAAGGAATTAGATACATCAAACAGGAAATAGTATTCAACCAAATCCCAACAGCTTACCTGTTCTTATGTAACATTCGTGACTTTGGAATAACAGAAAATTACTGGATAGGCAATCTAGAACATTAGGCAATAGCATTACAAAGTGCTCCCCTGCAATAATAAACTTCAGTTGCAATATGAAATGCAATATGCTATCTGGACAGACAACCAATCTAAGTGCACAAGGAAAACACAGAAAGAACACTCTTTCATTACCAGAGGACTGAATTGCTAGTGAAAGAGCCCGGCAAGCTGCAGTAGATAAATTGCTACTCTCCATATGTCCAGACCTGAATAGTTTCTCTAACACGGGCCAGAAAACCCTCAGTAGTTCAAATATAGTATCATCTGCACCAGGCATACTAGGTAGAGGTGTAGCAAGATGACTAAATACAGTTCCTATCCTGTAAACAATGACATAAGAGTTGGAGCATAACAATGTTATCAAGGATGGAGCACATACTAAATGGAAAGAATCAGTATCCATCAAAAACAAAATATTCATCTCCTCAAAGAAATTATCATACTTTCAGTCCGCAGTCTTTCCTGACGTATTCTACTTCTTCTCATTTTTATGGTTCAGAAAGTTTATGTCGCTTCAAAAAGAAGCCCAACCACGTTTACTCAAATTTCAATAAGAAACAACATTTAGTTTTCATTTTTGTCCCACAGAGATCAAAATAAGATAGCTGAATAGCTGATAAAATAACGTAACTGCACAGGTGGTAAATTACGCATATGCAAGTAACTTAACTCAATTATCCCAATTGCATACCTGTACAAACCTCTTGCCACAGAGTTCAAAAGTTGTGTATAAGTGGCTGGATTTTGTCTAAGAGAATGAAAGCTGTCTTCATCAATCTGAAAGAACTATGAGCTATTAATGTGGCGTGAAAGAGTGAAGAGTTGACATGAGAATGAAAACAAAACATGCATGGAGTTTAATGAATCAAAATCAACAACAAATGCTGCATGCATATGTCACAAAAAGGATCATAAAGCTATATTTCAGGTCTTCCAGTGACAGTTTGAAACTAAGTAAGCAACCTTCCAGAAACTGAGTTCAAGAATTCATCACCATTGATACGACATTATTCCACACAATTTACCATTCCTCTCCAGTGTGCTAACTATACCAAATGTAGATATTAGCCATTCGAAACAAATGGGTAAACTCTGACTCAGTTTTGGTAGCAACTAAGCATGTAGGAGGAGATAACTGATGATCAAGACTAATTGAGCTCACAATGGTAAGAGGTATTACAAAGATACTTTTTCCTTGTTTCTTAGTATAGAGTATAGACGCAATGAGAAGATACTGTTGTTTCACATACTGGACTAAAGGAACTCCACACAATTGCCTCAATCCCAAACTAGCTGGCACCAACTACGTAGATTGTTATTCATTCAGCTTGGTTTAGGGCCTTATACCAAGGAAACGTAAAAGTCTGAGTTTAAAAGGCAACTGCAACAAAGCTAACCTTCATTCTGAAAATTGCAAGCTTATGTCTCATCCATAATACCTCCATCCCACATACATCATTCCCTTTATTTCTTGACAACACTAGCAGTAAAATTTGACTGCTTAATGAAAAAGTTATGCTTGCAGGCTGCAATAGTCATTTGGTCAGACATTATGATTGAAGAAAATTACCAAAATCTAACAATTCACTTGCATGATTTCATGATATTCTGTCACTTAACCAAGAGAGGAGGGTGGATGACTTTAGATTCACTTCAATTCGCTTAAAAAGGCTATATTTACTAGCAAAAAAATAAAATTCTTTCCCTAAGACATCTTAGAAAAGTTTTGTTCACTAATAACAACGATCACAAATATAGGTGTGCAAAAAATGTTTGCAAAGTAGAACTATTGATAAAGCCAATAACTAGAGCCAGCAAGATCACCTACATAACTGACGAAATTGCAGGAAAGCAGATACCATAAATATGACAAATGGCCATACAAAAGACTTGGAATCTTACAAGTTTTCCTATAGCATCATAGCTAGAAGATAGCAGTCTACCCAACAGATTGTTCTTTAGCTCCTTATTCGGAACAGAGCCAAGGATCATGCTTATTGCACTAACTACTTCTTCCTCATCTTCCAAAGGTAAATGCCTCTTCTCCAAAGCCTGACAAATCAAAACAAGGAAAAAAGATTTTATTCATTCCTTTCTTCTTCTGTTTTTTTTTTTTTAACTTTTGAGAAAAGGAGAGGGGGCAAACACACAGACATGGCAACAATGAATATTTAAATTGGATAAAGATGTAAAAAGATTTAAGTATGAACCCAGGAAAAAGAAAACCTAAAAAGTGGGCATTTTAGACAGCAGGTTTAATAATTATAATAAGATGTCATCCTCTTTTATTTTGGTCGTGTTTTGTGTTTGTGCACGGGCAGCGTCACTAGTGTGCTTCAAGTCTGTGCATTGTGATGTGGCCATGGCAAACATTAACATGCCCCAGAAGGCCAAACTCTTCCTATTTGATGAAACAATGCATACTATGGTAGACAAACTCAGTAAGGAACCCCACCACGCATGACCAAAGATCAGTAAGACCATAAATGGCCATACAACGGTGACCTGTCCAAATCATTGACTTGAGAAATAATACAAGGACAATTTCACTTCATATGCAGGCATCTAAAGCACTTATTGACTTACTAATTCATGTTTGACGAAATCATGGTTGAATACTTCATATCTCAATCAGGAAGCGGAGACACTAAAATGCCCCGAACATAATGATAAATTTCTCAAACACATCAATATCAATAGAGAATATACGTAGGCAGAAAGAAGTTAAATGAAGTAGCAGATTCACTATTTTCAAACCCCCATCCGCACTGCCCCTCCCTCGCACCTAATGAATAAATTTTCTCAACACATCAATATCATATAGAGAATAACGTAGGCAGAAAGAAGTAAATGAAGTAGCAGATTCACTATTTTTCAAACCCCCAATCCGCACTGGCCTCTCGCACCCCCCCCCCCCCAAAAAAAAAAAAAAAAAAAAAAATATATATATATTATATATATATAATATATAGAACATCAGATAATGGCATGTTAAACATAAATCCACTACCTCCCCAATCCACATTAAAATTTCCAGATTTGAGGGTTCATAAATCACAGGGGAGGCATCTTCACAAAGTTTACGCAGGGCAGAGGCACAAGCATTTGAGGATTGACGCTCCGAAATCCCTGCAGCAAGAAATAATCTGAAAGTAGCAAGTCAGCCCGAGAAGGAAACTTGATAGTGAACTTCAATGATGCTACATGATGCATGCAAGGACTTCCTTTTAAGAAGGGGAAACACCAATCAGGTGAAGCTGAAATTTGTTGATAACAAGCAAGATAATCATAGTTTCATATTTAAGTGGAAATGTACACATAAATGAAAAAACAGCCTTACAATAATGGCCTAGCATTAGTTTGAAAGGTAGAAATCCACTTGGAAAAGGAGCCAACAACATCTGCAAGTGATCTGTATACCTAAAATGAAAATGTATCTTATAAATAAGAACAAATCAGACCTAAATGGATATCCGAGACGATACAAATAAGCACAGTAGTATTGGCAACTAATATTTACTCTGAATTTGAAAACATAAAATTCTTAAGGAACAGTCTGACATACAATGCACATGAATCCCTTGAGCTTGTCTGAAGGCCTAATAGACAACATAGTTGCCAACTGTATGATCACCGAAAAGTCAAAAGTCTGGGCCTCCTGAAGGACTACTTCAGAGACCTGAAATGCAGAACTTATACACTATAACAATAAGAACAATTGTGCATTGCCAAGAAGCAGTCGCAGCTTCCAAGTTTTAAAAGCTCATGGAAAAACATATTTGAATGACTGTCAAAAAAAATTCAACAGAAAAAAAAAAAAAAAAAATTAAAAAAATTCAACAGAAAAAAAAAAAAAAAAAAAAAATGATAGCAAAATCATAGAGGTAAGTTGCACTGACCACATTAAGAGCAAACAATTTGGCTTCCACCTCTTTCCAAGGCACTGGTATATTTACAGATGCCCATCCACCAAAGAAAAGCTGCAGCAAAATCATAAGAATAAAATAAGACCGTCATAATCTATTATAAAGAAATCTATAAAACTATTAACTATATGTATCACAAACTGTGGAAAGGAAAAAAGAAGAAAATTTCGACTCCAATATTTTAGATTCAAACAATGATGTTTAGATTCCATGCTCAGCTTCTTCGAGTTCAGAAGGAATAGATTGATGATAGGTTTTTGAAGCGTACAACCTACCTAAAATGGGAAAACTCAACATAAGTTGTACTGTAAAATGACCAACACAGATTTGCCTCCCTTGCTGCTAATATAAACCTACACATAAAGGGAATTGAGCACTTAATCAAGGCCCATCAAAGCCACCCCTCTTATTCTTAATACTGTCCTTGTCTACATAGAATAATAGTACAGCCCATTGAAAACATCATTTAACAAAAATAAATGACTCTTCAAATGAGTTGGGTAATAACATCAGATTTAAATCCATGCCATAATTCCAAATTTTCCCCATTGTACAGAGAAGATTGGATATAGGAAAGGCAAAAGAAGCTAAGGGAATTAGGGCACTATGGCACTCCAAGTAATAACCCAAAGGTGGTTGGCAGGGAAAAAAAATTAGGTTTCTTATGTAGTAATATATACCAAAAAACAAAAGAAAAAACATAAAGAGATTAGATCAACTCATCCAATGTCACTTTGGGATACATGCAGATACTGCCCCACATGGCTAAAAGTAAGCCAGAAGAGCTCTAACTAGGTATATGATAAGTATGAAACCAAAAAATTAAAACCTAAAATTCCAAGTATCATTACAGTTACTAGAACAATACAACACAAGGCTCTGAATATGTCATTTACAAAAATAAACAAACATGCACATCAGTTTGGTCAAGGTGTCGATGCTTTTACCAACACCAACTTTAACATTTTTTTTATAAAATAGTTAACAATTCCATTCTACAATTTTTCTTCTTTTACAGCAAAAAAACTTAAATTGAAATTTGTGAAGGCCTTACAATAAAAATAAAAAGGGGAACAAGGACACCATCATAAGTACATAAGAATTATCCAAGAGAAGCACAAAATAATTAAGTAGATGGACACTCACTGACTCTCCGATTGAAGCCCCAGACCCAAGTTATGCATAAAATATTAGTTAAAAGCAAAAGAACTTCACAAAGAGAAAAAGAGAGATACAAGAAAGAAGAGGGGGAAGGGTGAGCGACGATCCATCTTCTTACATTCCTTTTTATAGCAAACCAATTAGTCTGGGTTAGTATTTGCCTTTCCATGACACAAAACTACACTTTAGCCCTTATCACATCCTCAGCACGTTCTGGTTACTCGATTACATTCAAAATACAAACTAAAATTTAAAGTCTGCAACTTATTTCACCAAGAAGCATAGAGAACTAAGAGTTTAGACAGAAGCCAAATTTTACACCATGAAAATTGTCCAAACAATTCTGACCTCCAAAGTCAAATTTATTTCTGGGCATGTTTCAGATGAGCATAAGTTAAATATTAATGAGGTGATGAAGTAAAAATTCTACGTACAAAGAATGATGAACAGCTAAGCAGGAATCACAAAAATCAATCAGCCAGCAGTTTACAGCCTCACTATTTCCCCACATCTATGACCATAGAAGCATGATAAAATATGCATTATCCATGCAGATAGCAAAGAACTATCTCATTAATTCAAAAGTTTACATTTTTCAAATAACAAGTTGCTTTATATGTTCATGTGTGTAAGCATTCTCTGAAACAAGCACCTTTTGTACAAATGTCACAGGTCTTAGTAATTGACAAATATCCACCAAAAGTTCTGCAAGATTCATCCTGAACTGGACAAGACCATCTGGCAGGTCAAGCATTCCACTATCATCATTAAATGTAGATTCATCAACCTGTCAAAGACAAATTTTTGATACAGTTATAATAGTGGCAAAAAAATAAAGTTATAGATCCCAAAAAAAAAATAAAATAAAATAAAAGATCATATTGACTTATCAGTTGCATTCAATTTAGGCAACACATTGAACTCAACTCCAAATAGACACACTTGTTCTTATTCTTATTGTAAAGTTATAAATCAATCTCTAATGAAAGCAAACTATAAATCATAACTGAGTTATTAGTTGCATTAAATTGAGGCAACACATTGCCCTACACTTCAACTATGCATACTTTTACTTATTGTTAAATCATAAAGATTAAATGCCAATCAAGATGTTATACCCTTTCGCTAAATGCCTCTATCACTCCTAAGATATTCATGTTCAGAACTAATACACATAATTTCACTAATGAAACTCAACTCATAGAAAATTATCTTGAATTCAGTGGTAGGACAAGAGAATACTGCATTCTGTCCCTATCACCAAAAGAGCATAAACATACACACATAACAACTGTTTCACACATTAATCTACTGGTTTGGAGGGTCACCAACCCACTAGACCATCATTGACAGCAATTGTTAGACAACATGAATTACTTACTCAAATCACAGGGGATAAGATAAAAGGAAAAGGGGGCAAACAGAGAAAACCTGAGCACGCAATAAAAGAGCATCAAGCAATGCAGAAAAAACGGAAAAAAACACATCTTCCACATGTTTCCCATTTTTTGAACTCTCTGTATCAGGGCTGAGAATATAGCTTGCAAGTGTAGACCTGGAAAAGACAAGTTAAGGAAGCTATCATTATAGTGCTCTTGTCAAGAACCAGATAAACCTTTAAAACAAACACCTCCACACTACCCAGGATAAACCGTGATAGCAGTACAACCAAATCCCACAACTGAGTGCAAAAAAGGTTTTGGTTTCACTATCATTAGAATTATTGAAAAGCATTACATTAACATTCCAAATACAAACTTTCTTAATCTATTCTCTTTTCAAGTGTTTGTTTGTTCGTATTGCACTCTTGCTTCTAATCAAGATAGTATCAGCCAGACAACTAAAAACTAAAAAGATTGATAAGAGATGCCTATCACAACTTCTGCAATGAATAAATGCTAGGCCTCAAATGATTCCTCATGAACAAGACTATAATTCTCCTTGATTTGACCCTCATTTTCCCTTTTTTTTAATTTTATTTATAGCACAAACTTGTGTGCATTCATCCAAACTAGCCCATCCTTAGGACCAAAATTCGCCATCAAATCTCTATCCACCAATGTAAACCACCATCTTTCCAGCAATAGGTTGTTTCAAAGAAAAAGGAAACTGGTTATATTCCCTCTAATTCACAATTTTGAACTAATTTAGACTATTCTTATGTGATGTTCATTATTGACGTCTACGAGCCAGTAGTCTACAGTCAACTGATATGTTTACTTTCTTATACTGCAATTATAAGAAGAATCCATATCCTTGGCATATAGACCATCAGATCTCTGTTTATTATCCTCATCAATAATTTGCAGCCATGGGTGCAAGCCTATTGTAATTTATATTGCTTCACAGAAAAGGCTTAAGATCAAAAGATTGATACAACAAATTAATATTTTTAAGCAGGTACAGTTGGATAGCAATGAAATTATCAGTCAATGAATAGCTTTATTATGGACACAATTCAGAGTTCGTCCAGAGTTGCATTTAATAAGAGCCCCTAAGACATAGCTCAATTGATTCTGGAGTCATAATGCAACCTAAAGAGCAATCTTTAGACATTTCGATTAAACGGCTTCACACGGCAATAAAACACAAGAATAAATGCTACAAGTAATTACATGTGTGGGTGTGTGTGGTTTGCCTATGACAAAAACTACCAGGTAAATATTGAAATAAATAAGAATACCAAAACTGCAATGTTGAGTCTGCAATCTCCCAGTCTTCACTTGGAAATGCTACACAGCTGCTAAAATGGGAAAATAATTAGGCATAACAGCACATATCAGACACAGATCAACAAACACTGTACTCCAAGGCTCCTAATCTCGAGTATATTAATGCATGCTTTCCATCTCAGAAACTTAAATGAATTTAACGAAATTCTTTTTTAAATTTGAAGATTGATATAACACCTCAGTAGCGAATCTGCCAGCGCAAGTGCCTCGACACTTTCCTCCACAATCAGAGATGGTGCCTAGTGTACATTAAAAATGCAATAAAGCTAATAAGGAAAAGGTCAGGTACAGAATCAGGATACAGAAACTCATTGATGAAATCAGAAAAGAAAAAGAATACTGACAGCCTGCCCAATTTCAGACATCAAGCATGCAAGACCACTGATTATCTTCTCGTCTCCATTGTTGAGAGCAGGTAGGAGGAGTACCTCTTTAAGAAAATGTACTCTGCATAACAAAACCTGAGGTAGACCCTGCAAAAGGATGCTTCATTAGAAAATTATAAAAAAGTATCATGAAAAATCATTATGAAGTTCCTAGAAAGCTAAACACTAAGCATAATAACCTAAACGCATACTTCTTCTTCATGATAACAATAACGTACACATGTAATACATGCACATGAATGTCAAAAAAGCAAAGGTATATTGATAAAGGATACTACCATATGGCATTGGCCTACCTCATGTCGACTTGCAAGTTCAACAAGCACTTCAATTGCCAAATCAAATGAAGACGAAACCTGTGAGCACCAATGCAAAAACTTTTCCCGCATGAGTGCTATTAATTTCACACATTTTCAAGTTAAAGATCACTGCAATTATGTACCTGCAAAGAATTGAATACAAAATTAAGAAGTGGATGTGTTGGTAGTGAGCCTTGTGGAATTTCTGAGAAGCACCCAGCTCGTACCTGCATGCAAGAACAAGAAAATCAGAATTACAATAAAACTATTTAAGTAGAATACTGATTTCTTAAGGAATCCTTGCTTTGATAGAATTTGAAATTATTGACACAACTTTCAACCATGATCTTACCCAACTCAGCAAGCATCGGAGAACTTTTCTATTCCTCTCATGCAGTTGAATACCACCATCATATGTTTTCTGAGATTGCTCCAGGAGGAACTCAAGCACCGTAGGAGTATGAGAAAGAAGCTGAATTTATTATGTTAGATACAAGAACAAATAAGTGGGGAGATGCAAAGCTTAACAGCAACATAGAGTGAAATGCAGGTGTAATGATAAAAAGGACGAACAAAAACCTCTTGGCCATACTGGCTTCTATGAGCTGGACTAATGTTACCATCAGCATTTTGAGTGTCAACAACTTCTTCTGGGAGAACAGTAAGCATCTCCAGAACAGCCATATTACTATCATCCTGGTTCTGCAGAGTCCGAAGGCTGTAAAAAAGCTGCTCAATAGGTTTTCCATGCTCAGCAGCACGTAGTATAAGGGCAGCAAGTGCAAGACAAATTTGAGTCAAAAGCTGTCATTGAGATAGCACAAGACCTCATCAAAAACATACTCCAGTGCACTTCATATGTGAAGCACTAATTAAAAAAACACATCATTGTATTCTAACATCTAGTCCAGTTATTCATATAGCCTGCATATATCATTTCTTCCAAGTTGTGGAGCACCAACAGTGTCCTATTTGGAAGGGAAAAATTGAAGCACCTGGGGAGGGCCTGAACTAAATCTTTTGGCAGCCACAAGAAGAGCATTTAATAAAGCATCTTTGACTCCTAACTGCAAATAATATCCTTCACTCTGGATCTGCATTGTGAAACAACGTCTAAATGAAGTGTCAACATGCCATAAATATTTATAAAGTTGAAAGAGGAAAACAGAAGAATTTGCTACAGTTAAACATAAGGCTTCTGAAAAAAAAAAAAACAAAAAAATCATGTTGTTTGATGCACATATAAAATATAAAATCCAAGCATCAAGTTATTCAAGGCTGCTAGCTACCGTGCAAGTCTGACATTAAAGTTCAGATGAGTTATCTAATAGATGCACCAAGGAATTCATTTTCAGACGTTTGAGTTGGCCAAGTAACATTTAGTGAGAATCAACTAAATATACTCCACAGCAGCAGAAATTTAGAGGAAACAAATCTCTGACACAATACAATTTGTGAATACAAAGCACAAAAATTACACCACAAAAGTTGCAACTATCCAAGCTTCAGCTGATAGCCATCCACTTTGAATATATGTCATTTCTTAACCACAAAAGGATGCACATATAAGTAAACATCTATCTAGGTCGCACCCATCTAAGATTCACTAATAATAATCCAATTTGAATAGCCTTATTCTCATTTCATAAAAGGACAGATTACCAAACCTCGGTCTCGAGTGATTCCTATGTTTAGTTAAGTTATATTCCATTCAATCTAACCCCCAATTCTCTCATTTCCTCTTATCTTACTGAACTGTTTACAATTGTGTTTGTTGCCAAGTGCTGAGTGCTTATACTCCAACAATTAAATTAAGTAAATCTTTGAAATTGATCACCTTAAGCTATATTTTAAAATCTTTATAAAAATATTCATAAAAAAAAATAAAAAGATGATGTCCAGCCTGCAAATGGTTATAAGGTGTTGTTCGATTACATGGCCTTTTAAGCCTTTATTCACTTTACCAGGTCCAATTTATAGAATAAAATGTCATAACCTACAAACAAAGGAAAACAAAAGCATATCGACTGCGTCTCAGTTCAGAAGAACAATGCTCATGTCCAACTGATAAGCTTCCACAATTCCTTCTTTCAGATAGGTAACCATTCAGTTGGAACATTCTTATTTCATTTATTAACATCGTTAGAATACGAGGATATGGAAGTGAAATTCAATGGCTTCAGTTAAAGTAGTATCAAATTAGTGCATAAATCTACCGACATTTTTATATACCGATTACCAATTTTGCCACCGGCAATTGGAAACTACACCATATACTAGTGCAGAAGTACCTTAAAAGAGTAAAGTAAAGCTATGCTCAAACCTAAAGCTATTCCTCATTGTTAATTAAGGAATCGAAATGCAGTCCTTATAAACCTAAAAACACATTTACAGTGCAAAAAATTAAAAAGAAATAGAAATGAAAGCAGAAGAAGAAGAAGAAGAAGAACCTTTCGCTTAAGAATCTGTGCCGCAAAAAACTCGACTTCGAAATCGGAGAAAAAAAGCTGGTGATGGAGATGAAGCTGATCGGAAGTTAGAATAGAAGTGGCGACTTCCCAAGCAGCGTCAGTTTGCTGGAACTGAACCAACCATTGATTAGCAGCCACGCGGTTACAGGACTGAGTGTCGTGGTTGAGGACATGAACAGCTTGGGCTACCTTGATTTGCAAGTCCATTTAAATTGTTTTTTCTTGTCTTTCCTTTTAAAGAAAAAATAAAATTTTATATATATATTTAATGAAAATCAATCATCCAGAGAAGGACGCCTGTGATTCCCTCAGGAAGCTTGGGCCTGACGCTGATTGCTGATTTCGCTCTCTTCGCAAACACCTTGCCCTTTCATCGAACGGCTATTCGTTGCGAAGGTGGTTGCCGCCTGCTACATTCGGTTGATTTTTTGGGAGTCCCTTTTTTTCTTTTTTTTCTTTTTCGAGTAGAGAGAACAGCGTGACGCCGTGTGGCTATTCGCAAGTGGTTAGTGTCACCGTCTGTGGCGGATAGCGTCTATTTTCGGATTTCGCTCCACTCAAGTTGAACTCATGGATTGGCCGCTCTTAATGGGTCTTAATCGGGTAATAACATTTTTGCCCATTCCAGCCCAAATCTTAAAAATATATAATATATTTCCTACATCCCATAAATTTTATCCTACTTTTTATTTGTATCGGATGGCAAAATGACCTGCTCCACGGTGATCCGACTTGCCCCGCCCTGGGTGGAGCCGTTTTTCTCAATAATTTAATATCCTATCTGAAAATCGATCCACCCCGAATACGAATGTTAATATATATATTTATTATATATATAATATTAATATATTTTACATATAAATTTTTAGAAATGAGATGAGCGGGAATGGATTTTTTTTTTTTTTTACGGGATGGATTTTTTTTTTTTTAGACGGCGCGAAATTGGGATGGAGTTTTTTTGTAAACGGGAATGGATTTTTTTTTTTTTTTAGACGGCGCGAAATTGGGATGGAGTTTTTGTAACCCGTCGGATTTCGAGGCAAGGATGGGGCAAATTATACAATGACATTGCGGGGTCGAGATGGGCAATAACCCACCCCTAACCGCACCGTTGCCATCTCTACAAAATATTATCCTATTTCTCTTTTTCTTTTTAAATGAATAATATTTAGAGTTCATATTTTACATTTATTTAATTTACTTTTTTTCTCAATTAATATATTAGGTAATAAATAAATAAATAAATATATATATTATATATGTTTCATAATACATGTCCCATTTAAAATTTCACGTCTCTTAAAAAATAATTAAATTTATCTAAATTACAATAAATTATTGAATAAATTAACTATATTACCTTTAATTTAATATTAATTTTATAAGAAAACTATTTAATTTGAAATAATAGTTATTGGTCATATATAAAATATAAAATGAAAAAAAAATTATTTCTCCTTGAAATCATAAATGTGATAATTATTTTGGAACAAACTATTTTCTCATATGTATAGTTTTTCATGTGTGACAAGTATTATGAAACTGATATTATATATATATATATATCAAATTAAGATATCAAACTTTAATTTTCAACTTAAATATTAACCAATTGCCTTGATTATTAGATAATAAAATAATATAATTTAATTATTAATGAAATATTAATGTGAGTGTATATTTATAAAAAAATAAAAAACAAAAATATCATTTAAGTATATAAATTAAATTTTATTAATTTGTACTAGTTAAATCGAAAAATTTATTAAACAGTGGAGTAAAAATAATATTAATAATATAATTATTTCCAATAAAAATAAATTCAAATATTGCAAATTCTAAATGATTTAATTTCGTTCAATTTATTTTTATTTCTATGATTTGGCCCAAAATAATAGCAGGGGCTATTTGCGTAATTTTCGTAGAAAACTACGAGCCGCCGGCATCCACCTGGATTCTTTGACCGTACACGTGTTCTTTCTATATTCTATATTCTCCAAAGACAAAGAAGGTGAACAGTGAACAGGGAAGGAGGGAGATAAAAGTGACGGCCGTAGCTGTGGTAAGTTAAGACTTGAATGGCTTCGCGGTCAGTGTTTTCATTGCCATCGGCAATAACAGCATCATATTCCTCGTCGCCGAGCAAAATCTCATCGTCGATTGCTCTTCCACTTGTCAATTCTCGATCTCGTTTCCTCTCCTTCCCTCCCCAAACGACTCTCGCCGGTAACCTAGCTTTTAGAGTCAAGCCCAACTTCACTAGAACCTCCTCCATTCGCTGCGGTATTTATCTATCTCTTCTGTAAATATTCTTTTTTCCTTGTTTATCAAAATTGAATCAGATCCACTAGTAATGAAACTGAAATTATTCTTTAATTTTTTTAATTTATTGAATTTATTTTTACAGAAAAATTGGGGAATAAAAAAGGGTTATGTTCTTTTTAGGTAGTTTTGCTGAGAATCTATTTTTAATAATAGAAATGAAACTTTTTTTTTTATATATATTTTTGTATAAAAAAAGCAGAAAAAAGGAAAGGTTATACATTTTTTTTCCGTTTGATGAGAATTTATGGTTACAGCTTTATCTCCTGAGCTGAAGAGTACGTTGGATAAAGTTGTGTCATCGCAAAAAGTTGTTCTTTTCATGAAGGGAACTAAGGAGTTTCCTCAGTGTGGATTTTCAAACACTGTAGTGCAAATTTTGAATTCATTTAATGTTCCTTATGAAACGATTAACATATTGGAGAATGAAGTTCTGCGTCAAGGATTGAAGGAGTACTCTAGTTGGCCTACCTTTCCTCAACTTTATATAGATGGGGAGTTTTTTGGTGGTTGTGATATCACTGTCGGTAAGTTCAGTTTAGATGCAATTTTAATCTTTCTAGTATTTGTTAATCCTATTTGGAATGTTGCCTTGTAAATTTATGTTTGTATTGTTGTATAGTTTGCTTCCTTTGTGCAGACATAATAGTTGAAGGTTTTATGTGAAAAGATGTTAACCTGTTGGTTCTGTGTGGTTATTTAGAATTTAGATCATCTATGACCGTCAAATGCATCCACTATTTTTTGCTGACATTGATTCCTTTGCTAAATAGAAATTTGTGCATTATGGAGAATTTCAGTGTGTTTTGCTTAAGTGTTAACAGGGTACATTTTGTATCTAGTTCTAGTATATGGTTGTGCAGTGCAGGCTAGCAATACACCGGGACATGCTGTGTTCATTCTTCACATTCTGTCCTGTGTTGAATGTTGTAGGTAGAAAACATACTCTTTTGGTCTAGATGATAGCATTTTTTTTTTTTTTCCGTGTGTGTGCATAATGAGAATACTGTGTGAAGAAATTTTTGAGTGTTGTTTGAATTGTAAGCGACCATAATGATGGTTTAGATTTGCATGCTGCACATATGCACAATAATTTGCAATAGCTTGTTGTGTTGAAGTTGTCATCCCAATTTTGGGCCTTCCATTGTAAGTGAACATATTATGATGGTTTAATCAAATTACTATATGTTTGGTGACTTGATCTTGATCATCCTTTATATTTCATGCATTCAAATTTGTCTGCAATTAATGAAAATTTTTACAATGATTTGTATGTTTATAAGTATGTTTGTAATTGTAGGGAGAGAGAAAGCAAACGATAGCTCTGTAGCTTGAACTTTTCTTGAAGCTGCAAATGTGAAAAGCAGTATCAATTGCAGGAAATTAGGGTCTTTTAAAAAAAATTTTGCAGGAATTTAGAGAGTACTTTCAGTTCAGCAGAGAGTCACCTGCTCTCCTTTTTGTGAGGGAGAGGACACAAAAAATTATGGACCAGCTGGTCAAGCCTAGCTATATGAGATTTCTGAACACATTAATTTAGACATATTTATGGGCGAAGTATATAGCCATAAATCACAGTGCCCTAACTGATAGCTCATCTCAATGAACTATTCATCACAAATGAATCTTCTTGAGAGGCTCATTTATGAAGAAGGTGCTTGATATATGTGTGAAGCATGACATTGCATTGCATCTAAAAGATTTGATATAGAATGGTGGGAAATCATGTGAGTAACATTAAATTGTGGACCTAATTTGCATTCTAAGAAGTGACAAAGCATTGATGTTCTGTAGATATGTGGTGTTCACAATAAAGGTGCTAATTCACATCAAATGTTAGTGATGTCACCCTCTCTCTTTTTTATCTTGCCTTTTCTTTCTTTCTTTTGCTAGATAAACTTTGACAGCTTCTTTATTAAGTTTAAATTGTGTTCATACCGCAATCTAGTGTTTTCTTTTCCTTTTTTTTTTTTTTTTTTTTTGACCAGCTTCTTTATTAAGTTTAAATTGTGTTCATACCGCAATTAGTGTTTTCTTTTCCTTTTTTTTTTTTTTTTTTATTTTCCTTTTTTTTTTTTTTTTTTATATATATAGCAATGGAAAGCATTGGCATGGTATGCCTACTTGATGACTGATCTGAGTGCACAAATGTTTAAATTTATAAGAACTCATGCTTACTATATAAGTTGTTCGTGTTTTGACTTTGGATTGAATATATTTGTTTGCCAGATGCATATAAGAGTGGCGAATTGCAAGAATTATTGGAGAGAGCAATGTGCTCATGAATTTCAGGTGTGGAAGGTGGTTCTACTCATTGACTTGCTTGATAATATTGGCTGTGATGGATTAGTCTGTTGTATGTCAACTTAAATCTTTCCAACTAGATAGTAGTGAATGGCGACTAGATTATTCGCCATATTTATTTGGTGTTTGTTCCAGTAGTCAAGGGATTTGCATTTATGTCTGTAGGAGCCCGACTGCCCATGTTTTGGGGGTGTCTACTGCAGATGGTCTGCCTCAGAATGCTGGAACAAATGGTTGTTACTGTATGAGATTAGAACGCTAATCCAGAATCTCTTAAAATTATACTATAAAGCTCAGGAAAAAGACAGTGTTTTTACAGAAAAAAGAAATTATAGTGTTGCAATACTGTGCGCTTAAACATTTTTCATTAATAATAGTCAAGAATCATAATGATTGTAGTTTTTTAGGCAAGAATCAAGATATAAACAGCATTGATAAAAGTCGAATTTGGTTGTGATGCTCAAATGATTTAAGTGCTGAAATTTGTAAGTTGCAAATTTGCTGAAAATCAGAGTGATTTATTATATCTAGCTTGGATTTTAAGTTAATTTTTGTTTAATTTTTAATGAAAGTTTAGATTAATTGAGATTTTAAGTAATATATGGACAATAAGTCATCAAACAATTTAAAACTAATAAGTTAGAAGTTTTAATTTTAAATATTAAAAATATTATTTAGTAAAATTGAAAATTTAGGACCTAAATTTAAGTGTTGGATAATTTGAGGGGCAAATTACTATAAAGTTCCTAAAGTTTGATTGAAATTATTATTTCATCCTTGTTATTTGGAAAAATTATTGAGTCCCAAGGTTTGGTCTTAAAATGTATTTAATTAATCTAATTTTATAAGTTAAAGTATTTATAAAATGATTTTACAAGTTGAAGCGTTCATTAGGTGTAATTTTATAAATTGAAGTGAAGTGTTTAATTAATCAAAGTAAAAATTGAGGTTGTCACGAGATTTTTCTTGAAAAGCATGCAGGTAGAAATTAACTTGACCATTAAAAAATTAAAAAATTGTAAAAATACGGATTTTGTATTTCCTGCTTTGCTATTTTATCGCGAGACTTGTTATTATTGAGATATATTTATGGTTGTTGTATTTATGAAGCTTGATTTGATCAATATTTAATCTCATGTTCCTTTTTTTTTCTAATGAATGATCTTTGTTTAAAAAGAACAAGTTGTTGAAGTAGGGCTTCCTTCCTTCACTAAAATTAAGGCATCATTAGGTTAATTGTCATAGCTGTTCTTTCCCCCTCCTCCAATATATATACATAACAAAAAAGTAAGCTAAACATAAATGAATCTCATGTTTCAAATAAAAAAATTTGATGCTCAATTAAAAAAAAAAAAAAAAAAAAAAACTCATGTTTCAAATAAAAAAATTTGATTGCTCAATTAAAAAAAAAAAAAAAAAAAAGCGCATTTTGATAAATGAAAATACAACAAACAAATACCGAGAGTTATAAGGGTAAATAACAAAGGAGAAACTGTGGTTTTTCAAAGATGCAAATCATACAAGAACGAGCTTGAGAGTAATTTCGTAATTGATTACCCCAACATGTTATGTTTTTTAGCACAGTCTATTAAAAAAAAAAAAAAAAAAAAAAAGGCGCATTTGATAAATGAAAATACAACAAACAAATACCGAGAGTTAATAAGGTAATAACAAGAGAAACTGTGGTTTTTCAAAGATGCAAATCATACAAAGAAGAGCTTGAGAGTAATTTCGTAATTGATTACCCCAACATTTATGTTTTTTAGCACATCTCTATATATACCAGCATCATCTTGTACTTATCCAAGCATAATTACTTGCAGACGTTCCTTTCCAAGTTTTTAAATAAATAGGACAAGGATCTTCATCGTCCTTTTAATTTTGAAAACCAGCTGCCAATTTTTCTCTCAAGTTTTTCCTCAAGATTTTGCCTGATGGTGCCTTTGGAATTGCCTCTACGAAGAACACACGATTTACTCTTTTGTAAAATATCACCTGGAATGGAATGGATTATCATGTGGCGATTGAGTAAGCGAAACTACTTGGTAGAGTGGCCATTTATGTACAATAAGAAGAAGGAAAAAATTTACCTGTTTGGAGACATACTGCTTAATTTCATCCTCTGTAATTTGGGATTTTTCTGCTCTGACTACAAATGCAATTGGGACTTCTCCAGCATCCTCATTTTTCAGTCTGAAAGTTTAATTGAAAGAATTGACAATGTCAATTACTATAAATCTTGAGATTCACAAAATAGCTAGAAAAATTACAAAAAAGATCAAGTTTTGCACTTACCCAACAACAGCAGCATCAGAAATTTCAGGATGAGCTAACAGCAAGGCTTCAATTTCGGCCGGCGCGACCTGAAACCCTTTGTATTTGATTATTTCCTTCAATCTATCAACAATGAAGAGCTCATCATCATCATCAATGTAGCCAATATCTCCTGTGTGTAACCATCCTTGTTTGTCTATGGTTCTTTCAGTGGCCTCTGGGTCATTAAGATATCCTGAAACATTGTTTAAACAAAAAATATTTGGACCGATGAGTTTTGACTACCGGATGGTTAAAAAAAAATTCTAAAAACATGAAATACTTCATTTTTCATGAAATACTCATTGTTTTTAGTTATAAGAAAATTTTTATATTATTTTGTATTTATTAGGTAGGTATGCAAGGAGTACATTTGCTGACTAAAATAAAGATATGGTCTCCAGTCAATAATGTGGGTTCAAAGTTATTGTCAATATAAAATAGTGCAAGTGGCATTACCTAACATTTTCACTTATAATTTATCAATTTATCATGAAAGCAATTGGATAAAACTATTTCAAATGAGACAATAATGAATAAACAAAACAGCTGCTAAGAGTACCTCTCAAAAAAAAAAAAACAGCTAGTAAATGCAACATTATTATACCTTTCATGATTTGATCTCCCCTAATGCAAATCTCTCCTGGTTGGTTCCTGGGAAGAGAGTCCCCAGTTTCAGGGTCAACAATCTTCATTTCTGCATTCCTCACCACAGTTCCACATGCCCCTGCTTTTATCTCAAATGGCTCTTTTGCAAATGCCAAGCACATGGCGAGCACAGGCCCTGCCTCTGTCATCCCATATCCCTGTAAATTAAACCATTATTAATTTCCCAATAACTACATTACTTTACATAATACAATTTTTAATTGTTCATATGGTTTAGTTAAAACAGAAGGTTAATCCATGGTATAGAAGAATTATATAATAATTCCTTTCAGTAATCTCTTGCACAATTAATAATGCAATGCTGACCATTTGACTTTCATAAATCATATGAAATATCCTTTTTATCATATGATTTGATTTCAAAATTATTATAAAATATAATGTGCTTCTTACAAATTTGATTAGACCTCTAAGCATATCCTATAAAATTTAACATGCTTCTTACAAATGAGATTAGCCCCACAATGATAATAACTGCTGTAGCTGCAAACAAATGGTCTGGTCGCTAATAGCCAATTCTGTGGGAGCAGAAATGACAAATTGAATTAGGCCACCCAACCAGCTGCTACTTTTTTAATTAATTAATTAATTACAATATAAAAACTCTACCATGTAATAATAAGCTAATGATCTTTTCAAACGATTGATTGTTGATTTGGAACCAAGGCAAGCCAAACAAGATTTTCTTTTTCACACCTTAATTGTAGTCTTACGTAAAAGATAAGGCACATGTGGCTTACCTAAGTATTTTATAGATAATAATTGCCTAGGTGGATCTAATCCATCTGGGCCTTTCCCTAAGTATTTTAAAATTTTCGCCTATGAAAAGGTTTTATAATTGATGTAGGATCAATGGTCCATTAAGGTTGGCAAAAGAATTATACATATATATATATATATATATATATACACACCCAATGAATTGAACAATAATACTCTACCTAAATAAAAATATAAGTATCTTTTCATAAAAGAAAAAGAATAATGAATAATAATGACAGTTTCTTTTCAAATGATTTTTTTATTTTGTATACTTTTGAATATAAAATTAATTTTATTTTAAAGTTTCAAATTATTCATTTCCATAAATATTTTCTTTACAAATCGAATACTTAAAAATCTTTCGCATAACTTATTATTAGAGGCATTCTTATAAATCATATTTTTCAAATGATTGATAAATAGTTTCTATATGAATTAAAAATAGTTAATATTTTCCTTTAAAAAAAAGTTTAATTAAATATTTTCTTATACGTGCACAACCATGAAATCACCAGAACAAAACTTGCCTACATCAATGTATGAAACTATTCATTCAACAAGCCAATTATAATTTTTTGTTTTTGAGGAATATTAGGATGTTTTTTGAAGATTATTATTGTTTTTATCTATATTATGAGTATATTCATTTAAACAAGAAAAAACTATTTACTTGAAATAATATTCCTCAAAATGTTAAAAAAAACAAAAAAATCCATCTCTTACTTGAAATAATATTCCTCGCATTAAAATTTTCAAATAAAAATAGCGATTCCTAGGAATCAATCAAACCAGGGAAGTACTCATACCTGACCAAGTACGGCTTGAGGAAACTTAGCTCTTACAGTATCTTCAAGCTCCTTACCAAGCGGTGCAGCGCCAGATTTCAACATCCGGACAGACGACAGATCGTACTTTTCGGTATCCGGTGATTTAGCAATAGCCAAGACGATCGGCGGCACAATCGGAGCGACGGTCACCTTATATCTCTGTATCAACTCCAACAGCGTCCCAATCTCAAATTTCGGCATAATCAAAATCGCAGCTCCAACCCGCAATCCGCAAAGCATTATCGAATTCAAAGCGTAAATATGGAACATCGGCAAAACACACAGAATCACATCTTCGCTTCGGAAATACAAATTAGGATTTTCGCCATCAACTTGTTGCGCTACACTGGCAACTAATCCTTTATGGGTCAACATCACTCCTTTTGGCAAACCGGTTGTGCCGGAAGAATACGGCAGCGCCACCACGTCATCGGAGCTGATTTTGACATTCGGTATTTCTCTCTCATCGGCCTCAGCCAGCTCAGAGAAATGTAAACAACCTTCTGGCGCAGAATCTATACATAATACTTTTATATTACTGGTATTAGCCAATTCCTTGACTTTCTCTGCATAAGCGGCCTGTGTTATAATCAGTTTGGTGTTCGATGCTTTAACTTGTTTGGCTATTTCTGCAGGAGTGAAAAAAGGATTCGCAGCAGTTGCAATGGCGCCACGAAATGAAGCGCCGAGAAAGGAAAGAACAAACTGAGGAGAATTGTGTAATAGAAGCATAATAACTTCGCCTTGTTGAATGCCAAGCTTGTTCAGCCCTGAAGCTACTCTGCGTGCAGTGAGTTCAACCTCTGCGTAGGTGTAGATTTCGCCGGTGACGCCATTGATTAAACAAGGCTTTGAAGAGTAATCAGAAATGTTTTCAAATATATATGAATGCAAAGGAAGGTGTTTGGGGATGTAAATGTCAGGGAGTTTAGAACGAAATATGATTTCTTCTTGTTGCTTCAATGGAGTTGCCATTGTAGGTTGCAGAGAAAGAGGGACTCTGTTTTTGTTTCTTTAATGTTTGAGTTCCCTCTGAGAAAAGAAGAGAGAAATTAGTGGTGATGATATAGAGAAAGTTTGGGAGTCAAGAATCAAGATGTTGAAAGGCTGAAGGTGGTTGGTGAAAGGGCAAAATGGGAAATGAGAGAAATATTGGAGGGTAAAGTAGTAAAACAGAGAAAGAGTTGAAGAAAAGTGAAAGTTGGTTTGGTGATTAAGAGAGGGAGGAGGGAGTGAGTGATACATGGTGATGGTGGAGTTGGGTTGGTGAGAAAGGATTAATATCAAAAAGTGGGGTCGGGAGGTTGGATGTGGGGTCCATGGTTTGGTTGTGTGAGGAAAAAAGAATTGGGCAGTTGACCTGAGAGAGGTGGCTGTTTTTAATTTTTTATTAATAATATTTTATTTTATTTTATTTTTTTTGTTGATTGTCTCTTTATTTTACCTACCACCAGTCAATTTTTTTGATGGGCAAAAATTTGTCAGCTGTTTGGACTGTCGCCCTTCACCCACCACACAAATGGAAAACTTATTGGGTCTTTCTGTTTAACTCAGTCTAAAGCCCAACTATTCAACTCTTGGTTGATTTTGTTTTCATTCACAATTCTTATTCTTTCTTTTTATCCACAAAGCCCAATTCTCGATAAGGTTTTTTTTTTTTCTCAATTTTTTTTGAATTACTCTCTTTAGAAATACTTTCAACCTCCAAAAATTGTAATCCCACTTTTACTCCTCATTTTTATTTTTATAAATATTTTTCTTTTACGATGCCCTATATAATTAATATTAATTGAATTTATTAGATAATAAAGAAAAAGTGGTAAGATAATTAATTTTAAAATCTTAATATACTAACTCATTATTATATTTTGAAAGTTTTAATGAATCATTATTATACAAGCTTTAGGGTCATTAGAGGTGTATATGAAAAAAAAAGAAAAAATGGTAATTTTAACTAATTTAACTAGTTTTGTTTAAACTTTGTGAAAAATAGTTGGGACTATAATTTTGAAATATATATTAATTATGTATTCAATATATTACCATTATTTAATATTATTGTATTATTTAAATTATGAATTAAATTTATATCTTATTATTTAATTTTTTAAATATTTAATATAATATATAATTTTTTAACATATTAATATAATAATATATTGTTGTTTATTATATTCATTCTAATTAATAGTAGTATTTTAATTTCTAATAAAATAGAATCAGAATAAAATATAGTTCAAGTTATTGAATAAGGTCATACTGAATGATTGTGTATAATCTTTTTTTAACAATGCTCAGTTTATTTTCTGAATATGTTTCCAATGTATAATTTATTTAAAATTGAGCTTTTACGTGGATTTTAATAAAAAATTTTAATTTTAAGAGCAATTTAAACCATTTTTTGGTTTGATTGGTCGATGCGTATAAAAACAACAACACAATAGTTAGACCGTAGTCTCAAACAAGCTGAGAGCAACTATACAATAACTAACTTTTTAACTAACTTTTATATGATAAGGTAGATTTTTATGTTAATTATTGTACATTTAACTTTTAGCATTTTACTGTTTAAATAGCTAACCGCTACTATTAAAATAACTAATTTTACCGTATCGATACTAAAAAAAAACCAATTATGAGATAGCTAGATTAATTGGGGTGAGCTATATGAAATTTTTCCCTCTATTATGTTTGTTCATAATTAAATCCTCAATGACATTTGTGATTAATTTTCTTTTAGCTTAAATATATTTACTTATTTTCACTTAAATTTATTTACTCATTTTCACTCAACTACACTTTGTACCGATCAAACTCTGAGCTTCATTGTCTTTTGATTAAAAGCTCTTATTAAAATCTATCCAATAATTCAATATTGAATAAATAGAGTTGAATATTTTTTTATTAATTTCCGCCTAATTACTAAATTATTATTTTAATTAGTTATGATTTTTTGTATTAATTATTTATTACTATATATAGATATAGCTGTCACGTTTGTGGTTGGTGAGTGTACAGTGTACAGCATGAAAATGTGTCTTGGATAAAAATGGTTCAATTGTTTACGAATTTCCAAATGCGAGTGCGATGGATCTCCTGGCTGCTTACGTTATATACCAAATATGTTAAAAAAATAAAAATCAACTAGTATGATCCAATCATAAACATGTATAATTTATTTGTAATGTTAAAAAAAAAATTTCCAACACACCAGTCTATGTCAAGAAAATTTTTTTTTTTAATACTAGTCCGTTCCAAAAAAGATAATTCACTTTATATTTTCATATAAATTAAAAAATATAGTTAAATTACAATCATATAAGATACAGTACTAATAGAGTTCGCTAAAGATCAAGTTAAGCTTCTCAGTAATTGATTTATTATGCAAGAATGATGTTATAAGATTGACTTATTAGTAACTTGTAGAAGAAATTCAACACTATTCACTCATATTAAGGACTTACTTTTAGATCTGGGGTGTTGCTTTCTATAGATTAAGTTCTAGTTAGGTTTTGTTTTTTTCTCTTTTATTTACCTAAACAGAAATTCCACCCTTTAGTCGAAATTAGCATTATACTCGATTTTTCATTATTCACAAGATTATGAATATAAAAGGATTAGAGCTCAATTTGCCGATTGAATTGAAAGCAATGTATAATTTGTCTAGAAATTAATTATCTGTACAATTTACTCCTTGAAATTGCATTAAAAAAAGTTTTTTAAAAGAAAATTAATTTTTAAATTTCTAATTTATAAAATTATTTAAAAATATAAATTTAGAAAAGAAAAAAGTTGTTTAAATTAAGAAAAATACAGTATAATTAAACAAAATATTTCATTTAAAATTATAAGATCATAAAAATATTTTATTATATTAAATATTTGGTTTGAAAAGTATTTATTATTTTTTGTTTAATTATATTTGATTTTAATCAAATATTTCATTACATTTCAATGATATCTTATTTAAATCAAAATTTTATTTTGGTAAAAATTTGGGTTTTTAGAAAATGTGCTTTTTTGTTGTTTTGGTATAAATTCATGGGATAAAATATATCAAAAGTTGATTTTTGGGTAAATAGTACATTGCTTCCAAGTTAAGGTTTTATTCAGCAAAATTAACTGTTTTGATAGTTGTTTGCTGTTTTAGTAGCTTTTAGCTATTAACTGTTTGAGTAAAATTTCATAAAATACTAAATCTAAATGTTATATAAATTAACTTTTTATAAAACATTGTTTTAATCTCTAAAAGTTAGTTCAAACGCTGTTATCGAACACTATAAAAAATAATATTAACGTTTTGAATAGTCAAAACGTTAAAAATTACTTAAATAATTATTGTGGAACACAGTCTATACTGCAAATTGAATATTATTCTAGCATAAAATGCATAATTAGTTTTAATTTAATATTAACAATTGTAATTTGACCTTCTCCTTTTTGCCCCTCCTGAGCTAACCTCAATCGAGACAAAAAACATTATTGATAATTAAATATCTAAATAAAGAGACATAAGAATTTTAATTATTGTACTAAATTTACCTCCTGAGTTTGTCTTCTTGTTTAGATTCAAAGCACTCTCTCTCTCTCGATTGTGGCAAATTGGCAATGGTATTGTTAGATCTGGATTTTAGTTAAAACGGTAGGTATGAATCTGGCGGGAAATGTTTATTGCAAAATAATAATTTGAAATAATTATTTAGAATTGAGATGATTTATTAACGAGAAAAAAATTTTTCTGGAGTTTGAATTAAAAATTTTTGATTTAGTGATGATGAGCTGCTCTTGACTAGTTTTTAATGGTGAATTATTAATGTCAAGCAATTTTATTTCCATTTATTTTGAATTTATAATCATATTATGCTTGAAGCTCCATCTCTATTTGGTTGTAAATCAATAATATGATTTATCATAGTGATTTAATAAAAGTTCGATAGACGGAGCACAAGATACTTACATATATATATATATATATATAAAGACAATTATGAATCAAATTAATTGTATATCTAAGAAAAAAAAAGGTATGAATTCTTGTTGGAGAAAAAAAAAATAAAAAAATACAGTATGATTCTTGTGGTTTCTGAAATACAAGTAGTCAGTTCTTGTCTTTTTAAAATACACTAAAGCATCATTACAGTTTACTTTCCTCAGATTATAAGGTTCTTCTGTCCAAGTTTTGCATCTATTAAGTACCTTATGAAATGATAAAAATATTTTTTTTATTTTTAAAAATACAGAGACAGGTTAGTTGAATTTTTCAAACTAGATGAACCATACTATAATTTTGTGATATAGTATTTTAATATTTCTCATTTAACCTCTGTGTTCTTCTATTAACTTAAAGAAAAAGATGGAAAAATTGAACAGAATGATATAATAGTATAACAAAATAAAATATGAAAAAATTAAAATATTTTAAAAAAAAATAGAGACAGATAATTATATTTCGCAAACCATAAACATAGTATTGTATTTTTTTTTTCAAAACATATTGAATGAAATCTTACATTGAAATCTTCTCTCTTTTTTTTTTTTTTTAAACTCATACTATATTTTGTGATATAGTTTTTAATATTTTCTGCATTTAAACCTCTGTGTTCTTCTATTAACTTAAAGAAAAAAAGATGGAAAAAAATGAACAGAAATGATATAATAGTATAACAAAATAAATATGAAAAAATTAAAATATTTTATAAAAAAAAATAGAGACAGATAATTATGATTTCGCAAACCCATAAACATAAGTATGTATTTTTTTTTTTTCAAAACATTTGAATGAAATCTAACATTGAAAATCTTCTCTCTTTTTTTCTTTTTTTTTTTTTTTAAACATTATCTTTTTTTTTTTTTTTAATTTTTCTAGGCGTGATGGGAGATCTTGTTGTTTCCTCAGTCCACACGATGGCCGTCCGCTTTGACCATATTTTGGATCTGACGAAGAATATTTGAGTCCAACCTAACAGGAAGAAAGCAGGTTGGAGTTGAAGATTTTGACGTGACTTCCAACGCCACAGTAAAAGCCGTCAGGCATGAAATATGAAAGAATAGCTTTGGCATAGTTTGTTATAGTTACTTATTTTTAGTTTTTTATTTATTAAAAACATGAAGTAATTTTTAGTTTTTGATTATTTATCTTTTCAACTGTTTTTTTAATTAATTAATTATTTTATTTTATTCATGATATGAAGAATTTTTGCAATTATCAAATCTCTTCCGTTAAAGATTTTAATTAATAATAAAAATTTTAAAAATTAATTTGGGATAAAATAATTAAAATATTTCATAATTTAATTTTTAAATATTTAATTTTTAAATTTCAAAATCACAATAAACATTAATTATTTATAATACACAATAAATTGAAATACAAATATAATAATCAATATTATAAGTATAATAATAACCAAAGTGAACATTAGACGAAATATAAATAATATCAAAATAATACCTAAATAGAGAAGAGAAAGAAAAAAATATATATATTTTATAAAAATAAAACTATCTTCTTGTATTTTTTTTTTGCATAAATAATTCATAATTAGATTTGTGATAGATAATAATATAACAATAATAATAATAATAATAATAATACCTTATTAGGATAAATAATATAAAAAAATAAAAAATAAAATAATGTAGAATTAAGATAATAAGACACAATTACATAAACCACTATTTGTGGTTTCATAAAATTTATTTTTTGTTTTAAAAACAGTTTTCTTAAAGCTTAAAAAAAATTAAATAAGTTTAAAAAATAAGTTTTATTTATTTTTTAAGAAAAAAAACAAAAAAACAAAAACTTTAAATGAAAACAAACCCGTTTGTTATAGTTGTTTGTTTTAAGTTTTTTATTTATTAGAAATATGAAACAGTTTTTAGTTTTTGATTATTTATTTTTTTGAAAATAATTTTTTTTTAAATTTTTTTTCTTTTTTTATTCACAATCTGAAATTTTGTTTCAATTATCAAATCTCTGTTATTAAGTCATTAAAAATTTTAGTTAATAATAAATTTTCTAAAATTCAAAATTTCATGTGAAATAATTAAAATATTTTACAATTTAATTTTAAAATTTCAATGTGTACACCGTAATTATTGATTTATTTATTTGATAAAAACAATATAATTGCCAAATATATAATCAAATAAATATACTAAATGATTATTAAGATTTATATAAGACAGAGAAATAACAATAAATATAAAAATAATACAAATAATCAGGTGATGGATGTGAAAAGAAAGCTGAGAATTTGATAGAGATAAAAATATAAATTGTAAAAAAGCTGAGAATTTGAATAGAGATAAAAATATATACTTGTATATTTTGGATAAATAAAATGACATTAGATTTATATAGATAAAGAAAATAAAAGTAATAATAACAACGACAACAATAATTTTATTTGGATAAATATTATAAAAATAAAAAAAATAAGAAATGTAAAATTAAAAACAGAAAACACAATTCTGTAAACTGCTATTTGTGGTTTTATAAAATTTATTTTTTGTTTTCAAAACAGTTATTTTAAAACTAAAGAAAAAAAAAATTAAACAAGTTTCAACAAAAATGTTTTATTTATTTTTTTAAATAAAAATATAAAAAATAAAAAATTTAATCAAACAAAAAAGTCAACTTAATTTTTAATTCTTTTAATTTAAGAGAAATTCATAAAATTAAATAGAAATTTTAACTTCTAAATTTCCCATGTGCAAGTTACGTTGAAAAACCAGCCAACAAAGTCTTAGCTAGAGACTTTAATTCTTTATCTTTTGTTTAAAAAAAAAAAAATTCACTGAATTAAGTCGCTGATTTATTGGCAAGAATAACTAATTTTATGTCTGATTGGATGGTGTATGAAATTTATATGTTTTTTTTTGTGATCTTTTGTATTAGGAAAAATTGAAATTATTTTCTAAAGTTATAGTCAAATTACTATACAAGAATTATCTTTTCAAAAACTAATTATGTGTTCTATAATTTATTATTTTGTTAACATGTTATTCTTTTCGTTCAAAGTAGATTTTTACCGTTTTCATTACCGAATTAACCGAGAAATTTATACCTAAATTATAACCAAACTAATTATGAAATTTTTAATTTATGATTTTGTTAACATTTTGGTCTCTCTGTTTCGAACGGAATAGCTAAACTGTTAATAGAATCATAAATGAGGGACTTTATAATTAATAACTTGTTATTAAAACAGGAGAACCAAAGCTCTCAACGTGGCGAGAGAGAAAAATTTTTAGCCGTGATTAAGATGATTTGAACATTATTGAATTTATGTCGAATTTATATGGTGTTTTTGTTTTCATATATGATATTAAAACCCGAACCGCTAAATGTCACCTAAAATAATAATTAATAAAACACAATTTTTACATATATTAGTTTCACAAAATATGAATTAAGCAAACAATACGACATCGTGCAAACAATACGGCATCGTGTCACTTTGAAACATGCTTCCAATTTGTTACTCGTATTACTAAGACTTCCACTTCTTCCCCAGTAACCCAATTAACGGCATTTTTCCCAATAGCATTTGCCTCAACTTCTCTATGTACTCATGGCGTTCTTCACTACCAGAAGCTGGCATAAGCTGGCGTCTCCTCCCTATTTCCGGCCTAATCATTGTTTCCTCCGTCATAACGGGAGCTATATTTACCATTTCTTGTATTGCTGGCGATTGAGAGCTCTCTGCCATTACTACCTTTTCCTTGTGTTGTTCTGTAATTTCCTGATTTCTGCATCCAGAACTGATGGACTAAATTGAAAAGGACCTAAACGAATAGTAATTTTCGAACACTAACTTTTATTAAAATACCTGTTTTCGCAACAATTTATGCTTGGAAGATTTGCATTTGACTCCTCTAAATTTTCTTGTTCTTCATATTTCTCCTGCTTTATATTCCCAATATCTCCATCGTTTTCATTTCTTCCTTCAAGAATTGTTCTGATTTGGTCCTTGTAGAATTGTTCTATAAATTTGATCTTAGGAAAATAGCATGGAGAGTTGCTAATTAGAGGTGAGCATTAATCGATTTGGTGTAAATTGATTATGTACTTGGCAAGAATTAATTATACCTCTTCCATGCTCTGCTCATGATGCTGTTTTGCTTGATGTCTCAGATTATCCGTCTCCTTGGTTAACATTTGCAGCTTTTCCTTCAACATGGAATTGGATTCTTCAAGCTCTTTAGTATGCCTTTCCTGCTCAGAGACTCTGTTCTTTAACCACTGAAGCTGATGATTCTCTTCTGTCATTTGCCTGATTCCATTCACCACCATTTCTTGATATGATCTCATCTCATATTTCAGCTTAACCTTACCTAATAATCAATTTCAAAAAGCTCAATTGCATAATTTATCATAACAATTCAGGGCTATAAACGAGCTGATTCTAGCAATTTACAATTGAAAAGATAAAAAGTTTGGCCTTTTACAGGCTCGAATTTGAGCTCAAATTCATTTATAAAGTAAGTAGGCTCAAGTTCGGCTCATTAAACTCATCGATCATCTTTTTCTCCGTGAAATCTCGCGCAGCTCACGAGCAGATCGGCTCGTTTATATCCCTACATAACATCATCTGTTTCGGACTTTATGTGATTTTTCAATTTAATCTATTACCTTTAAAAAGGTTGTTATTGAAGAAATCAACATCTTCTTTTACTGCCATGTAACCATAAAGTTGGTGCTGTTCAGCTGATAAGTTAAAGAGCCGCCGGTTAAGGAAATCATCTCTGCCTATTCCCTCCCTTACAAAATGTAGAGTTAGACGCTCTGCTTCTAAATAACCCTTTACTGAGCTTTCAAAAATTAAGATGCTGAATCCACTATGTCCCTTGCAATTGTAAGGGTGTTGAACTCTCACAATACCATCATATGAACTGAACATTTCTAGCAGCTCTTCACTTGTCATGCCAATCCTCTACAATTCCATCAAAATCCAAACAAGAGATAAGTAATTTATATCTATTTGTGCAAATAATAAGATTAGGAGTGGATAATCTCACCTTATGATTCTCATCCTTTTTGTAGGTTGTATTAGCAATTACAACCATAGGAGGCCAAACCATCTCAAAATCTTTGTTATTATTGCTTAAACCTTTGCATTTTGGACTTGCTGCTTCTTGAATTATAGTTGCAGAAATTGCCTGCTGATCATTAGAATGCAACTTGTCTTCCAGCAATTGTGCAAGCTCTCTGTGGAGCCTAATCCTTGTAGACCCTTTGGTTTTAGCATGCTGAATGAGGGGCTGCAGGCCCAAGTACTGTTTAGTGGCACCTCCACCTCTTTGACATACTGGGCAGTGCCATTGTCTGGCTTGGTTTTTGATCTCTTCAAAGCTCAAACATTCTAGTTCCTTAAGAAATTTCTTGAACCACTTGCTCTTCTTGCAAGTCTCAACTTTTCTTGGACTTGCTTCAGAATCGTAATCATCGGTATCAGGTAATTCATCTGAATCACTATTAGCAGGTTTTTTGACATTCTCTGAATTAGTCTTCAGATGCAATTCTTTGCTGTATCATTGTTTTACCAAGTGTTAAAGTACTTTATAATTAAGCTTAACTAATAACACGAATTCAACACCAACACCAGCACCATCAACAAACTATTTATTTTTAACTCAGAAATTAAATGTGCACTGACCTGCAAGTAAAATCCATGGACATTGCCCTTTCCCACAAATTGAGCACATCCTTGGAGAGCAAATGCTTAAAAGAATCCAATTCTAGAACATAATCACAATTTAAGCCTGGACAAGTGACAATATTGAATCCCTCTTTGATCTTTGCCTCTAAATAATTGCTTAGACAATAATCCAAGCAAAATGAGTGACCACATTTCCCATTCTTGAAAAGCTTATCTTTTTCTTTCCCTTCTTTGCAAATTTCACAAAAACTAATAGATGATTCACCTCTTTGTACTTTGATCTCTTCGAGTGATGGTATTTGACAAGCGAGCAAAGAGGCCTTCAGACTTTCTTGAAACTGCAATTCTTCTGCCATTGCCGCATCAGATAGTAGCTGAAGCTCTTTTTTTTCATTTTTCATCAACAAATTATAAGTAGTGGGTATCAAATTATTTAGAGGAAGAAGATTAAAGGATTCAGGAGGTATTGCCATTCTGCAGAAATTTTTTGCCGGTTCTTTTATGCTTCGCTGTCTCTATGAAGTAGCTTATTATATAGTAACAGCTTCCATTTAAATTGCTTACCAAGAACTTCACTTGGAAGTTATCCGGATTCTACTTCTTTGAGGGGCTCAACTTCTTTCTACGGCTTTTCCACAGTCTAACAAGAGATTGAATTGGATTTCTTTCTGTGTCTTTTCCTTGTCCTTGTCCATCAAGAGACAAGGAAAAATTTTTATTTGACAGCAAAATTTGTTCCCTTTGTCATTCTAAATGATTTTTAAGTTTTGTTTTAACAAATGTTGGGTTGCTTTCTTCAATCCAACTCAGATGATAACAACTTCTAGTAGTCCAACTCTGATAAATTCAAAGTTTCTGTACACATGAAAATATTTTCAGGAAACCCTATTTATAAAGCGTAGATATAGTTGTTATCATTCACCAGCTTGCTATTGCTAACAGTCTAATTTACTGGATAGGCAGTCAAGTCTTCAAGTTAATAAATTTTATTTATTTTTTATTCCTGGTCATTCAAAAGCTAAAAATCTATTTGCCAAAGAAATCGGAGAGTAAAAGCTAAAAATCTATTTGCCAAAGAAATCGGAGAGTCTAATTTATAATAACATTCAAATAGTTGATGTTTAACCATAAGTACAAATCGGGATAAATTTTTGTTTTCAATACATATTAAGATCAGCGATCGATAGTTGCTCCATTCCTTTCACAAAAATGTAGACTCACTTGCAGAATGTGAAAGGGGGAGGAGAGAATTATGCTCTGGGGCTACCTAATAATTTTCAGTAGTATGGGGATTGAAGCACTAAGAACTGGGATGGCAAGATCTTTCCATGACATCTCAAACATGGACCGATAATCGCTAACTACCGGCTTTTCCCCGGGTCTCCCAGAAAATTCTGAACTTGCACTTGCTCTTTCCCTTGCAATTTCAGGTTTCGTAATTTCTTCTCGTTCTGGCAACCTAGGAATCTCTGCTACTTCTTGTGTTTCATTTTCAGTGTCTTGAATGTTTACTAACTCTTGCTCTTGCCCACTCTTTATCTCGTCAAAATCTCCATCTTTGTCATTTCCTGATTCAAGATTTCTGATTTTGTCCTCGTAAAATTGCTCTAGAAATTGCATCTAAGAAAAGGCATTAATATAATCAGTCATGACATATAGTTAATATACCGCTTAATTTCGTCTGTGGTTAGGTGACAGACAAGTACTGCATTGTCTTCTAAAATTCACCTATATTTAAGAGAGAAGAAAAAGAAAAGAGAAAAGGGGGGGGGGGGGGAGGGGGGGGGGGGGGAGAACTGAAAATGTTACCTCTTCCATTGTCTGCCCATGATGCACATTGGCCTTACTTCTCAAAATATCCATATCCCTGGTTACCATTTGCAGCTTCTCCTTATACATAGTATTAGATTCTTCAAGAACTTCCACATGCCTTTGCTGCTCAGCAACTCTGTTCTTCAACCAGAGAAGCTGATAGTTGTCTTTACTCATTTGCCTAATTTGGTTTACCACCATTTCTTGGTATGATCTCATTTCATATTTCAGCTTACGCTTACCTAATTGCATAATTTACCAATAGAATTATTCTTTAAAGTTGCATGTCAAATATATATTTTTATACGCATACCTTTAAAGCTATCCACGTCTTCTTTCAATGCCATGAAACCATAAAGTTGGCGCTTTCCACTGGGTAGGAAATAGACCGGCCGATGAGTCCAAGCATATCTATCTTTCCGTTCCTCTGCAAAATGCTTATGCAGGCGCTCTGCCTCTAAATACCCCTTTGCTGAGCTCTCAAAAATCAAGATACTTAAACCGCAATGTCCTTGCCAATTGTAAGAGTTTTGAGCCTTAACAATGGCATCATATGAGCTGAACAAGTCTAGAGCTGAACAAGTCTAATAGCTCTTGACTTTTCATGCCAATCCACTGAAATCCACAATTCCATCAAAACAAGAGCCAACTAATTAGTAGAACATTAAATATATCTTCAGAAGAAAGTAAATAGCATTCTATTGTTATAAATAATCTCACCTTGTTATTCTCATCTTTCTTAAGCCTTGTATTTGCAATTAGAACCATAGGAGGCCAAACTATCTCATGATCATTCTTCTCATCTTTTACACTTTCCCATTTGCTACTACTTGCTTCACCTTCAGGAATATTAGCTGCAACTCTTTCTCTTTCATCTCCTGAACATTTCAGCGAACTAGAAGCAAAAGCTGTTTGCATATTCAGTCTCGGTTTCATAAATGGGCTATCTGAAAATCGTGGAACCATGTTCTTGCTAAACATGTAGGTGGATTTGTGCCTTCCATTTCCTCTTCCGGTTGACAATGTAGACCGAGCATTATCTCTCTGTTTTCGAGCTGCGTCTTTATAGTTCCTTTGAGAAACCACACACTTGCTATCATCTTGTGCAGATTTATCAGTGTAGGTTACACTGTGATTGAACTGCTCGGTTCTTACATCCTGTGATGGATTGTCACTGGTGCTAGCAGTGAAAGTCCTTTCACTGCCATATTCTGTACTCTCCCTGCTCCTCCCTGGCACATAAATCTTTCCTGCATCATGGTTTTGAAGGAAATCAAGTCACATTCAATATATATATCCGCTGATGAAACAAATAGTCAGAAGGTGACCATTTTTTTTTAGTTCAAGAGAGTAGAATACAAGGAATTTAAGACAAACTTATTGGTTAAATAACCGGTTAATGACTGGGTTTTAGAATATAATGATTCTAATTTCATTTTTAACCCCTTAATTTGCTTCTTAAATCAAAATAGAGAAGGAAGCTGTGCCTTCTGCCAGAGAAAGATAGCCATGACATGCTAACAAGTTACAGGTCAAAGCCAGTTAGGATCACAAGTAAGAAATGAAAAGCACAAGAAATAAGTAAAACCAACTGCTAAAACTCTAAACAGTTAACAAAATGTTAAAATAATAGCTAAAATTAATGCATCCTAACTTTTTCTTTTTTTTTTTTTAATTTAATTTTTTCTTATGTTAGTTATTAGCCCATAATCTAGAATAAGTAAGCTTCCTTGAGGTATTTAATGTTTCAGGTGTTACTAAAATTACCTAAAATTAAATTATCAGGCAAAAAATCTAATTAGGGGAACCAAATTCAACAATCTCAAATAATAAAAAATCTCTACTTTACAACCAATACTAAAAATACACTGACCTTGAAATTGAAATTTGGAGCACCTCCGTAAAAGACACAGCTTTTCCCACAGATTCTCCACATCCTCAAGGAAGAAAGATGCTTCAAATCATCAAAGTTTAAGGAAAAAATCAACAAAATCAGAAGCCTGGACAAGAACATTGGCCGAAACCCTCTTTGATTCTTTGGCCTCCAAGTAACTTGCTTACTTGCTTATACAGTAATCGGAACAAAAACAGTGACCACATTCCCCATTCTTGATTAGTTTCTCATTTTCTATCATTTCCGTGCAAATCACACAAAAACTGAGGGATGATTCAGATTCACCTATATTTTTCACATATGGTGATGGATTCGGCAACTCTGAAGTGAAAAGAGAAGCCTGTAGAGCTTCTTGGAGCTGCAATTCTTCAATCATTGCAGCATCCGATAAAAGCATGATCCGAAACTCATCACCTCCATTGTTGTTAAAGAAAGCTGGGTGATGAGCTTCATTGTTTGCAGGAAGAAGATCAAAGGTCTGTGGTATTGCCATTTTAGAAAATCTTCGTTGACTGTAAATTAGTGGGTCTTCTACTCTTCTCTGTGTGATATGAACTCTTTACGTGCTTTATAGTTTAGAAAACTTGGCTTGGAAGTTGTCTTTTCTTTTTTCCCTGTTCAGCAACTTCTCTGTAATTAGTCCTTTTTGACTGAACATTGAATTGCTTTTTCTCTGTCCATGTAGGCCATTTCTGTGTAAATCTTTTTAAATTATATTTTGATCGACTAATAAAATAAAAAAAATAATTATTATTAAAAAGAAATTTTTAATCGCAATTGATCATATTGGACTTCTTTTAATCTTTAAAAAAAATCTTTGGCCGTAAGAAGTTTGTTATTACTATAAGTTAAAATTTTTTTTTCTATATCGGTAATATATTATTTTTTATCATTTTCTTTCAAATCATCAAGTTTCATTTTTACGTTCCATTTCAATAATTTTGTTTTTAACAATAAATTCAACAAAAAAACGAGCTACTTATTAAGGGTAATTCTATATGTATACACATAATATCCAAATGCTTTCATTCTTCAATTTAAAACGTCTCTCAATCTCTCCCTTCTCCTCATCTCTCAGTTTTCTAGGAGTGGCAATAAAGGGTAGCTTCCATATTTCCTCATCAATGCAGAAGAAAGGGAATCTGCCGTATCTGCAACTGACGTTTCAAATGGCAAGAGCCATGGGAGGCCACTAATGAAATCTCACTCAGCTAAACAATTGTTACCTCAAACAATTGTTACCTCCAAAACTCATTCCAACCCGCCAACAAAACCCATCATCCTCTTCTTCTCCTTCTAATTATCCTTCAAGTGATCAAAACCCCATGCAAATGCAATCCTCTCGATCCACCAACCAAGAACTCCCTTTGATATCAAAACCTAATCTTGCTAACGGTGGAGTAAGTGACACCGATTTGTCACCAAGGAATGACCCAATTCGGAGACGATCTAAAAGGCAGCGCATATCCGCCGAGAAAGTAACTGAATCGGTCGTGAAATCCGCCCAGTCACCAAATTATGTAATTTATATATCTTCTTCAAGCTATGTGTCGCGGAGAATAATAAAACAAGCATTATATGATCATGAAAGAAATAGATTCAGATTTCTCCTTTGAGATTTCCTTAAATTTAATATATAAAAGATTCATATTTTTCCATTGAGATTTCCTTAAATTTGATATGGAAAAATAATAATTTATCTCGAGATTTTATAAAATTAATTAATTCATCTTTTTATTTTTATATATTAAATATTTAGTCTATTTTATTTTTGCATTTAGGTATTTAATCTCTGAAATCTGATTTCGTCGCATTAAACTATCTTTCCGTCCAATTTTGATGAGCTTCGCCGTTAAATGGATAATAAAAGACTAAAATACCCTTTGAAAAGTCAAAAATTAAAGCCACCATTCCTCTTCTTCTCCTTCATCTCCTCAAATCTCTATTTCTGCTGTTATACAAACTCATTAAATAAAGAAATATATTAAACAACCATTAAATTTATACTGTATCTCACTTTGAGAGGAGAGCATAACAAATCCATAAAAAACAAAAAAAAATCATTTAAAAAATCTGCCCTTCTTCTCCAACAAACTTCTTCATTCTCCAGAACTTGTACTGTGTTTTTTTTGTTTTGGTGTATTTGTGAGGCTGGATGAAGTATTTCCGCCATTCCATTTCTCAACAACTGGACAATAATCGGCAGAAACATACAAAGTAAAGCCCTCTAATAAAACCAAAAATGCCAAGACCTCAAATTTGAAATTAGCTTTAGATATCAAAACACCTTTTTTTTTTTTTTTCTTTTTTTTTTTTTTTCTTTTTCTTACATTAGCAGTGTCATTTAATATCTTAAAACAAAGCTTTGGCCATAACTACAGCAAAATAAAATACAGGCAAATCAAAATCTATTACAATCCAACCGTCAGTTAATGACATAGCCATGGCTGCTCTTCGACTAGGAGTAGTGGTATCTCCAAGCTTCTCCAGTCCTATCCTCAAAATACAAAATTAGCAACACCTTCTCGGTGGTGGACGACGGAGTAAATATGGGCTGTGGCGGTGAGAGAAGGAAGACAATAGAGAAGAGGAAAATGGGTAAGGAACAAAGTTGAAGAGTACCGTTTTTCATTTTAAAATATCTCTCTCTCCTCTCTTTCCCCTTTTACCTTCATTTAATAGAAAAAATCATTTTATTTTGGACGCAACGATCGTTTCATGTGACGAAACCAAATTTTAGGAATTAAATATTAAATATATAAAAATATATAATATATAAAAATACGAAAATGAATTAATTAATTTTGTAAAAGTTCAATGAAGAAAGAGTTGTTTTCCTTTTGATATATATAATAACTGTATACCAAACCAATTACAAAATTCAAATGAAAATATTTTTAATTTGAAATTTATTATCTAGAAAAATTTTTTTTATTAAAAATGTCACTGTCTTATTTTTTCTAGTGAATGTTAAAATAATATGCTAAAATATTGTTTAGAATTAATTTAGTATATAAATGGGCACGTATATTGGATGCGAATAAATCTACCAATTATAAATCATACGCAAAAAAAAAAAAAAAAAAAAAAAAAAAAAAAAAAAAATAAAACATTAATATTATTTCAAAATATAATTTTAACCTAACATAAAATTTTCTATTTGAGAAGCTATTAATTTTGGTTGGTCTTTTTAATAAGAAATTTTGGTTAAGCACGTGGTAGTTATACGAATTAGAAATCAAGGAAAAGGAAAGGGGAATGACTCCCTTTTTTTTTTTGGCATTGTATAAATTCTTTTTTTAATTTAAATATTCTTTAGGTGCAGAATGTAAAATATACATAAAGCATAGAGCTTTTTTTATAAATTTGTCAATTTAGAAGATTTTGGCTTGGCTCCCTTCCTCACAAGCTGCATCCAAGTTTCTTACACTATGTTTGGATTGATGAAAAACATAGGAAAATAGTATAATTTTTTTTTTCTTTCTCTTATTTGGTTGTAAATCAATAATATGATTTATCATAGTGATTTAATAAAAGTTCGATGGACGGAAAACAAGATACTTATATATATATAAAAAAAGACAATTTATGAATCAAATTAATTGTATATCTAAGAAAAAAAAGGTATGAATTCTTGTTGGAGAAAAAAAAAAAAATATATAGTATGATTCTTGTGGTTTCCGAAATACAAGTAGTCAGTTCTTGTCTTTTTTAAAATACACTAAAGAATCATTACATTTTACTTTTTCAGATTATAAGGTTCTTCCATCCAAGTTTTGCATCTATTAAATACCTTATGAAATGATAAAAATATTCTTTTTATTTTTAAAAATACAGAGACAGGTTAGTTGTATTTTTCAAACTATATGAACCATACTATAATTTTGTGATATAGTATTTTAATATCTCTCATTTAACCTCTGTATTTTTTTATTAACTTAAATGAAAAGATGTAAAAATTGAACAAAATGATCTAATAGTATAATAAAGTAGAATATGAAAAAATTAATATATTTTAAAAAAATAAAGATAGACTAATTATATTTCGCAAACCATAAATATCGTATTGTATTTTTTTTTTTTTCAAAACATATTGAATGAAATCTTATATTGAAATCTTCTCTCTTCCTTTTTTTTTCAAAAAAAAAAAAAAAAAATCAAACATATTGAATGAGAATCTATATTGAATATGCTTCTCTTTCTTCCTTTTTTTTTTTTTTTTTTTCAAAAAAAAAAAAAAAAACATTATTATTATTATTATTTTTTTAAAATTTTTCTAGGCGTGATGGTAGATCTTGTTGTTTCCTCAGTCCACACGATGGCCGTCCGCTTTGACCATATTTCGGATCTGACGAAGAATATTTGAGTCTAACCTAACAGGAAGAATGCAGGTTGGAGTTGAAGAATTTGACGTGACTTCCAACACCACAGTAAAAGCCGTTAGGCATGAAATATGAAAGAATAGCGTTGGCATAGTTTGTTATAGTTATTTATTTTTAGTTTTTTATTTATTAAAAACATGAAGTAATTTTTAGTTTTTGATTATTTATCTTTTTCAACTGTTTTTTTAATTAATTTATTTATTTTATTCATGATATGAAGAATTTTTTTCATTATCAAATCTCTTCCGTTAAAAGATTTTAATTAATAATAAAAATTTTAAAAATTAATTTGGGATAAAATAATTAAAATATTTCATAATTTAATTTTTAAATGGGATGTATAAGTTAAAAGTATTGTACTATAATATATTTTTTAAAATAAGAAATATACTAAATAGATAAAGAGAAAGAAAAATATATAATTTTGAATAAAAATAAAAACTATCTCTTGTATTTTTTTGCATAATATAAATGAATATTGAGGATTTGTATATATTAATAATAATAATATAATAATATAATTAATAATAATAATAATGATAATAATTAACTTAATTAGGATAAATCTGTTATAAAAAATAAAAAATGAAAGAATATTGTGAGAATTAAAGAACAAAAACTATAGATACATAAAACTCGATATATTTTTGTGGGTTTCAATCGAAATTTATTTTTTATTTAAAAGACGGTTTTTATAATAATAATAATAATAATAATAACTTAATTAGGATAAATCTTATAAAAAATAAAAAATAAAAGAATGTAGAATTAAGAACAAAAACATAATTACATAAACCACTATTTGTGGTTTCATCAAATTTATTTTTTATTTTAAAAACGGTTTTATTAAAGGTAAAAAAAAATTAAATAAGTTTAAACAAACAAGTTTTATTTATTTTTTAAGAAAAAAATAAAAAAACAAAAACCTTAAATGAAAACAAACCAACAACTCAGGCCTCGATTGTTATAGTTGTTTGTTTTGAGTTTTTTTATCTATTAGAAATATAAAACAGTTTTTAGTTTTTGATTATTTATTTTTTGAAAACTATTTTTTTTTCTAAATTTTTTTTTTATTCACAATGTGAAAAATTATTTCAATTATCAAATCTCTCTTATTAAGTCATTCAAAATTTTACTTAATAATAAATTTTCAAAATTTCATGTGAAATAATTAATATATTTTATAATTTAATTTTAAAATTTCAATTTTACAGTAACTATTGATTATTATGTTGAATAAAAACATAATACCCAAATATTATAATAAATAAATAATACTAAATGACAATAGATTTATATATAGAGAGAAAATAATAATAAATATAAAAATAATACTAAATAGAGCAGAGATAGAAAAAAAAAAGTTGAGAATTTGAATAGAGATAAAAATATATACTTGTATATTTTGGATAAATAAAATGACATTATACTTATATAGATAGAGAAAATAAGAGTAATAATAACACCGATAACAATAATTTTATCTGGATAAATCTTATAAAAATGAAAAAAAATAAGAAATATAAAATTAAAAACAGAAAACACAATTTTGTAAACTAAACAAAAAAAAAATTAAACAAATTTATTTTTGTTTTCAAAACAGTTATCTCATAAGTAAAGAAAAAAAAAAAAAAGCAAATTTCAACAAACATGTTTTATTTATTTTTTAAAGAAAAAAATGAAAAATAAAAAATTTAATCAAAAACAAACAGCAGCTTGATTTTTAATTCTTTTAATTTAAGGGAAATTCATAAAATTAAATAGAAATTTTAACTTCTAAATTTCCCATGTGCAAGTTACGTTGTAAAATCAGCCAACAAAGTCTTAGCTAGAGACTTTAATTCTTTATCTTTTTTTTTTTCTTTTTTCTTTTTTCTTTTTTTTTTAAATCACTGAATTAAGTCGCTGATTTATTGGCAAGAATGTCTGATTGGATGGTAAATGAAATTTATATGTTTTTTTTTTTTTTTGTGATCTTTTGTATTAGGAAAAATTAAAATTATTTTATAAAATTCTAGTCAAATTACTATACAAGAATTATCATTTCAAAAACTAATTATGTGGTCCATAATTTATTATTTTGTTAACATGTTATTCTCTCCGTTCAAGGTAGATTTTTACCGTTTTCACTGCCGAATTAACCGAGAAATTTATACCTAAATTATAACCAAACTAATTATGAGATTTTTAATTTATGATTTTATTAACATTTTAGTATTTCTGTTTTGAACGGAATAGCTAAACTGTTAATAGAGTTATAAATGAGACTTTATAATTAATAACTTGTTATTAAAATAGGAGAACCAAAGCTCTCAACATGGTGAGAGACAAAAAACTTTAAGCGTGATCAAGATGATTTGGTCATTGATGAATTTATATGGTGTTTTTATTTTCATATATGATATTGAAACCCAAACCGCTAACTGTCACTTAAAACAATAATTAATAAAACACAATTTTTACATATATTAGTTTCACATATTATGAATTAAGCAGAGAAAATATGGAATACATTGTCCAAACAATACGACATCGTGTCATTTTGAAACGTGCTTCCAATTTGTTACTGGTATTACTAGGACTTCCTCTTCTTGCCCAATAACCCAATTAACGGCATTTTTCCCAATAGCTTTTGCCTCAACTTCTCTATGTACTCATGGCGTTCTTCACTACCAGAAGCTGAAATAAGTTGGCGTCACCGGCCTAATCATTGTTTCCTCCGTCATAACGGGAGCTATATTTATCATTTCTTGTATTACTGGCGATTGAGAGCCCTCTGCCATTCCTACATTTTCCTTGTGTTGTTCTGTAATTTCCTGATTTCTGCATCCAGAACTGATGGACTAAATTGAAAAGGACCTAAAAAAATAGTAATTTTCGAACACTAACTTTTATTAAAATACCTGTTTTCGCAATAATTTATGCTTGGAAGATTTGCATTTGACTCCTCTAAATTTTCTTGTTCTTCATATTTCTCCTGCTTTATATTCTCAATATCTCCATCGTTTTCATTTCTTCCTTCAAGAGTTGTTCCGATTTGGTCCTTGTAGAATTGTTCCATAAATTTGATTATGTCCTTGGCAAAAGTAGCATGGAGAGTTGCTAATTAGAGGTGAGCATTAATCGATGTGGTGTAAATTGATTATGTCCTTGGCAAAAATTAATTATACCTCTTCCATGCTCTGCTCATGATGCTGGTTTGCTTGATGTCTCAGATTATCCATCTCCTTGGTTAACATTTTCAGCTTTTCCTTCAACATGGAATTGGATTCTTCAAGCTCTTTAGTATGCCTTTGCTGCTCAGAGACTCTGTTCTTTAACCACTGAAGCTGATGATTCTCTTCTGTCATTTGCCTGATTCCATTCACCACCATTTCTTGATATGATCTCATCTCATATTTCAGCTTCTGCTCAGAGACTCTGTTCTTTAACCACTGAAGCTGATGATTCTCTTCTGTCATTTGCCTGATTCCATTCACCACCATTTCTTGATATGATCTCATCTCATATTTCAGCTTAACCCTACCTAATAATCAATTTCAAAAAGCTCAATTGCATAATTTATCATAATAATTCAGGGCTATAAACGAGCTGATTCTAGCAATTTACAATTGAAAAGATAAAAAATTTGGCCTTTTACAGGCTCGAATTGAGGTCAAACTCATTTATAAAGTAAGTAGGCTCAAGTTCGGCTCGTTAAACTCATCGATCATGTTTTTCTCTGTGAAATCTCGAGCAGATCGGCTCGTCTATATCCCTACATAACATCATCTGTTTCGGACTTTATGTGATTTTCAATTTAATCCATTACCTCTAACAAATTTTTTATTGAAGAAATCAACATCTTCTTTTTTTGCCATGTAACCATAAAGTTGGTGCTGTTCAGCTGAAAAGTTAAAGAGCCGCCGGTTAAGGAAATCATCTCTGCCTATTCCCTCGCTTACAAAATGTCTACATAGACGCTCTGCTTCTAAATAACCCTTTACTGAGCTTTCAAAAATTAAGATGCTGAATCCACTATGTCTCTTGTTAGGGTGTTGAACTCTCACAATACCCTCATATGAACTGAACATTTCCAGCAGCTCTTCACTTGTCATGCCAATCCTCTACAATTCCATCAAAATCCAAACAAGAGATAAGTAATTTATATCTATTTGTGCAAATAATAAGATTAGGAGTGGATAATCTCACCTTATAATTCTCATCCTCTTTGTAGGTTGTATTAGCAATTACAACCATAGGAGGCCAAACCATCTCAAAATCTATGTTATTATTGCTTAAACCTTTGCATTTTGGACTTGCTGCTTCTTGAATTATAGTTGCAGAAATTGCCTGCTGATCATTAGAATGCAACTTGTCTTCCAGCAATTGTGCAAGCTCTCTGTGGAGCCTAATCCTTGTAGACCCTTTGGTTTTAGCATGCTGAATGAGGGGCTGCAGGCCCAAGTACAGTTCAGTGGTATCTCCACCTCTTTGACATACTGGGCAGTGCCATTGTCTGGCTTGGTTTTTTATCTCTTCAAAGCTCAAACATTCTAGTTCCTTAAGAAATTTCTTGAACCACTTGCTCTTCTTGCAAGCCTCAACTTTTCTTGGACTTGCTTCAGAATCGTAATCGTCGGTATCAGGTAATTCATCTGAATCACTATTAGCAGGTTTTTTGCCATTCTCTGAATTAGTCTTCAGATGCAATTCTTTGCTGTATCATTGTTTTACCAATTGTTAAACTACTTTATAATTAAGCTTAACTAATAACACAAATACAACACCAACACCATCAACAAACTATTTATTTTTAACCCAGAAATTAAATGTGCACTGACCTGCAAGTAAAATCCATGGACATTGTCCTTTCCCACAAATTGAGCACATCCTTGGAGAGCAAATGCTTGAAAGAATCCAATTCTAGGACATAATCACAATTTAAGCCTGGACAAGTGACAATATTGAATCCCTCTTTGATCTTTGCCTCTAAATACTTGCTTAGACAATAATCCAAGCAAAATGAGTGACCACATTTCCCATTCTTGAGAACCTTACCTTTTTCTTTCCTTTCTTTACAAATTTCACAAAAACTCATAGATGATTCACCTCTTTGTACTTTGATCTCTTGAAGTGATGGTATTTGACAAGTGAGCAAAGAGGCCTTTAGACTTTCTTGAAACTGCAATTCTTCTGCCATTGCCGCATCAGATAGTAGCCAAAGCTCTTTTTTTTCATTTTCCATCAACAAATTATGAGAAGTGGGTATCTTATTTAGAGGAAGAAGATTAAAGGATTCAGGAGCTATTTCTATTCTGCAGAAATTTTTGGCGGGTTCTTTTATGCTTTGCCGTCTCTATAAATGAAGTAGCTTATTATATAGTAACAGCTTCCATTTAAATTGCTTACCAAGAACTTCACTTGGAAGTTAGCTTCTTTAAGGGGCTAAACTTCTTTCTATGGCTTTTCCACAGTCACTGTAGTGGAGTGTAGGATCATGTGTTTGTTTGACATTTTGCATCTCTTACCTATGAAGGACCTTAACATATGCATGGGGGAATATTTGTATATATGATTTGGGGACAAGAATTACTTTCTCCTTTTTTATTGATTCATGCTGATGAATTTTGTTTTATTTTATATATTATACTATAGATTTTTATACTGTTCCATTACGTTGTCATTTTTAGCCCCTAACAAGAGATTGAATTGGATTTCTTTCTGTGTCTTTTCCTTGTCCTTGTCCATCAAGAGACAAGGAAAAATTTTTATTTGACAGCAAAATTTGTTCCCTTTGTCATTCTAAATGATTTTTAGACAAGGAAAATTTTTATTGAACACAAAATTTGTTCCTTTGTCCATTCTAAATGATTGTTCCCTTTGTCATTCTAAATGATTTTTAAGTTTTGTTTTAACAAATGTTGGATCGCTTTCTTCAATCCAACTCAGATGATAACAACTTCTAGTGGTCCAACTCTGATAAATTCAAAGTTTCTGTACACATGAAAATATTTTCAGGAAACCCTATTTATAAAGCGTAGATATAGTTGTTATCATTCACCAGCTTGCTATTGCTAACAGTCTAATTTACTGGATAGGCAGTCAAGTCTTCAAGTTAATAAATTTTATTTATTTTTTATTCCTGGTCTCATTCAAAAGCTAAAAATCTATTTGCCAGAGAAATCGGAGTCTGATTTATGATAACATTCGAATAGTTGATGTTTAATCATAAGTACAATTCGGGATAAATTTTTGTTTTCAATACATATTAGGATCAGTGATCAATAGTTGCTCCATTCCTTTCACAAAAATGTAGACTCGCTTGCAGAATGTGAAAGGCAGAGGAGAGAATTATGCTCTGGGGCTACCTAATAATTTTCAGTAGTATGGGGATTGAAGCACCAAGAACTGGGATGGCAAGATCTTTCCATGACATCTCAAAACACATGGACCGATGATCGCTAACTCCCCGCTTTTCCCGGGGTCTCCCAGCAAATCTTGAACTTGCACTTGCTCTTTCCCTTGCAATTTCAGGTTTCTTAATCTCTTCTCGTTCTGGCAACCAAGGAATCTCTGCTACTTCTTGTGTTTCATTTTCAGTGTCTTGAATGTTTAATAACTCTTGTTCTTGCCCACTCTTTATCTTGTCAAAATCTCCATCTTTGTCACTTCCTGATTCAAGATTTCTGATTTTGTCCTTGTAAAATTGCTCTTGAAATTGCATCTAAGAAAAGGCATTAATATAATCAGTCATGACATATAACTAATATACCGCTTAATTTCGTCTGTGGTTAGGTGACAGACAAGTACTGCATTGTCTTCTAAAATTGTCTTCTAAAATTCACCTATATTTTAAGAGAGAAGAAGGGGGGGGGGGGGGGGTTGGGGGGGGGGGGGGGGAGAACTGAAAATGTTACCTCTTCCATTGTCTGCCCATGATGCACATTGGCCTTACTTCTCAAAATATCCATATCCCTGGTTACCATTTGCAGCTTCTCCTTATACATAGTATTAGATTCTTCAAGAACTTCCACATGCCTTTGCTGCTCAGCAACTCTGTTCTTCAACCAGAGAAGCTGATAGTTGTCTTTACTCATTTGCCTAATTTGGTTTACCACCATTTCTTGGTATGATCTCATTTCATATTTCAGCTTACGCTTACCTAATTGCATAATTTACCAATAGAATTATTCTTTAAAGTTGCATGTCAAATATATATTTTTATACGCATACCTTTAAAGCTATCCACGTCTTCTTTCAATGCCATGAAACCATAAAGTTGGCGCTTTCCACTGGGTAGGAAATAGACCGGCCGATGAGTCCAAGCATATCTATCTTTCCGTTCCTCTGCAAAATGCTTATGCAGGCGCTCTGCCTCTAAATACATACCCCTTTGCTGAGCTCTCAAAAATCAACATACTTAACCCGCAATGTCCTTGCCAATTGTAAGAGTTTTGAGCCTTAACAATGGCATCATATGAGCTGAACAAGTCTAATAGCTCTTGACTTGTCATGCCAATCCACTGAAATCCACAATTCCATCAAAACAAGAGCCAACTAATCAGCAGAACATTAAATCTATCTTCAGAAGAAAGTAAATAGCATTCTATTGTTATAAATAATCTCACCTTGTTATTCTCATCTTTCTTAAGGCTTGTATTTGCAATTACAACCATAGGAGGCCAAACTATCTCATGATCTTTCTTCTCATCTTTTACACTTTCCCATTTGCTACTACTTGCTTCACCTTCAGGAATATTAGCTGCAACTCTTTCTCTTTCATCTCCTGAACATTTCCGTGAACTAGAAGCAAAAGCAGTTTGCATATTCAGTCTCGGTCTCATAAATGGGCTCTCTGAAAATCGTGGAACCGTGTTCTTGATAAACTTGTAGGTTGATTTGGGCCTTCCATTTCCTCTTCCGGTTGACAATGTAGACCGAGCATCATCTCTCTGTTTTCGAGCTGCCTCTTCATAGTTCCTTTGAGAAACCACACACTTGCTATCATCTTGTGCAGATTTATCAGTGTAGGTTACACTGTGATTGAACTGCTCAGTTCTTACATCCTGTGATGGATTGTCACTGGTGTTAGCAGTGAAAGTCCTTTCACTGCCATATTCTGTACTCTCCCTGCATATTCTGTACTCTCCCTGGCACATAAATCTTTCCTGCATCATTGTTTTGAAGGAAATCAATTCACATTCAAATATATATATCCGCTGATGAAAACAAATAGTGCAGAAGTGACCATTTTTTTTAGTAAGGGGGTAGAATTAAAAGAAATTATAAGACAAACTTATTGGTTAAATAACCAGTTAATGACTGTGGGTTTAGAATATAATTGCTTCTAATTTTCATTTTTTGAACCCCTTAATTTGCTTCTTAATCAAATAGAGAGGAAGCTGTGTCTTTTGCCAGAGAAAGATAGCCATTGACATGCTAAGCTAAGTTACAGGTCAAGCCAAGTTAGGATCATCAAGTAAGAAATGAAAGCAACAAGAAATAAGTAAAACCAACTGCTAAAACTCTAAACAATTAACAAAATGTTAAAAAAATAGCTAAAATTAATGCATCCTAACTTTTCTTTTTCCTTTTTTTTTAAAAATTATTTTTCTTATGTTGTTATTAACCATAATCTAGAATAAGTACGCGTCCTTGAGGTATTTAATGTTCAGGTTGTTACTAAAATTTGCATAAAAATTAATTATCAGGCATCAAATCTAATTAGGGAACATAATCAACAATCTCAGATAATAAAAATCTCTACTTTAACACCAAATACTAAAAAATACACTGACCTTGAACTGAAATTTGGAGCCACCTCCATAGACACAGCTAGACACAGCTTTTATAATAAAAATCTCTACTTTAACACCAAATACTAAAAAATACACTGACCTTGAACTAAAATTTGGAGCCACCTCCATAGACACAGCTTTTGCCCACAGATTCTGCACATCCTCAGGAAGAAGATGCTTCAAATCATCAAAGTTTAGGAAAAAGTCACAATCAAAGCCTGGACAAGGAAAAGTGTCGAAACCCTCTTTGATCTTTGCCTCCAAATACTTGCTTATACAGTAATCGGAACAAAAACAGTGACCACATTCCCCATTCTTGATTAGTTTCTCATTTTCTATCATCTCCGTGCAAATCACACAAAAACTGAGGGATGATTCAGATTCACCTATATTTTTCACATATGGTGATGGATTCGGCAACTCTGAAGTGAAAAGAGAAGCCTGTAGAGCTTCTTGGAGCTGCAATTCTTCAGCCATTGCAGCATCCGATAAAAGCATGATTCGAAACTCATCACCTCCATTGTTGTTAAAGAAAGCTGGGTGATGAGTTTCATTGTTTGCAGGAAGAAGATCAAAGGCCTGTGGTGTTGCCATTTTAGAAAATCTTTGTTGACTGTAAATTAGTGGGTCTTCTACTCTTCTCTCTGTGATATCAACTCTTTATGTGCTTTATAGTTTAGAAAACTTGGCTTGGAAGTTGTCTTTTCTTTTGTCCCTGTTCAGCAACTTCTCTGTAATTAGTCCTTTTTGACTGAACATTGAATTGTTTTTTCTCTGTCCATGTAGGCCATTTCTGTAATCTTTTTAAATTATTATTTTGATCGACTAATAAATAAAATAAAAAATTATTATTAAAAAGAAATTTTTAATCGCATTGATTTTGTAGAGTTCGTTATTACTATAAGTTAAAATTTTTTTCTTTATCCGTAATATATTTTTTTTTCATTTTCTTTCAATCATCAAGTTCCATTTTTAGGTTCCATTTCAATAATTTTGTTTTTACAATAAATTCAACATAAGTACTTATAAGGGGTAATTTATATTTATACACATATATATCCAAATGCGCTTTCATTCTTCAATTAACGTCTCTCATCTCTCTCTCTCTCTCTCAGTTTCTATGAGTGGCATAAGGGTAGCTTCCATTATTTCTCATCAATGCAGAAGAAGGGAATCTGCGGTATCTGCAACTGACGTTTCAAGGGCGGAGCCATGGGAGGCCACATGAAATCTGAGCCATGGGAGGCCACATGAAATCTCACTCAGCTAAACAATTGTTACCTCCAAAACTCATTCCAACCCGCCAACAAAACCCATCATCCTCTTCTTCTCCTTCTAATTATCCTTCAAGTGATCAAAACCCGATGCAAATGCAATCCTCTCGATCCACCAACCAAGAACTCCCTTTGATATCAAAACCTAATCTTGCTAACGGTGGAGTAAGTGAGACCGAGTTGTCACCAAGGAATGACCCAATTCGGAAACGATCCAAAAGGCAGCGCATATCCGCCGAGAAAGCAACTGATTCGGTCGTGAAATCCGCCCGGTCACCAAATTATGTAATTTATATATCTTCTTCAAACTATGTGTAGCGGAGAATAATAAAACAAGTATTATATGTTCATGGATGAAAAAGATTCAGATTTCCCCTTTGAAATTTCCTTAAATTTGATATATAAAAGATTCATATTTTTCCTATGAGATTTCCTTAAATTTGATATGGAAAAATAATTATCTCTCTAGATTTTATAATATTAATTAATTCAACCTTTTATTTTTATATATTAAATATTTAGTCTATTTTATTTTGACATATTAAGTATTTAGTTTTTAACGTTTGATTCCGTCGCATTAAACGATATTTCTGTCCAATTTGAATAGCTTTGCCTTTAAATGCACAATAAAAGACTAAAATAGTCAAAAATTAAAGCCACCATTCCTCTTCTTCTCCTTCATCTCCTCAAATCTCTATTTCTGCTGTTATACAAACTCATTAAATAAAGAAATATATTAAACAACCATTAAATTTATACTGTATCTCACTTTGAGAGCGTTACAAATCATAAAAAAAAAAAAAATCATTTAAAAAATCTGCCCTTCTTCTCCAACCACTTCTTCATTCTCCAGAACTTGTACTGTATTTTTTTTTTTTGGTGTATTTGTGAGCTGGACGAAGTAGTTTTCCACCATTCATTTCTTTTTTTTTTTTGGTGTATTTGTGAGCTGGACGAAGTAGTTTTCCACCATTCATTTCTCTAACAACATGGACAATAATCGGCAGAATACATACAAAGTAAAGCCCTTAATAAACCAAAAATGCAAGACCTCAAATTTGAAATTAGCTTTAGATATCAAAACGCCTTTTTTTTTCTTACATTAGCAGTGTCATTTAATACCTTAAAATAAAGCTTTGGCCATAGCTACAGCAAAATAAAATACAGGCAAATCAAAATCTGTTACAATCCAACCGTCGGTCATTGACATAGCCATGGCTGCTCTTCGACTAGGAGTAGTGGAATCTCGAAGCTTCTCCAGTCCTGTCCTCGAAATACAAAATTAGCAGCATCTTCTCGGTGGTGGACGGAGTAAATATGGGCTGTGGCGGTGAGAGAAGGAAGACAATAGAGAAGAGGAAAATGGGTAAGGAATAACGTTGAAGAATAGCGTTTGTCATTTTAAAATATCTCTCTCCTCTCTCCTCTCTTTTGCCTTTTACCTTCATTTAACAGAAAAAAGCATTTTATTTTGGGCACAACGGCTAGTTTAATGTAACCAAATCAAATTTTAAGAACTAAATATTAAATATATAAAAATATCTAATATATAAAAATACGAGAATGAATTAATTAATTTTGTAAAACCTTAAGGAAGAGATAGTTATTTTCTCATTATATATATATAGAGTAACTGTATACCAAACCAATTATAAAGTTCAAATGAGAATATTTTTAATTTGAAATTTATTATCTAGAAAAAAGTTTTTTATTAAAAATGTCACTATTTTATATATTTTTTTTCTAGTGAATGTTAAAATAATATGCTAAAATATTGTTTAGAATTAATTTGGTATATAAATGGGTACATATATTGGATGCGAGTAAATCTACCAATTATAAATCATGCACAAAAAAAAAAAAATATAAAACATTTAATATTATTTCAAAATTTAATTTATTCTAATTATTTTAAAATATATTATTCATTTATTTTTTTCTAGTGGAATGTAAATAATATGCTTAAAATATTGTTCAGGGAATTAATTTGGTATTAAATGGGTAATATACTGGAAAATGCGAGTAAAATTCTACCAAATTATAAATCATTGCACAAAAAAAAAATAATTTTAAACATTAATATTATTTCTTTCAAAATATAATTTTACCCTAACATAAAGTTTTCTATTTGAGAAGCTATTAATTTTGGTTGGTCTTTTTAATAAGAAATTTTGGTTAAGCACGTGGTAGTTATACGAATTAGAATCAAGGAAAAGGAAAGGTCATGGAGAAAAAAAAAAAACCCAAAAAACAAGAAAAAAAAATAATGAGAAAGTCGTTTCCATTTTCCAATGGGGAATGACTCCTTCCAAGCGAAGTCACCTTACAAATCCATGGTCTCATCCTTTTTTTTCTCATCTTTTATCAATCCATTGTCTAGTTCTCTGCAATGGCAAAAGAAACTCTCTCTAACGCCCAATACGCTGAGGAAGTACTATTCCAGGAGGAATCAATGGGCTCGGTGATAATTTCTCAGGTGAAAAACAAAATTCCATCATCAATTCCCATGATTGAACCATCTCCAGAGCCAAACCCTAAAGAAACCGGCGAATCTTCACTCATTTTCTGCGAAATTTGTGTAGAAAGAAAAGAAATCGACCAAATGTTCAAAATCGATAGCTGTGCTCACTCTTTTTGCTGCGAATGTATGAGCAAACATGTAGCTGCAAAAATTCAAGATAGTACTTGTACTATTATTACTTGTCCAGGAATGAATTGCCGAGCAATTCTCGAACTTGACATTTGCAGATCTCAGCTTTCCAAGGGAGTAATTGATATCTGGGAGGAAATGCTATGCAAGGAGATGATAAGCGAATGGGAGAAGTTTTATTGTCCTTTTAAGGATTGTTCTGCACTTTTGGTGAATGATAGTGATTGTGAAGGAGGAGAAGCTATTAGAGAGTCTGAGTGTCCGTTTTGCCATAGATTGTTCTGCGCTCAGTGTTATGTGCCTTGGCATTCTGGAGTTGAGTGTGAAGAGTTTCAGAGGTTGAATGAGGATGAAAGAGGAGTTTCAGAGGTTGAATGAGGATGAAAGAGGAAGGGAAGATTTGATGGTGATGGAACTTGCTAGAGCTCAGAAATGGAGTAGATGTCCTCACTGTAAATTTTATGTTGAAAGAACGGAAGGTTGCCCACATATAACATGCAGGTTAGTATACTACTGATTCCACAGTCAGTTTTTACACTTACTGTGTTTAATAATAATATTAATAGAAAGCTTCACAAAAAAAAAAAAAAAAAGAACAATTGAAGGGACATTTTGGGTTATTGGAAATTTAAAATGTAAGTGTATTTAATTTGATATTTCACTTCAAACAAAATGTACTTAAATGTACAGTCTTACCCATTTATTTAAATGTACTTCATACTATCTTTTTTTTTGGCATTGTATAAATTCTTTTTTTAATTTAAATATTCTTTAGGTGCAGAATGTAAAATATACATAAAGCATAGAGCTTTTTTATAAATTTGTCAATTTAGAAGATTTTGGCTTGGCTCCCTTCCTCACAAGCTGCATCCAAGTTTCTTACACTATGTTTGGATTCACGAAAAACATAGGAAAATAGTATAATTTTTTTTTCTTTCAAAACATAGGAAAATAGTATAATTTTTTTTTCTTTCACTTATTTGGAAATGAAGAAATTATAAAAGGAAGAAAAATATGAGAGCAAAATAAATTATAGCATTCACATGCTATTTTCTCTTCAATTTGAAAGGAAAATAATTAAACATCAAGAAAATTTTTTTTTTTATTTTTGATTTTCTTTCCTTGAATTGCTTTCCAAACAGACTCTAATCTTGGTTATGTTTGTACAATTGCAGGTGTAAGTTCGAGTTTTGCTATGGATGTGGATCGCAGTGGACAGCAAGTCACAGTGGCTGTCAGAGAAATTAGTTATTGGATAATTGAAGTATGAGAGAAATTATTTATTATATATACATACGATTTAAAATGTATGAAATGAAACCTCTAGGTAGACGTTTCCTCGTGTGGCAAATTTTATGTTAATTTTTTTTGAAAACTTAAATTTTATGTTAATTTTATTTATTATATAACAGTAAGAACGTAAACAATAATATTCAAAAGTTATAAAACTCATAAAATAATATTAAAAGCTATTATTTTTAAATTCATAAATCATAATAAAAAAGAAAGCAAAAAATCATTGTATTTAAAATGGCTTTTGTGTTTATAGGTAATGTTTAAAGAGCTATTGTGGCTAAAATTCATAAAAACCATAAGAAAATAGAAAGAGCTGAAGTTAGAGAGTAATTTTTTTAAAAAGTTATTATTTTTCAAATTCATAAATTAGAGAGAGGCGAGGGAGGCATAATTTTTCTACGAAAATCTTTAATTTTTTCTAGTTAAGCTAATACCAAATACTCAAATTTTAGAAGTTTCAGTCTTTAAATAGAGTGTCATGATGACATCGAATAGATTTCTATGATTCTCCTTTATAATGATTTGATTATAATTGACAGTAATAAAATTTATAAACAAGAATTGTATTTGATTAAGAGAACTTGAGAGATTGTAATGCATTCTTGTTTGAGTTTAGGTACAAATATTTATAACATTTATGGCTATTTTAAATAAGAGATAAAATGAATGAACCTTTGACCGAACATTACTTATTTTATAATGGTCAAGTAACGCTCGATCAATTCTCCAATGATGTTGCTATGAATAATGATAAGGATAGTTAGATTATTTATAATATACATTTATAATACTAAATATATAATAGTATTAAAAAATAAATATATCTCTTTTTATTTATTATGTAGCTAAATGAACTGAAATAACATTATGGTTACGCCAAGAGAAATATTATTTTTTTTTAAAAAAAATAATATTCACAAATTATGATAATTTTTATGTTGGAAAAGGCTCCAATTTTTTATGAAAAGATAAAGTGAATTTACTATGATCATGCTCCATTACAATTATCACCATTCCAAGTAATGATTCTCATAAATTTCTTATTTGTTGATATGTTACTGATTATTTTGTTTAAATTGGGAAATTTACTAATAAATTAAATTTGTTCTCTTCTGCAAAATATGCAAAAATATATATATATATTATATATATATATATATATATATATTTATATTATATATTTGATAAATTATATATATGATAAATTGTGAACAAAGTAGTTTATCCACAACTTAACTTAGAAGTTGCTAATTAGTTCATAAATTTTCATTGCTGGACAACTTCTTATATTTTTCCCTCAGCCAAGACTTAGGAGTAGGTCTGTCTTTATTTTTCCTTTATATAGATTCCCCCTTTTATAATGAAGCTTCATATCTAAGCTAATTAATGACAATGATTATGCATAATTTAACTTTGTACTTATATTATGAATGTGTTCGAGAATAACTTTTTAAGTAGCTTTTAATCAAAATGCTAAACGCTACTTAAAAAGTTATTAGGTGACGTAGCGTTTAGATTAGTTTTTAGAGATTATGATAACGTTTTGTGAAAAGTTAATTCACGTAACAGCTAACAACTACCAAAATAGCTAATTTTATGAAACAGACTATATACATAGGATAAAATTTTCCAATAAAAATTAGTGAAATTTGTCAAAAAAATGGAACAGAAATTTAAATTCAGCTGGATATAATTACAATTCACCATTTAACGAGTCAAAAAAGAATTGCTTGAACATTAATTAAGTTTCCAATTTTCCAACGGATAAGTATTTTATTTCTAGAAAAATCCTCTTTTCCAATTTTAAAAATATTGTTATCCAAAATCATTCCCAAGACAAATACATTAACTAAAATTTATTTGCAACACAAATCAATATATTTTCAATGTAGGCTGGCTTGCCTTCAAATGGACTTATGATGTAGTAATAGGCAATGTACTGCCTTGTACGTATGTTTGTCTAGTGACAAGTGACAATATTGAATCCCTCTTTGATCTTTGCCTCTAAATACTTGCTTAGACAATAATCCAAGCAAAATGAGTGACCACATTTCCCATTCTTGAGAACCTTATCTTTTTCTTTCCCTTCTTTGCAAATTTCACAAGAACTAATAGATGATTCACCTCTTTGTACTTTGATCTCTTGAAGTGATGGTATTTGACAAGTGAGCAAAGAGGCCTTTAGACTGTCTTGAAACTGCAATTCTTCTGCCATTGCCGCATCAGATAGTACCCAAAGCTCTTTTTTTTTTTCATTTTCCATCAACAAATTATGAGAAGTGGATATCTTATTTAGAGGAAGAAGATTAAAGGATTCAGGAGGTATTGCCATTCTGCAGAAGTTTTTTGCCGGTTCTTTTATGCTTCGCTGTCTCTATAAATGAAGTAGCTTATTATATAGTAACAGCTTATGAAGTAGCTTATTATATAGTAACAGCTTCCATTTAAATTGCTTACCAAGAACTTCACTTGGAAGTTAGCTTCTTTAAGGGGCTAAACTTCTTTCTATGGCTTTTCCACAGTCACTGTAGTGGAGTGTAGGGTCATGTGTTTGTTTGACCTTTTGCATCTGTTACCTTTTTATGAAGGACCTTAACATATGGGGGAATAACTGTTTATATGATTTGGGGACAAGAATTACTTTCTCCTTTTTTATTGATTCATGCTGATGAATTTTGTTTTATTTTATATATTATACTATAGATTTTTATACTGTTCCATTACGTTGTCATTTTTAGCCTGTAACAAGAGATTGAATTGGATTTCTTTCTGTGTCTTTTCCTTGTCCTTGTCCATCAAGAGACAAGGAAAAATTTTTATTTGACAGCAAAATTTGTTCCCTTTGTCATTCTAAATGATTTTTTGTCATTCTAAATGTTTTTAAGTTTTGTTTTAACAAAATGTTGGGTTGCTTTCTTCAATCCAACTCAGATGATAACAACTTCTATAGTCCCAAGTCCAACTCTGATAAATTCAAAGTTTCTGTACACATGAAAATATTTTCAGGAAACCCTATTTATAAAGCGTAGATATAGTTGTTATCATTCACCAGCTTGCTATTGCTAACAGTCTAATTTACTGGATAGGCAGTCAAGTCTTCAAGTTAATAAATTTTATTTATTTTTTATTCCTGGTCATTCAAAAGCTAAAAATCTATTTGCCAAAGAAATCGGAGAGTGTGATTTATGATAACATTCAAATAGTTGATGTTTAATCACAAGTACAATTCGGGATAAATTTTTGTTTTCAATACATGGGATAAATTTTTGTTTTCAATACATATTAGGATCAGTGATCAATAGTTGCTCCATTCCTTTCACAAAAATGTAGACTCACTTGCAGAATGTGAAAGGGGGAGGAGAGAATTATGCTCTGGGGCTACCTAATAATTCTCATTAGTATGGGGATTGAAGCACCAAGAACTGGGATGGCAAGATCTTTCCATGACATCTCAAAATACATGGACCGATGATCGCTGACTCCCGGCTTTTCCCGGGGTCTCCCAGCAAATTCTGAACTTGCACTTGCTCTTTCCCTTGCAATTTCAGGTTTCTTAATCTCTTCTCGTTCTCGCAACCTAGGAATCTCTGCTACTTCTTGTGTTTCATTTTCAATGTCTTGAATGTTTACTAACTCTTGCTCTTGCCCACTCTTTATCTTGTCAAAATCTCCATCTTTGTCATTTCCTGATTCAAGATTTCTGATTTTGTCCTTGTAAAATTGCTCTTGAAATTGCATCTAAGAAAAGGCATTAATAAAATCAGTCATGACATATAATTAATATACCGCTTAATTTCGTCCGTGGTTAGGTAACAGACAAGTACTGCATTGTCTTCTAAAATTCACCTATATTTAAGAGAGAAGAAAAGGGGGGGGGGGGAGAAGGGGGGGGGGGGGGGGGGGGGGGGGGGGAGAACTGAAAATGTTACCTCTTCCATTGTCTGCCCATGATGCACATTGGCCTTACTTCTCAAAATATCCATATCCCTGGTTACCATTTGCAGCTTCTCCTTATACATAGTATTAGATTCTTCAAGAACTTCCACATGCCTTTGCTGCTCAGCAACTCTGTTCTTCAACCAGAGAAGCTGATAGTTGTCTTTACTCATTTGCCTAATTTGGTTTACCACCATTTCTTGGTATGATCTCATTTCATATTTCAGCTTACGCTTACCTAATTGCATAATTTACCAATAGAATTATTCTTTAAAGTTGCATGTCAAATATATATTTTTATACGCATACCTTTAAAGCTATCCACGTCTTCTTTCAATGCCATGAAACCATAAAGTTGGCGCTTTCCACTGGGTAGGAAATAGACCGGCCGATGAGTCCAAGCATATCTATCTTTCCGTTCCTCTGCAAAATGCTTATGCAGGCGCTCTGCCTCTAAATACCCCTTTGCTGAGCTCTCAAAAATCAAGATACTTAAACCGCAATGTCCTTGCCAATTGTAAGAGTTTTGAGCCTTAACAATGGCATCATATGAGCTGAACAAGTCTAATAGCTCTTGACTTTTCAGAGCTGAACAAGTCTAATAGCTCTTGACTTGTCATGCCAATCCACTGAAATCCACAATTCCATCAAAACAAGAGCCAACTAATTAGTAGAACATTAAATCTATCTTCAGAAGAAAGTAAATAGCATTCTATTGTTATAAATAATCTCACCTTGTTATTCTCATCTTTCTTAAGGCTTGTATTTGCAATTACAACCATAGGAGGCCAAACTATCTCATGATCTTTCTTCTCATCTTTTACATTTTCCCATTTGCTACTACTTGCTTTTTCCCATTTGCTACTACTTGCTTCACCTTCAGGAATATTAGCTGCAACTCTTTCTCTTTCATCTCCTGAACATTTCCGTGAACTAGAACCAAAAGCTGTTTGCATATTCAGTCTCGGTCTCATAAATGGGCTGTCTGAAAATCGTGGAACCGTGTTCTTGATAAACTTGTAGGTTGATTTGGGCCTTCCATTTCCTCTTCCGGTTGACAATGTAGACCGAGCATTACCTCTCTGTTTTCGAGCTGCGTCTTTATAGTTCCTTTGAGAAACCACACACTTGCTATCACCTTGTGCAGATTTATCAGTGTAGGTTGCACTGTGATTGAACTGCTCAGTTCTTACATCCTGTGATGCTTACATCCTGTGATGGATTGTCACTGGTGTTAGCAGTGAAAGTCCTTTCACTGCCATATTCTGTACTCTCCCTGGCACATAAATCTTTCCTGCATCATTGTTTTGAAGGAAATCAATTCACATTCAAATATATATATCCGCTGATGAAAACAAATAGTGCAGAAGTGACCATTTTTTTTAGTAAGGGGGTAGAATTAAAAGAAATTATAAGACAAACTTATTGGTTAAATAACCAGTTAATGACTGGGTTTAGAATATAATTGCTTCTAATTTTCATTTTTTGAACCCCTTAATTTGCTTAAATAGCAGAGGAAGCTGTTTTTGCCAGCTTCTTAATCAAATAGAGAGGAAGCTGTGCCTTCTGCCAGAGAAAGATAGCCATTGACATGCTAAGCTAAGTTACAGGTCAAGCCAAGTTAGGATCATCAAGTGAGAAATGAAAGCAACAAGAAATAAGTAAAACCAACTCCTAAAACTCTAAACAATTAACAAAATGTTAAAAAAATAGCTAAAATTAATGCATCCTAACTTTTTTTTTTTTAATTATTTTTCTTATGTTATTATTAACCATAATCTAGAATAAGTACGCTTCCTTGAGGTATTTAATGTTCAGGTTATTACTAAAATTTGCCTAAAAATTAATTATCAAGCAACAAATCTAATTAGGGAACATAATCAACAATCTCAGATAATAAAAATCTCTACTTTAACACCAAATACTAAAAAATACACTGACCTTGAACTAAAATTTGGAGCCACCTCCATAGACACAGCTTTTGCCCACAGATTCTGCACATCCTCAGGAAGAAGATGCTTCAAATCATCAAAGTTTAGGAAAAAAGATTCTGCACATCCTCAGGAAGAAGATGCTTCAAATCATCAAAGTTTAGGAAAAAGTCACAATCAAAGCCTGGACAAGGAAAAGTGTCGAAACCCTCTTTGATCTTTGCCTCCAAATACTTGCTTATACAGTAATCGGAACAAAAACAGTGACCACATTCCCCATTCTTGATTAGTTTCTCATTTTCTATCATCTCCGTGCAAATCACACAAAAACTGAGGGATGATTCAGATTCACCTATATTTTTCACATATGGTGATGGATTCGGCAACTCTGAAGTGAAAAGAGAAGCCTGTAGAGCTTCTTGGAGCTGCAATTCTTCAGCCATTGCAGCATCCGATAAAAGCATGATTCGAAACTCATCACCTCCATTGTTGTTAAAGAAAGCTGGGTGATGAGTTTCATTGTTTGCAGGAAGAAGATCAAAGGCCTGTGGTGTTGCCATTTTAGAAAATCTTTGTTGACTGTAAATTAGTGGGTCTTCTACTCTTCTCTCTGTGATATCAACTCTTTATGTGCTTTATAGTTTAGAAAACTTGGCTTGGAAGTTGTCTTTTCTTTTGTCCCTGTTCAGCAACTTCTCTGTAATTAGTCCTTTTTGACTGAACATTGAATTGTTTTTTCTCTGTCCATGTAGGCCATTTCTGTAATCTTTTTAAATTATTATTTTGATCGACTAATAAATAAAATAAAAAATTATTATTAAAAAGAAATTTTTAATCGCATTGATTTTGTAGAGTTCGTTATTACTATAAGTTAAAATTTTTTTCTTTATCCGTAATATATTTTTTTTTCATTTTCTTTCAATCATCAAGTTCCATTTTTAGGTTCCATTTCAATAATTTTGTTTTTACAATAAATTCAACATAAGTACTTATAAGGGGTAATTTATATTTATACACATATATATCCAAATGCGCTTTCATTCTTCAATTAACGTCTCTCATCTCTCTCTCTCTCTCTCAGTTTCTATGAGTGGCATAAGGGTAGCTTCCATTATTTCTCATCAATGCAGAAGAAGGGAATCTGCGGTATCTGCAACTGACGTTTCAAGGGCGGAGCCATGGGAGGCCACATGAAATCTCACTCAGCTAAACAATTGTTACCTCCAAAACTCATTCCATCCCGATAACAAAACCCATCATCCTCTTCTTCTCCTTCTAATTATCCTTCAAGTGATCAAAACCCCATGCAAATGCAATCCTCTCGATCCACCAACCAAGAACTCCCTTTGATATCAAAACCTAATCTTGCTAACGGTGGAGTAACTGAGACCGAGTTGTCACCAAGGAATCACCAAATTTGGAGATGATCGAAAAGGCAGCGCATATCCGCCGAGAAAGTAACTGAATCGGTCGTGAAATCCGCCCGGTCACCAAATTATGTAATTTATATATCTTCTTCAAGCTATGTGTGGCGGAAAATAATAAAACAAGTATTATATGATCATGGAAGAAAAAGATTCAGATTTCTCCTTTGAGATTTCCTTAAATTTGATATATAAAAGATTCATATTTTTCCCTTGATATTTCCTTAAATTTGATATGGAAAAATAATTATTTCTCCCGAGATTTTATAAAATTTATTAACTCATCCTTTTATTTTTGCACATTAAATATTTAGTCTATTTTATTTTTGCTTTATTTGCACATTAAATATTTAGTCTATTTTATTTGCATATTAAATATTTAGTCTTATTTTTTAAATATTTAGTCTATTTTATTTTTGCATATTAAATATTTAGTCTTATTCCGTCACATTACACAATCTTTAAATGATTTTTCCATCCAATTTTAATGTGCTTTGCCGTTAGATGCAAAATAAAAGACTAAAATACCCTTTAAAAATTCAAAAATTAAAGCCACCATTCCTCTTCATCTCCTTCATCTCCTCAAATCTCCATTTCTGCTGTTATACAAACTCAATAAATAAATAAATATATTATGCATTTTATTTTTTATGATAGTTTAATGTGACGAAACCAAATTTTAAAAACTAATATCAAATATATAAAAATATGAGAATGAATTAATTAATTTTGTAAAAGCTCAAAGAAGAAATAATTATTCCCTTTGATATATATAGAACAACTGTATACCAAAGCAATTAAAAAATTCAAATGAGAATATTTTTAATTTGAAATTTATTATATAGAAAATTTTTTTTTATTAAAAATGTCACTGTCTTTTTTTTTTTTCTAGTGAATGTTAAAATAATGTGCTAAAATATTGTTTAGAATTAATTTGGTATATAAATGGGTAGTATATCGGCTAAGAGTAAATCTACCTATTATAAATCATGCAAAAAAAAAATAATAAAACATTAATATTATTTCAAAATATAATTTTACCCTAACATAAAGTTTTCTATTTGAGATTTCAAAATATAATTTTACCCTAACATAAAGTTTTCTATTTGAGAAGCTATTAATTTTGGTTGGTCTTTTTAATAAGAAATTTTGGTTAAGCACGTGGTAGTTATACGAATTAGAATCAAGGAAAAGGAAAGGTCATGGAGAAAAAAAAAAAACCCAAAAAACAAGAAAAAAAAATAATGAGAAAGTCGTTTCCATTTTCCAATGGGGAATGACTCCTTCCAAGCGAAGTCACCTTACAAATCCATGGTCTCATCCTTTTTTTTCTCATCTTTTATCAATCCATTGTCTAGTTCTCTGCAATGGCAAAAGAAACTCTCTCTAACGCCCAATACGCTGAGGAAGTACTATTCCAGGAGGAATCAATGGGCTCGGTGATAATTTCTCAGGTGAAAAACAAAATTCCATCATCAATTCCCATGATTGAACCATCTCCAGAGCCAAACCCTAAAGAAACCGGCGAATCTTCACTCATTTTCTGCGAAATTTGTGTAGAAAGAAAAGAAATCGACCAAATGTTCAAAATCGATAGCTGTGCTCACTCTTTTTGCTGCGAATGTATGAGCAAACATGTAGCTGCAAAAATTCAAGATAGTACTTGTACTATTATTACTTGTCCAGGAATGAATTGCCGAGCAATTCTCGAACTTGACATTTGCAGATCTCAGCTTTCCAAGGGAGTAATTGATATCTGGGAGGAAATGCTATGCAAGGAGATGATAAGCGAATGGGAGAAGTTTTATTGTCCTTTTAAGGATTGTTCTGCACTTTTGGTGAATGATAGTGATTGTGAAGGAGGAGAAGCTATTAGAGAGTCTGAGTGTCCGTTTTGCCATAGATTGTTCTGCGCTCAGTGTTATGTGCCTTGGCATTCTGGAGTTGAGTGTGAAGAGTTTCAGAGGTTGAATGAGGATGAAAGAGGAAGGTTTCAGAGGTTGAATGAGGATGAAAGAGGAAGGGAAGATTTGATGGTGATGGAACTTGCTAGAGCTCAGAAATGGAGTAGATGTCCTCACTGTAAATTTTATGTTGAAAGAACGGAAGGTTGCCCACATATAACATGCAGGTTAGTATACTACTGATTCCACAGTCAGTTTTTACACTTACTGTGTTTAATAATAATATTAATAGAAAGCTTCACAAAAAAAAAAAAAAAAAGAACAATTGAAGGGACATTTTGGGTTATTGGAAATTTAAAATGTAAGTGTATTTAATTTGATATTTCACTTCAAACAAAATGTACTTAAATGTACAGTCTTACCCATTTATTTAAATGTACTTCATACTATCTTTTTTTTTGGCATTGTATAAATTCTTTTTTTAATTTAAATATTCTTTAGGTGCAGAATGTAAAATATACATAAAGCATAGAGCTTTTTTATAAATTTGTCAATTTAGAAGATTTTGGCTTGGCTCCCTTCCTCACAAGCTGCATCCAAGTTTCTTACACTATGTTTGGATTCACGAAAAACATAGGAAAATAGTATAATTTTTTTTTCTTTCACTTATTTGGAAATGAAGAAATTATAAAAGGAAGAAAAATATGAGAGCAAAAACATAGGAAAATAGTATAATTTTTTTTTCTTTCACTTATTTGGAAATGAAGAAATTATAAAAGGAAGAAAAATATGAGAGCAAAATAAATTATAGCATTCACATGCTATTTTCTCTTCAATTTGAAAGGAAAATAATTAAACATCAAGAAAATTTTTTTTTTTATTTTTGATTTTCTTTCCTTGAATTGCTTTCCAAACAGACTCTAATCTTGGTTATGTTTGTACAATTGCAGGTGTAAGTTCGAGTTTTGCTATGGATGTGGATCGCAGTGGACAGCAAGTCACAGTGGCTGTCAGAGAAATTAGTTATTGGATAATTGAAGTATGAGAGAAATTATTTATTATATATACATACGATTTAAAATGTATGAAATGAAACCTCTAGGTAGACGTTTCCTCGTGTGGCAAATTTTATGTTGTAGAGGTTTCCTCATGTGGCAAATTTTATTTTATTTTATTTTTTTTTTTTTTTGAAAACTTAAATTTTATGCTAATTGAAGTACGTTAGTGTGGGCATATAATTATCTAGCGATATTGTTACCACTGAAGTTCTTTGTCTATTCATGATATTAGCTTTATGATCATGTGTCGATGTAGCTCTACCAGCGCAAATTCGACAGAAAAAATAATAGTAAAAACATAAATAACAATATTCAAAAACTGTAAAACTCATAAAAAAAAATATCAAAAGCCATTATTTTTAAATTCATAAATCATAATAAAAAAGAATGCTAAAAATCTTTGTGTTTTAAAATGGCTTTTGTGTTTATAGGTAATGTTTAAGGAGCTACTGTGGTTAAAATTCATAAAAACCATAAGAAAATTGAAAGAGCTGAAGTTAGAGAGTAATTTTTAAAAAAAGTTATTATTTTTCAAATTCATAAATTAGAGAGAGGCAAGGGAGGCATAATTTTTCTATGAAATCTTTAATTTTTTCTAGTTAAGCTAATACCAAATACTCAAATTTTAGAAGTTTAACTCTTCAAATAGAGCGTCATGATGACATCGAATGGATTTCTATGATTCTCCTTTATAATGATGTGATTATAATTGATAGTAATAAAATTTATAAACAAGAGTTGTATTTAATTAAGAAAACTTGAGAGATTGTAATGTGTTCTTGTTTGAGTTTAGATACAAATATTTATAACATTTACAGCTATTTCAAATAAGAGATAAAATACTAAATGCGGAGCTAGAATTTCGAAACTTAAAAACTGAACGAGGATCTCGGGCTTTAGTTATATAAAGAATGAGCCCTGGTTATTTTAAGTAAGAGATAAAGAATTAAATGCGGGGCTTGAATTTCAAAACTTCAAGACCGAACGATGATCTCGAGCTTTAATTATATAATGAATGAGCCTTTGACCGAACATTTTTTATTTTATAATGGTCAAGTAACGCTCAATCAATTCTTCAATAATGTTGCTATGAAAAATGATAAGGATAGTTAGATCATTTATAATATACATTTATAATACTAAATATATAATAGTAATAAAAAATAAATATACCTCTTTTTATTTATTATGTAGTTAAATGGATTGAAATAACATTATGGTTAGGCCGAGAGAAATATCTTTTAAAAAAAAAATAATATTCACAAATTATGATAATTTTTATGTTGGAAAAGGCTCCAACTTCATTGCTGGACAACTTCTTTCAGGGTTTAACTTTAAATCCTTTCGGATTGCTTTCTATATCGCTTTTTCACTTTAAATCCTTTTGGACTTGCTTTCCACATCGCTTTTTCCCTCAGCCAAGACCTAGGAGTAGGTCTGTCTTTATTTTTCCTTTGTATTGATTTCCCCTTTTATAATGAACCTTCTTATCCAAGCTAATTACTGACAATGATTATGCATAATTTAACTTTGTACTTAATATATATTATGAATGTGTTCGACAATAATTTTTAATCAAAATATTAAATGCTAATTAAGAAAAAACAATTTCATCCAAATTGACAAGTGGGTTGAATGGAACAAGCAGTTTCCTGGTTGTGAAACTATTCAAATGTGAACTTTCTATTGCAAAATTTGGAAATTTCCCTGAATTAGAGATTTTCAAGCTTCTCTTTTCTTTCAAACAATTACTATGTATAATGAGAAACAAAAGACGATTTTAAAAATGAACTTTTTTTTATCTTAAAACACCTTAAGATATAATTTAGCTACAATTATATATATAACTAGGTGGAAGTCCACGCTACGCGAGTTGTTTTATTACTTTATTATCATATATTGTATTAGAGGTTGTTTTTTTTTTTGTTGTACATATAAAATAAATATTTATATATAAAAAATTGTTGTACATATAAAATAAATATTTATATATAAAAAATAAATCATACAACTTCAAAAAAATAAAAAGAAGCAAATAAAAATATTATAAAAGATATACATATAAACTAAAATATGGTAAACACATTATACATACAATACAAAACTCCTAGACAATAAACATTAGTTAAATTGTTTTACAAAATTATAAATTTGAAAGACATACACAAAAGTTATATCTTACTCCAGAATTTTTGCAAATAAGCATAAAGACAATAGTAAAGTTGTAGATTGTAATACGCCGAATTTTTATTTTCAAAACTTTTGAATTTTCATTAAATCAAAAATAACTTTTGAATTTTCATTAAATCAAAAATCCAGATTTATGATAATATGGGCTGTTAAGACCGAGTAATTCTAATTGAGCCCAAAGTTTTATGAATTGGGCCCAAGCCCAAAAACATATGATTTAGAATTTTCGTTTGGGTAATACTTAAAATTTCGATGAAAATAAAATGGAACACTAATTGTTAATCGATTAAAAAAATGTGTCTATATATATGTAACTACTATGTAAATTAATCAGCCTAAAATTAAATATCTTTATTATTAATATTTTATGAATAAATTGAGAAAATATTACGAAACTGAACAAAAGAATCAAATAAATTGAACCAGACCCAAAAATCAAATTAATTTTTCGAAAACCAGATAAAAATCCATAAATCAATTGAAAAACCAAGCTAAAACCATGATTTTTAAACCAAACCAGACTCGAATCGATCTCAAACCCCAATCCACAACTTAGAAAATTTAGGAAAAAAAAAAAAAAAAAAAAGAAAGAAAGAAAAGAGAAAAAAGAGAAACGAGAAGAGAGACTCAGTGGTCTCTCTCTCGCTCTTCTCTCTCAACAACCCCCCTCCCCTTTTCTTCTCGTTCTCCGACCACCGGCCTCCAAATCCGGCAAATAGATACTCTAAAAATATCTACTCGTCGCAAGGAGTTTGATTTAAACTTTGGCTCCGTTGCAACAACTTCTCCGGCGATTTCCCATCGCTTCCGATGACTTGAGGCGTCGAGGTTAAATTTTCCGGCCACCATGCACGGCGGCGACAGCGGTGGTCCGGCGAGGCTCCGGTGAGACTCCGGCGAAGACCCCGAGAGGCAGAATGATCTCCTCTTCGCGCGGATCACGAAAATCAAATCCAATTTTTGATCGGTACATTGTAAGGCCTAGTCCAAACCTTTCCGGTCAATTTCCGGCCAACATAGTTCATTACCCAACCTGATTTGAATACTATTAGTGGATCCTCTTCATTCGAAAACGAATAAAATGATATTATTGTTTGTTAATTTTTGGTGGAGATTGAATTTTTCGGCCACCGTGCACGGCGGCGGCAGCGGCGTTCCGACGACCGGGCCGGCGATGGCTCCGGCGAGGACTTCAAAGGCAGAATGTTCTCTCTTCGCGCGGATCACGGAAATCAAATTCGATTTTCGGATTCGGTACACTCTAAAGCTTAATTTGCAATTTTTGAATAAATTCCCCCGAGATAAAATTTAATTAATGAATTTAAATTAAGTAGTTAAATAAAATTAAATTAGATATTGTTAAATAATATTTCAATGAATATTAATTATAACTATAAGGTGATGCTGCAAAATATAAATTCCTAGCTACATAAATAAATTTTAGGGAATTTTATTAACAAATAAATATCCAGTAGAACAATTAATTATAGGGACTGTGTGGAATTGAATGGACGGATTGAATTAATGTTTATTGCGCGGGATGGGATTAGTTTATGTGAATTGCCCGTATGGATGGGCTATGTGTTTGACATGTGGCCTTATGTAAAAATTTGGATAGTCCAGTTTATAGGAGGGAAATGCGGATGCCGAATCATTTTTTTATTAACACTTTAATGAAGAATTAAATTAGTTATATTTTTAATAAGTAAGTAACGACTAAAACTTTAGGTATTATGATTCATTATAGGCATATTAGGAATATCTTATTTATTATTATAACTAGAAATTTTATCTATAGGCTATAAATTTAGAATAAATAAATAAAATAGGGAAAACATATTAATATAGGGAAAAAAATATTCAGTCTAGTTTGATATCGTGAGGTAAAATGAATAGGTAAACAAAAATTAATAATTAGGTTTAAAAGTACGTTTTCTTGAATTAGGACCTCTAATGGTAGAATTTTTCTTATTTGTTTAGATGTTTATTAAGTTCCGGAAAGGTGGAGACAAAATGGCTTGGAAGCTTTGCCATAATAAAGATAGTTCCTTTAAAGGACAATAAAGGACTGATGAGTAGTGTTAGATAACTTATTCCATCCACTGCATTCATGCATTTCACGGCTAAATGTTTCATGGCATTATTTTGTTTGAATTTGCCATATCGTGAATGGCACTATTTGTATTGCTTTTATTAGCTGTGAATGTGGCGTGATATCCACTGTATACTGTGCCTTGTTTGTGTGGAATTGGGATGGAAGTGGTCACCATGGGTTTGCTGAGACTGTTTTCTGTTATATGGATCCTGATTCTGATTTCTGTTAGCCGGGTAAATGGGAGGAGTCGGCGCCCCCGTTGTTGCATTCTACTGTTTGATCTGTATTGATTATGGGAAAAACCACGGGTTGGTCTCTTTGGGCGGCCGCACCTGATAATCTAGGATCTGATTCGCAAGCCCGCAGGGTGGCCTCCTGTTTGTGAGCGCTTGAAATTCTAGATTTTTGATGAAGCGACCGGGTTTGCCTCCTGTTGGTATAAAAAAAAAAAAGAAGAGAAGAGAAGAGATTAACTGAAATTCACAGGTTTGGCTTCTTTATTGGGCGCACCTGATAATCTAGATTTTGGATCGCAGCCCGCAGGGTGGCCTCCTGGTTGTGAGCGCCTGATGATCTTAAGATTTGATGGAGACGACCGCTGGTGCTGCCTACCTGTTGGTTAAAAAAATAATAATAATAATAATAAAAATAAAAAATAACAAAAAAAAAAAAAAAGAGAGAAAGGACTGAAAAAATAATGAGGAGGACTGGTTGTGTGAGGATTGAACCGGTCGGGCCAGAATTAGGGGATTGGCTCCGCTGGTGCAACGTGAGAGGATGAAGCCATGTTGGAGGACGGGCTCATCGGGGTTCGGTGACTCCACTGATTAATTCCACGTTTGACTGTGATTATATGAGGTGATTAATACTTGTGATTGCTGTTGTATCTGCCATTTGTGTGACAAACTTGCATGATCTTATAATTAAACGGTAACCGGATAAAAAATTATTTTAGCATACTGTGTGATTGTGTTGGGGTGAGAGGGTTTATCCTAACCCTTACTTCATTGAGTGGCGCTTCACCCCTGCCTACTATTTTTTTTTCAGTATAGAAAGAAAAGCGGAAAGGCCCTATGGGTTTTGAGACCACTTTATTGTAGAAGACTTGTTAATGATAGAAAATAACGATGTTTACAATATTAAAGGTAGATGTTCCGCCAATTGTATTTCCAGTCTGGCGTTGGTAAATAAATAATAAAAAGTCCTTATTTAAATTATATGAACTGTATTTTTATGTATATAAGTAAATGGGCCTGAATTCCATATTATGATTTAGATGTGAGTTATTTAAATAAGATTAGGCTTACTAGAGATTTAAATAAGTTAGGCTTACTACGGGTTTCGGGGGCCTTAAGCCCACCCAGGTCCTAGTGCCGGTCCGGCCCACGGAAATGGGTCGTGACATAGATATAAAAATATAAAATTATTATAAATACATGGATGAAAAAAATTAAATAGTCGAATATAAAACTAAAAACAATCAAAAATCAAATTTCAATATAGAGATAATTATTTTAAATAAGTACTAATTTTTAAACCTAAAAAATATCTTAAATGATCCAATAAAAAGTTTTAAAATTGAATGTAGATATAGATAATTATCGTAAATGAATACTATAATCATTAGATATAATTTTCTAATATTTAGATAATTAAATTAAAATTTAAATGACAATAATATTATGTATCTCAATTTTTTTAATTTATTAAATGTGTTTATTTTTTTTAATTTATCAAATGTTATATTATAAGCTCGTTTTGTTATTTTAAATGTATTTATTAAATTTAATGTTTAGATTTCTCTTTAACCTGCTACCTTAGCATGCAAACCAAATAAAAAAAAAAAGAGTAAAATAACAATAATAACAATAATAAATAAAAATTATTTTAAAAAATAATAAATAAAAATTGACCTTTCATTCATAAGCATAAAAACTACACAAACAAACTAAAAAAAAAAAACTCCTAACAAACATATTCAACACCATACAACTAATTAACTAATTGTACAAAGATAAAAAATAAGTGATCGAAATAATAAGATTTAATTAATATCGGTCCTGTTTACTTATCTCTTTCTTTTCCTTGCTTCTATCTTTGCCTCTATATCCACTTTTTTGCATATGTATCATTTCATAAAGTAAAAAAATTCTGTAAAAGAAAAGGAAGGGGAAAAAAAAAACTAGAGTTAGCGTTATTGTAGTCAAAAAAAGATGCGGATTGACGTTGTCATTTTCATTCTTTTACTAATCAAAATATGAAAAACAACAATAATATACACATGAAAAAAAAAAAAAAAAATCAAACCTAGAAAATTAAAAATAAAATAATCGAAAAAAATGACAAAATAAAGAAGAAAACTATTGTAAAAATAATCATTGAAAGAGGTATATATAGACACATATATAGGTAGATAGATGAAAAAAAAATTGAGAAATTTTTATTCTAAATTCAAAACTTCAAAAGATTCAAGTTTTAAATTCAACAATTCAAAAATTTTTAAGTTTTACTTATTCAAAAATTTAGATTTTAAATATAGGTATACATCGATATGAGAATAGAATGCTAAAAAATTATTAAAAATTTAGAAAATTTATAAAAAAAGAGAAAAAAAAAAAAACTCAAACATGAAAGTGCTATATCTAACTTTTTAAAGATTTTTTTTTTTCAGGATTATATATATGTATTTTATATTTGTATAATCTAGCAATAGATTTCTTTATTTTAATTATTTAATATATTTGATGTTGAAGACATTGAGATTATTGAAAAGTATGAATTTAATTTTTTTTGAACTTTTATATAATGTATGCTACTTTTATTTGGATACATGATAATATCTTTTACATTATTAAATTTTTATATTATTTTTCAATGTTAATTATATTACATATTGTCGAGTAAAAGATCAATTTGCATTCCACTAAACCACATCTATTACACACACGATCGATCTGCACTCCACAACGTGCCAGAGAGAAATCCACAGGCAATTGCGATTTACAGGCTCTATCATAAAATGTTTAACTCGTGGGGAAATCTTTTGTTTCCAAATTCTTTTCCACAAAGGAAGGGTAGCAGCTGAGCAGGGAAGACATCGAAGCCTCTTCGCAATAGGCCTGATTAAGGCCTATCAAATATGTTGTTTTAACCGAGAATGTCCCACCCTTGGTAAGAAGCCATGATAAAATATCATTAGAACGAAGAGGTGAAAGTCTGATTTGACCATCAGTAACAGATTGAGAAAACGTATCTTGTATCTCATCCGTCCTCCAACAACAAGACTTATGATCAATTAGAGAACTAATAGTGTCATTAGGATCAGAAATTCCATTCCAATAAGAAAATTAAGACATTGGTGAAATTTGACAGTCACCGATCCTTCCATGTTCATGTTCTAGCACCATTCCCTACAATTCATCTATAGCCTTAGTCTATCAGCCAACGTGCATGTGTGATACTATGCCAAATATAACTTGGCCGATAACTAATATTAGCTTCGAGAAATGAGCTATTGGGATAGTGTCTCGCTTAAATAATCGAGCAAAGAGAGAACCCTCATTAGTTGTCAGCCTCCACCCCTGCTTGGCTAGTATAGCTTGATTAAAAGATTTTAAATCCTGAAAATCCAAACCATCGTGCCCTTTAGATTTACTTAATCCACTATATTTAACACAGTGAATTCTTCTCTCATCTTTTCTCTAGCCCACAGAATCTAGCCATTAATGCCTCTATATGTTGCAGAAATCCTATAGGAATCTGAAAACAATTTGAAAAACCATATTTGATGATGTTGAAAGATTAATTAAATGTCCAACAATTTGAAAAACCATCAATTGACATATCTATCAAGTCATTCAAAAATATATGTAAATACAGTAATTTTTATTTTTCAATTGCAATTTAAAACCAATCATATCTCTTATATAATTATTTTAAATTTAAATTTTTTTAAAGGTTTTTGGCTTTTCCAGCAAAGTGAAACTTGCGGGGACTGAAGTTACTAACCACTTTAATCAATACATTGTTGATAAAATTTAAAATTTTTTAATAAGACAGATGACTTATAATTATATATATATAATTAAATTACAAGTATGTCTAATGAATAAATATAGCAACTCCCTTCAAAAAAAAAGAAAACGAATAAATATAACAACTGCACATTAAAAATCAAATACCATAATGTGATTTCGTGTTATTAAAAAAAAAAAAAAAGACTAATTAGACTAACAGTAATACAAACAAATAAAGAAAAGCAGCAAAGGAAAAAAAAAAAAAAATCTAAAGGGACAAAAACTTAAAGTTACTCAGAAAGTAGTTTCCAATAAGAAAGACTCCTTCGAGGCGAAGTCGCTTTGTAAATCCATAGGCTCTTTTTATATATTAAAGTCGCTCCGACTTTCAGAGAAAGGAAGAAGAATTCTCTATCAATCTAACTCATTTCCATTAATCCATTGACTAGTTCTCTGCAATGGCAAAAGAAACTGTCTTTGATTTTGATTTGGTTGATGATTTCTACTTATCTGCTCTCTTCGACGATGAAGAAAACGGTCCGATGGAAGCTTTTCCAGTGTCCGATGCCAAATACGCCGAGGAATTACAACTCCAGGAGGCATTAATGGGGGCGGTGATAATTTCTCAGATGGAAAATAAAATTTCATCATCAATTCCGATGATTGAACTATCTCCAGAGCCAAATCCTAAAGAAACCGGCGAATCTTCGCTCTGTTTTTGCGAAATTTGTGTAGAAAGAAAAGAAATCGACCAAATGTTCAAAATCGATAGCTGTGTTCACTCTTTTTGCTCCGATTGTATAAGCAAACATGTGGCTACAAAAATTCAAGATAGTGCTTGTACTATTATTACTTGTCCAGGAATGAATTGCCCAGCAATTCTCGAACTTGACATTTGCAGATCTCAGCTTTCCAAGGGAGTAATTGATATCTGGGAGGAAATCCTATGCGAGGAGATGATAAGCGAATCTGAGAAGTTTTATTGTCCTTTTAAGGATTGTTCTGCACTTTTGGTGAATGATAATGGAGGAGGAGAAGCTATTAGAGAATCTGAGTGTCCGTTTTGCCATAGATTGTTCTGTGCTCAGTGTTATGTGCCTTGGCATTCTGGAGTTGAGTGTGAAGTGTTTCAGTGGTTGAAGGAGGATGAAAGAGGAAGGGAAGATTTGATGGTTATGGAACTTGCTAGAGATAAGAAATGGAGTAGATGTCCTCACTGTAAATTCTTTGTTGAAAGAACGGAAGGTTGCCCACATATGACATGCAGGTTAGTATACTACTGATTCGATTTCTGTGTTAAATTCTGTGTTTAAATAAATTTGTTTTGCTTATAAATAGTAATTCTTCTAGTATTAATTAAAATACAGTATTGTTAATAATTTATTATTTTTAATAGTTTTTAATCATATCAAAATTTAATTTAGAAGAAGTATGATTTTTTCATTAATAAATTTAATAAAGGTTATTGAGTTCAAAAAAAATACAACATAAAATAAAATTAGCAACTAGCTAATGAGAAAAAGTTTCCAAATAAAGTTTTTTAAATAAGAAAATGATTAGGGGTTGTCAAAAACTGTAGGGGTGTTTGGTTTAAACTTATTTGGCAACATTGTTAAAGGTATCCTTTTTAAATTATTTGGTTAGCGTTTTAACAATAATTAATCAAATTTTTCTATACTAATAATTTATATTTAAAAGCTAATTAAACAACTATTTCTGCTGAATAATAAATATTTAATTAATAGCTGATATTTATTATAACAACTAATACCTAGACTCTTGGGAAGAAAACTAAAAAACAAATTTTAAAAAATTACGAAATAGTACCAAAATTACCAAACCTAATGTGCCTATTTGCAAATGATATTTTCTCGTTTACCAAATATGTAAACTTTATTGTCAGAATTTAAGCGTCAATTAACCAGCTTTAAATAGCTAAACTAAACACCGGTTCAACGAAATTTAAGCTTCAATTTATGTTGCCTTTGATTAAAATTATATACATTAGTTTGTATTTAGTGCTGTAAATGAAAAAAGTTCATTTTATAAATTCAATAAATCGATTTTGAGCAAGTAAACAAGTTGCATTTTCTTTTAAACTATAATCCTGCATATGATATATAATTGCAGGTGCAAGTTCGAGTTTTGCTATGGATGTGGATCACAGTGGACAGCAAGTCATGGTGGTTGTCAGAGAAATTAGTTAGACTTGGTAATTGAAGTACGAGAGGAATTATTTATTATATATACATACGGTTTAAAATGTATGAAATGAAACATCGAGGTAGAGGTTTCCTCATGTGGCAAATTTTATGTTTTTTTTTTTTTTTTTTTTTTTTTCCTCATGTGGCAAATTTTAATTGTTTTTTTTTTTTTTTTTTTTTTTTTTTTTTTTTTTTTTTGGAAAACTTAAATTTTATGCTAATTGAAGTACGTTAGTGTGGGCATATAATTATCTAGCGATATTGTTACCACTGAAGTTCTTTGTCTATTCACGATATTACCTTTATGATCATGTGTCGATGTAGCTCTAGCAGCGCAAATTGACAATGAAAAAATAATAGTAAAAACATAAATAACAATATTCAAAAACTGTAAAACTCATAAAAAAAAAAATATCAAAAGCCATTATTTTTAAATTCATAAATCATAATAAAAAAGAATGCAAAAAATCATTGTATTTAAAATGGCTTTTGTGTTTATGTCAGTGCCCACTCAAGTGGGACCCACACACATTTTGAAAAGAAGGAATCAATGTTGGCGGGCGTTTTTGACAAAATGTAAAGTGGCGGTGCAACTTGAATGAGTTGTACACTGCTCATTAAACGCGTTCCTGCCTATAAATAGAGGCAGATGCAGTCACACACACAGTAGAAGAAGAAGAAAAAAATATAGAGAGATATCTAGTTTTAGGAAGGGTTTCCTAAAATAGGGGAGAGAAAAATAGTGAGGAAATTATTTTGGAGTGTTTTGGAAAATACTTTTTGTGTCACTATTTTTGTATTACTCTCTTTGTGTACCTACTATTTTTTAATAATGGAAGAATTATTCGGTACCTACTATTTTTTAATAATGGAAGAATTATTCGGAGTTTGTCCCGTGGACGTAGCCCTAAACAGTTGAGAGTGAACCATGTAAATTTCTGTGTGTCTCATTTCTATTTTTTCGCTGCGTTAATTTTCTCTTAATTGATTGAAGGGACTAATAAGTAGTATCAGAGCTGATGTCCAAAAACTGATATCAGAGCTGATGCCTAACAAGTGGTATCAGAGCTGAAGGTTTCGGCAGGTCCAACCATTCAAATAGCAGTACCGGATCCGTGGATATATTTTGAAAATAAATATACCATGACGAAGAGAAAATTACGACAAGTCCACTGGTGTTGTCCGCTCGGAAAGACGTTGCAGAATCGACTTAGTGATGAATCGGAAAGACGTTGCAGAATCGACTTAGTGATGAATAGTAAAATAGTAACTCATAGTTGATGGTGAACAGTACTATTGGCGTTACTGTTGCTGAGTCCATTTCAAGTGCGCCCAGCACTATTCACGCATAGTACTATTCACGTGTTACAGTTACTATTTATGCATACAGTTACTATTCGAGTATACTATTACTATTCATGGTCACTATTCACGTATACTGCTGTTCACGTATATGGTTTATGTTGGTGATGATTTTCTGCGCAAAGTCAAAATGGACAAGCAAAATGATCAGTCTAAATGGCGAGAATGACCATATATGGAGAAATGAGAGATCTCCTTATGGTAATCAAATGCATTTGCCTGTGTTTAGTTCAACTAAACCGGAAGACAAGACTGATGAGGAATGGGCTTTCGAGCATGCGTCCAAATCTCGGTTGGTAGACTCGGTCTGGTAGATTTGATGATGAAGGTTTCTGTAGCACCTTTCAGAAATGGTCAGTGGAAAACTCACAAAAGGTTCATTTGGTGGGTAGCTAAAGACTGAGAAGTTTGGTAACGTGATGCATGCGAAACTCTCGTAAGACACTTTGAGTGTAGCAGAAGGAATGACAGTAACATTTGAATTGTGGCATAAACTGAACGACTATGCCACATGAGTAAGAAAACTCTAGCAAGAAAGAATGTACTACCTGGATTGGATGAAGTTCACCTAGACAAGTGTCCTGATTGTATGGTGTGAAAGCTAAACAGAGTAGCTTTCAAGATTACCCATCCTTTTAGAATGAAGAGTGTATTAGATCTGATTCATTCAGATTTGTGTGGACCATTGACGATGTCATATGGTGGAAATAGATATTTTGTGATATTTATCGATGACCAATCTAGGAAGACTTGGGTATTCATATTGAAGTCTTCTAAACCTGGTTCAGAGACAGACAGGCAAGAAGCTGAAGTGTATCAGGATAGATAATGGTGGAGAATACACTGGCCATTTGATGCTTTCGCCATATTGATGCTTTCTGCCAAAGAGCATGGCAATTCGACATCAAACGACACCTTCCAAGATGCCGCAAACTGAACAGTTTGCTGAGAGGATGAACAGAACTTTGATGGAAGAGAGTCAGATGTTTCTCTCATATGCAAAATTGTCTAAAGATTTGGGGTGAAGCGTTACTCACAGCAGTTCGCCGTTCACGTCTGTTCCCTCTAACATATGAACTCATGAGAAGGTACGGTTAGGTAAAAGGATGTTTCCTATGATCATTTGCCGAATGTTTGGTTGCAAAGCTTCGTAACAATGTCCCGAAAGGATGAACGGTGCGAGCTTGATGTCAAGACTAGACAGTGTTGTATTCATTGGCTATGGCTAATGACCAATGTTGCTATAGGTTTTAATGACCCAATCCAGAAGACGATTATAAGAAATCCGCGATGCCTATAATTTTGTTGAAGATCAGACTATTGAAGGCAAAGTGGGCCAAATAAGATCTGATGAAGAACTCTAACAAAACATACAGAGAGTCCTCCAATAGAACGCAGACAAATTGAGAATGAAGAAAATTGTTCCAATAAGAATAAGTGCCAAGAGTTAGAAAATCCAGAAGTTCCTAATGAAAATGAATCAGATGAAGATTATGGTGTTCATGTTAACCCAACCAGCACCGGAGGTTCCAAACATTAAGAAGTAGTAGAGTCTGACAACCATCTACTAGATATCCAGTCAATGAGTATGTACTAATGACTGACGGGGGAGAACCTGAAAGCTTTGAAGAAGCTATTGAAAATGAACACAAGAGGAATTGGATTGAAGCCATGCAAGATGAAATGAAGTCCTTATGCAAGATGAAATGAAGTCCTTGCATGAGAATAAAACATTTGAGCTGGTGAAGTTGCCCAGAGGCAAAAAAGCTTTGAAGAACAAGTGGGTGTTCAGGATCAAGTAAGAAGAACACAACTCCCAAACACGATTCAAAGATAGACTGGTTGTGAAAGGATTCAATCAAAGAAACGGTATTGAATTTTGATCTTTTCACCAGTTGTGAAAATGACATCCATTCGAACAGTGTTCGGAACGGCCGCCAGTTTTTTGAACTGGAAATCGAGCAAATGGATAGAAAGACTACCTTCCTACATAGAGATTTGGAAGAAGAAATATACATGGAGCAGCTAGAGGGTTTCGTAGAAAAAGAAGATTGTGTTTGCAAACTGAAGAAGAGCCTGTACGGCTTGAAGCAGGCACTGAGACAGTGGTACAAGAAGTTTGAGTCTATTATGGGGGGGAAGCAAAGCTACAGAAAGAACCTGACTTTCAGAATCACTGTGTTTCTATTCTCTGATGATGACTATAATTGTTTTTGCTCTATGTGTTGATAAATGTTGATATGTTGATTGTTTGGTCAGAATTCTAGCTTCGAAGATACAGCTAATAGTCTTTTGGCCATGAAAGACTTGGGACCAACAAAGCAAATTCTTGGCATGACAAAGCAAATTCTTGGCATGAAGATCGAAGAGCCAAGAAATTATGGTTGTTACAGGAGAAGTACATTGAGAAAGTACTTCAAAGGTTTAAAATGGAAAACGCTAAAGCGGTTAGTTGTCCTCTTACTAATCACTTTAAATTGAGTTCTAAACAGTGCCCTTCTACAGATGGAGAGAAGGAATGTAACAGCCCAGCCCTAGTGTGATATTGTCCGCTTTGGGCCTATCTCCCATGCGGTTTTGTTCCTGGGCCAGGGGATCACCCACTCTGCCAACCCAAAACGCGTCACACTAGTTCAAGGCCTGCCAATCTTTTGTACATTACTTCCACCTTGTACGTAGCCGATGTGGGATTCGCTTAAGGTGTTGTGCCCCGATCCCGGGATATCACAATGAAGAAATGGAAAACGTTCCATATGCTTCTGCAGTTGGAAGCTTGATGTATGCCATGGTTTGTACACGGCCAGATATTGCCCAGATATTGCTCACTCAGTTGAAGTAGTGAGTCGGTTTCTTTCAAATTTTGGAAAGGAACATTGGACTGCAGTGAAATGGATTTTCAGGATATCCAATCACATTTGCAGGGGGAGCCATGTCGTGATAGTCAAGATTACTGAAGCGTGCATGGAGTTGCTGTGGCTGAAGAAATTCTTGAATGAACTCGGAATTCGTCAAGAACGACATCAAATATTTTGTGACAGTCGAATATTGTTGGTTAGTTGCAGGGACTATGATAGCTAATGTCCCCACTTGAGTGTGCAGGGGGAGATTTGTTGTGTCTGTGCCCACTCAAGTGGGACTCACACACATTTTAAAAAGAAGGAATCAAAATGTGTGTATATATCGCTTTCTATATCGCTTTTTCCCTCAGCCAAGACCTAGGAGTAGGAGTAGGAATAAAAGGGTCACCAGAAATACATGTGTGTATATATATATATTGTGACATCCTACTGAGTCGAGTCATTGTATAGAGTCGAGTTGAGTCGGGCTGAACCAAAGAGTCGAGTCGAGTCGAGTTGAACCAAACCCGGTTGGGGTAGAATGGGATTATAAGTGGACTTACTTGAGTGAGAGAAAAAGATCAAAGCATATGGTGAGGATTTATTTGCATTAAAAGACCGAGCTTGGGTCTTAAGTAGTCACCTGTTGACAATTGAGGTACCATTTAGGAAGTTTCACATAAAAATTCATTGATATTTTGATGGCCTACCCGTAATAACCATTTCACTTTTCCATTTTCATCTTTATCTTCATCTTTTTCATCTCCTTCCTTTCTCCATCCATTTTCATGGTAGTTAAGCCTTAACTTCAACTGCATTAAAGTCAACCTCTATGTATTTTCTCCAAGTAAGTAGAATTTCTTGAAGCTCTATGTTATTCAACCTCTAATTGAGTTATATTGTAGATAAGTTATAAGAATTCTGATGTGTACAGGAGAAGTGAGTTCAAAGATAGCAGAAAAAGGAAGCTAAGAAGAGCTCAAGCTTTTTGGAGTGAAGGTTTGATATCTCTTGTCATTTCCCTTTTCTTTGCATGAGAACTTGTGTGATGTGTTGCTAATGAGACACTATGTTGCTTAATGTTGAGTGAGAGGACTGAAAATGGTGAGAAAGCATGGGATGAAATGAATAAATGAAGTAAATAGTGAGTTTATACTGAAACAGGTTTTGCTGAAAAATTTACCAGTAACTTCACCTTGATTTTGACCCTATTTAACGATGGAATTAGGAAGTGGTCTAGAAGAGTTATTTTAGAAGATTTATTTGTTCCTCTTATGTGTTAGCCTTACAGGGTTTTGAATCACCCAAAATCGGAGTTATATATTGAGAGATATGACAAAAAGAGTACAGACGCGCAGGCTGGAAAACAAACGACGCGCGGGTTCGACGCGAATTTCATTGTGCGCTCGCGAATTGGTCCTGTAAACCTCTGATCTCATTTTGGTGCTTTTTTTGGCGCTCGCGACTTTCAATTGCGCACTTCGCGAATTTGGCTGTAAACTCTCTGACCCTCTTGTGGTGCTTCTCGCGCCAGCGACTTTTCAATGGCGCACTCGTGACGTTGTGTTTTTTATGCTCTTTTGGAACTTCATTTTTCTAATGCAATTGGATTCCTTTGCTCACTTGTAATGCCTCCAATCATTGTAAAACAAAAAGACAAACACTAAGAACCAATGTAATCAAAAACAACATGCAAGCATGCAAAATGATGTGGAAACCAAGTAAACATTATGATTTTATGAAGTTATGAAACCAATTAATATGCCTGTTGTGTTTATACTATTGACATACCAAAATTAAATGCCTCCCATTGAGGTTAGGTAGAAACCATGTAAGAATAAGGCTATTTGTCGCGACATAGGATAGCAGATATACAGTTTGTTACTCCGGCTACAGGCCGTTGAGTGGATATGATTATATATGGCCATAGCAGCCCAGCCATACAGTATTCATCCAGTTTCATACAGTTCTTCTTATCTTTTAGGTTTCACTATAACCTTATGAAGCCATACAGTTATGAGAATAACTTATATGATGTTGACTAAAAATTACATAAGTCATACAACATAATGAACAGCAAGTAAGATAATGAAAGTATAATGATATGTGTGCTTACATGTTTATTTCTTGAATTCATACAGCATAAGAAACATCAGGTAAGATCATGAAAATATAATGTTATGTGTGCATACATATTTATTTATTTAATTCATACAGCATAAGGAATATTAGGTAAGATCATGAAAGTATAATGATATGTGTGATTAAATGTGTATGTAAAGGATTTATGGTATAATTAGAACTAAATTATGTATGTTATTAATTATAAGATTATTTGATATTTCTTTGCTATAAATGTCCTTTTCATGGCAATGTACAGGGCACACGTTTGGGCCCATTTCAATTTTTGAAAAAACTAGTATTACATTTTTTATGTTTTGTAAATTTAATACATTTTAATGGTAAACAGCATCAGCATGATATAAGAAGTCTGTATCCAAATCAGCATGACAGGTCATTAAGTCAACCAGTTTGTAGCGTCTTGGTTCGGTTCATTCGGGTTAACGGGTGGACCGGGAAGGGATGTTACATAACCACCGTGCTGTTCTCCCTAGGACTAAATAGCACTTTATATATATATTCTGTCTTTATTTTTCCTTTATATTGATTCCCCCTTTTATAATGAAGCTTCTTATCTAAGCTAATTAATGACAATGACTATGCATAATTTTAACTTTGTACTTCTATTATGAATGTGTTCAGTAACAACGGCTTTTTAAATAGCTTTTAATCAAAACGCTAAACACTACTTAAAAAATTATTTGGTAACATAGCGTTTGGACTAGCTTTTAAAGGTTATGATAGCGTTTTGTGAAATTAATTCACGTAACGTTTAGCTTTTAGCGTTTCATAAAAGCTACTAAAATAACTAATAACTAAACACTATTAAAACAGCTAATAACTACTAAAATAACTAATTTTATAAAATAGACCCTATATATATATAATTTTCCAATAAAAATTAGTGAAATTTGCCAAAAAAAAAAAAAGGATCAGAAATTTAAGTTCAGTTGGATATAATTACAATTCACCATTTAACGAGTCAAAAAAAAAAGCTTGAACATTAATTAGTTTCCACTTTTCCAACGGATAAGTATTTTATTTTTAGAAAAATCCTCTTTTCCAATTTTAAAAATATTGTTATCCAAAATCATTCCCAAGACAAATCAATATATTTTCAATGTAGGCTGGCTTGCCTTCAATTGGACTTATGATGTTAATAGGTGATGTATTTAAAGTTGTTTGAGTTTTGACACTGCCTTGTACGTATGTTTGTCTAATGACAAAATCTCTTTTCTTGTGAGTTGATTTTTAAAATATGCTTATTAATAACAAACTTTCCTCAAAAAAAAAATAAATAAATAAATAAATAAAACACAAACTTTTCCTTTTCATTCATTAAAATAAACATTAGTTAAATTGTTTTACAAAACTATAAATTTGAGTTGAAGAGCAACGTTTGTCATTTTAAAATATCTCTCTTTCCTCTCTCCTCTCTCTTGCCTTTTACCTTCGTTTAATAGAAAAAAGCATTTGATTTTGGCAGAAGAATCGTTTAATGACGAAACCAAATTTTAGCGCATATCTACCGAGAAAGTAACTGAATCGATCGTGAAATCCGCCCAGTCACCGAATCATGTAAGTTGTATATTATCTTCAAGCTATGTGTCGGGGTGAATAATAAAACAAGTATTATATGATCATGGAAGAAAAAGATTTATATTTCTCCTTTGAGATTTCCTTAAATTTGATAAATAAAATATTCATATTTTTCCTTTGAGATTTCCTTAAATTTGATATGGAAAATAATTATTTCTCCCTATATTTTATAAAATTAATTAACTCATCTTTTTATTTTTGTATATTAGGTATTTAGTCTATATTATTTTTGCGTATTAGGTATGAGTCCATCACATTAAACGATCTTTCTGTCCAATTTTGATGAGCTTTGCGTTAAATGCACGGTAAAAGACTAAAATACCCTTTGAAAAGTCAAAAATTAAAGCCACTATTCCTCTTCTTCTCCTTCAACTCCTCAAATCTCCATTTCAGCTGATATACAAACTCAATAAATAAATAAATATATTAAACAACCATTAAATTCATACTCTATCTCACTTTGAGAGCATTACAAATCATTAAAAAAAAAATCATTTCAAGAATCTGCCCTTCTTCTCCAACCACTTCTTCATTCTCCAGAACTTGTACTGTGTTTTTTTTTTTTTTTTTTTTTTACTGTTTGTTTCTTTGTTTTTTTTTTTTTGGTGTAATTTTGTGAAGCTGGATGAAGTAGTTTTCTACCATTTCATTTCTCTGACAAATTCTGGACAATAATCGCAGAAATACATATAAGTAAGCCCATATAAACCAAAGGCAAGACATCAAATTGTACTTAAAGCTTTAAGATATCAAAACACCCTTTTTTTTTCCCCCTTTTTTTTTTTTTTTTCTTCTTACATTAGCAGTGTCATTTAATACCTTTAAATAAAGCTTTGGCCATAACTACAGCAAAATAAAATACAGGCAAATCAAAATCTGTTACAATCCAACCGTCAGTCAATGACTTAGCCATGGCTGCTCTTCGACTAGGAGTAGTGGAATCTCCAAGCTTCACCAGTCCTGTCCTCGAAATACAAAATTAGCAGCACCTTCTCGGTGGTGGATGGAGTAAATATGGTCTGTGGCGGTGAGAGAAGGAAGACAATAGAGCAGAGGAAAATTGGTAAGGAAAACAAAGTTGAAGGGTACCTTATGTCATTTTAAAATATCTCTCTCTCCTCTCTCTTGTCTTTTACCTTCATTTAATAGAAAAAAGCATTTGATTTTGAGCGGAAGGATAATTTAATGTGGACTAAATATCTAATATATAAAAATACGAGTTAATTAATTTTATAAAAGCTGAAGGAAAAAATAAGTTTTTTCCCATTTAATACATATATATATAGAGTAATTGTATATCAAATCAATTATAAAACTCAAATGAGAATATTTTTAATTTGAAATTTATTATCTAGAAAAAATTTTTTTTATTAAAAATGTCACTGTTTTGTTTTTTTTTCTAGTGAATGCCAAAATAATACGTTAAAATATTATTTAGAATTAATTTAATGTATAAATAGGTACATATATTGGATGCAAGTAAACCTACCAATTATAAATCATGCACAAAAAAAAATAATAAAACATTAATATTATTTCAAAATATAATTTTACCCTAACATAAAACTTTATTCTATTTGAGAAGCTATTAATTTTGGTTGGTCTTTTTAATAAAAAAAAAGTTGGGTTAAGCACGTGGTAGCAATAGAAATTCGAAATCAAGAAAAAGGAAAGGTCATGCAGAAAAAGAAAAAAAAAAAAAAAAAAAAAAAAAAAAAAAAAAAAAAAAAAAAAAAAAAAAAAAAACAAGAAAAAAATTAATCAGAAAGTAGATTCCATTTTCCAATGGGGAACGACTCCTTCCAAGCGAAGTCGCCTTACAAATCCATGGTCTCATCCTTTATATTTACTTATTTCTCATCTTTTATCAATCCATTGTCTAGTTCTCTGCAATGGCAAAAGAAACTCTCTCTAACGCCCAATACGCTGAGGAAGTACTATTCCAGGAGGAATCAATGGGCTCGTTGATAATTTCTCAGGTGAAAAACAAAATTCCATCATCAATTCCAATGATTGAACCATCTCCAGAGCCAAACCCTAAAGAAACGGGCGAATCTTCACTCATTTTCTGCGAAATTTGTGTAGAAATAAAAGAAATCGACCAAATGTTCAAAATCGATAGCTGTGTTCACTCTTTTTGCTGCGATTGTATAAGCAAACATCTAGCTGCAAAAATTCAAGATAGTACTTGTACTATTATTACTTGTCCAGGAATGAATTGCCGAGCAATTCTCGAACTTGACATTTGCAGATCTCAGCTTTCCAAGGGAGTAATTGATATCTGGGAGGAAATGCTATGCAAGGAGATGATAAGCGAATGGGAGAAGTTCTATTGTCCTTTTAAGGATTGTTCTGCACTTTTGGTGAATGATTGTGATTGTGGAGGAGAAGCTATTAGAGAGTCTGAGTGTCCGTTTTGCCATAGATTGTTCTGCGCTCAGTGTTATGTGCCTTGGCATTCTGGAGTTGAGTGTGAAGTGTTTCAGAGGTTGAATGAGGATGAAAGAGGAAGGGAAGATTTGATGGTGATGGAACTTGCTAGAGCTCAGAAATGGAGTTGAGTGTCCGTTTTGCCATAGATTGTTCTGCGCTCAGTGTTATGTGCCTTGGCATTCTGGAGTTGAGTGTGAAGTGTTTCAGAGGTTGAATGAGGATGAAAGAGGAAGGGAAGATTTGATGGTGATGGAACTTGCTAGAGCTCAGAAATGGAGTAGATGTCCTCGCTGTAAATTTTATGTTGAAAGAACGGAAGGTTGCCCACATATAACATGCAGGTTAGTATACTACTGATTCGATTTCTATGTTAAATTCTGTGTTTAAATAAATTTGTTTTGCTTATAAATAGTAATTCTTCTAGTATTAATTAAAATACAGTATTGATAATAATTTATTATTTTTAATAGTTTTTAATCATATCAAAATTTAATTTACAAAAGTCTGATTTTTTTTCATTAATAAATTTAATAAAGGTTATTGAGTTAAAAAAAATACAACATAAAATAAAATTAGCAACTAGCTAATGAGAAAAAGTTTCCAAGTAAAGTTTTTTAAATAAGAAAATGATTAGGGGTTGTCAAAAACAGTAGGGGTGTTTGGTTTAAACTAATTTGGCAACATTGTTAAAGGTATCATTTTTAAATTATTTGGTTAGCATTTTAACAATAATTAATCAAATTTTTCTGTACTATTAACTCATATTTAAGAGCTAATTACATAATTATTTCTGCTGAATAATAAATATTTAATTAATAGCTGATAGTTATTATAACAACTAATACCTCGACTCTTGGAAAGAAAACTAAATAAAAAAATTTCAAAAGCTAAAAGGGGTTAAATTAAAAGAAAAATGTTTAATTTTTTAAAAAACAAATTTTAAAAAACTTTGGAGCTAGGTAGCACTTATACCATATAATAGTTAAGTTGCATTTTGTTTTAAACTATAATCCTGCATATGATAATATAATTGCAGGTGCAAGTTCGAGTTTTGCTATGGATGTGAATCAGAGTGGACAACAAGCCATGGTGGTTGTCAGAGAAATTAGTTAGACTCGGTAATTGAAGTACGAGAGGAATTATTTATTATATATGCATACAATTTTACTAGGAAGATGTTTCCTCATGGGAAATTATGTGTTTAAGTGAAGTAGATTACCTTCTTGTTTTGTTTTTTAGCTATATTGTTTATAAATGGCTATGATGTTTTGGCTATCATAATTCCCATTCATCTATTAATGCAAAATGCACTACCTATTTAGGACTAGTACGGTATTGTATTTTCAAACTTTAAAATAGTGTTTAATCAAATTATAAATTAGTATGTTGAATAAAATAAATATATAAGTGTAATTTTATAGATTAAAATATTCAGTGAGTTAAAATAAATGTTGAATAATGCCTTTATCTATTTTTGAAGCAATTGATTTCATATGTCTATCACTTTATTATAATTGTGGCAATATAATTTGAGGAACTTTTCAGTTATTTTCAAATCTATAATATGATAAATTTCTTTTAACTAATTGACTTTGATTAATTATTGTGGAAACCCATTTACTCTCGGTAAAAAAGCGACTCTAGTTATGAAATTGAAACATATTAACATAGATCAATAATGGCCTAATAATAAATATCATTTCAAATTTTCTTTTTTACTTTTGCAATTTGACCTCCTATGTTTATCTTCTTTTTTTTTCTTTTCTCTAAAAAATTGCTTTGTAATTGAAACATTTTATTAGCTAAAATTTGAATAAAAAAACAAACTACTATTTATTTTAAAATTAATTTGAGTTATTTGAAAAATATCAGTATACATAAATTATTAATTTCGTTTGAATTTTTTTGAAATTAATTAATAAAACCTGAATCAAATAAATTTTATTTTATTTTATCTATACCGAAAAATATAAATGTATTCATATCAAATAAAATTTTAAAAATAGAAGTTTTATAATAAAAAAGGCGGCAAGACTGGACATGGGGTGTACAGTGGACCCCATTCATAATCTGCAAGTTCGTTTCTGTGCACACGAAGCAGGAGAACGCTTTAACTATGTGGCGCCAAATACTCCCAATGTAATCTCCCCGATCAATAAAGCCCCACACCACTACCAACAGCAACAAAAATGGCTCTGTTCAACATTACCTCTTCGTCTCTTTTGAAACCCCAATCTCTCTTTACAGTTACGCCTTCAAATTCTTACAACAAAAGAATCGCACCTTTTCAATTCCCTACTTCCTGCTCTCAATCAAACTCTCCATCCTCTAATGATCACTATAGCGCCGAGAAAACGCCCAAGAAGAGACTATCGGAGCAGTCATCATGGGAAGCCAAGGATTCGGAGGGGAAAGATTATCTGTATAGGCTGGGCAAAGAGGCTGATAACATGAACATTGCTGTCGGCGCCAGAGCTGGCGTCATCGATCCTCTTTTCGCCGGAAATTTCCTTGGAAAAGATTGTAATATTTCTTTCCTTTGGTTCTTATTGTTTATTACAGTTAGCATATTATCGTTTAGGATATTTTTTTTTTCATTTTTATTTTTGCAGCGGATATTGTGTTTGATTACCGTCAGAAAGTGACAAGGTCATTTGAGTATCTTAAAGGCGATTATTACATCGCTCCTGTGTTCTTGGTAACTTCTGTTTGCTTTCTGATGCTCGGTCGCTAATGATTTTATGTAAAGTTCCTATTTGTAGAAAATTTAGGACTAGATGTTGTGCAAAATCTGTGGAGAAATATTCTTTTCTCTAGTCGATGTTGTATACAGAGTTTAGGAGCTAAAACTACTTTTTTTTTATTCCTTTTTTGTTTAGTAATTTATCTATGGATTATGAATTCTTGGATATTCATCATGTTCCAATTTTGTGTTTTGTTTTTTGACAGGATAAAGTTGGTAAGTTGTAGGTTTGGGCAAAGGTGGAGAAACTATGATGATTTTTTTTTTGGAGTAATAAAAGTTGGTAGAAATGGATTACTATCCAATTGAATTATTGTCTTATTTGTGATCTTAATTTTTTCGTATGAATCTTGTCAATTTCTGTTGCTATTTGTTTTATAAGGGCACAAGAAGTGGTTATATTTGATATGATGTGTAGGCAATTTTTTAGCCTTTGCTTTAATTGCATAATTGTCAACATGTCAGTGAGATATGTTTGATACAGAGCCTTAATTTCCCTCTTGCATTTAATGTTATTTGTCTGCTGTCATTTGATGGAAAGCTTGATTAGTAAGTTTCTGTTGGCTACTTGGTAACCAGCATCAATTTGCAAGGGCTCCCTTTGGACTTTGGTAGTTTGTCTATAACACTTCTAGTTTTCAAAACCTTGAGATTCTTTATTAGGAAAGAGGATAACATAGTTCTGTTTCTCAATCTTTGGCAAACAAGGAACTTGTTTCACCATTTACCTGTCAATGTAATAATATGTGCAAGAGAATTCCGACATTAATGGTCAACTGAACTTCATTGATTGCAGGACCAATTTATGGATATAAGAAATTAGGTTGCATGTGATGAGTTATTATTCCTTTTCATATGGCATATATAAACATGATTCAATCTGGAAATGCTGGCATTTCTAGAATATTTTGTAAACTTGCCAACTGACAAGATTTCGTAGCTTTGCATGCACAAAAGCCTTAGCAGCACACCTCTTTCCACTGATTGTTGATGTGATTTTCAATTTTATTTGTTGAAATAAGACTATATAGTAGCAGAAATTTGCATGATTTAGAAAATGATGAAATTCACATTTATGTTTCTGATACTATTTAACCACTGGCTCAGATAGGAGCTTTTGTGGAAGGCTTCCATTTTTAATTAGTATAACTGTGTAACCCTTTAAGGGCAATGTATGAATAACTTGTATCTGTTGTAATTATATGGTGTGTGAATAAATTGTAATCTCTTACTATAATCTTATGTCAAGCTTTATGCAACTTTGTCATGTACTATATATAACATGTATAACAATATAAATCACTGCTTACATAGTTTTTACGTGTTCTGCTCTTAATGCAGTATGCCACATTGTGAAGAACTACATAGCTCATCTTCTCGATGTCAAAGTTCCTTTAATCCTAGGTATTGATTCAAGTTATTGTTCATTGTCAAAGTTGAGAAATGTTGGTTAGAGTTGGTTGACAGTTGCCAGTCCCTCTCTTCACAATTCAATCTTACTTCTAAACATGGTAGCATATAATTATTTCCCTTAGAGACATTTTATATATGTGCTAACAGGGTTATCTTCTACATATATTTCCAAGCAAATTAGTAATCTCTATGCCACTTTTATAAGTGCTGAGTAGTGTTCCTATTTCTAGTAATACTCTCCAACATGTGGCTTCACATTTTTCCACATTAGGAGAATTGAAAATTTAATTTTTTTTTTTGGTGGCCATTCATTAATGCTTTGTCTTATAGGTATTTGGGGAGGAAAAGGACAAGGAAAATCATTTCAGACTGAGCTTATTTTTCAAGCCATGGGAGTTGAACCTGTAATTATGTCTGCTGGAGAACTAGAATCAGAAAGAGCTGGTAAGATGGACTCCCTGCAACCTGTAATAAATAAACTTACTAGATTTGTTTCTTGGTTACATTAATTTAAATGTGAAATCACACATATGCATAATATTTTCTTCCATTTTCAGGAGAACCTGGAAAACTGATCCGAGAACGCTATAGAACAGCTTCTCAAGTGGTCCAGAACCAAGTTAGAAGCTTTACCATTCTCAATATTGGTATATGTATGTCTAGGGTCATGACTTTAATAGTGTTGCTATATGTGAGGCGTATAATGATATTGGTTCTTTTTTATTTTTATACCTCAATGTGTTGGCCTTGTGAATCTTCAACTCTTTTTTTCTCCTCTCAAATCTACTGACTTTCTCTTATTAAAATAATCTTGAGTTGTCACTATTATCAGATGAGAATAGCCTTTGCACCATCTAATGCATCTCTTTGCACTTCATCTTACACAAAATTACATTTGCAGACCCGGAAATTCCTGAAAAGATAATACAGGCGGGTAACATCCAAAGAGTCTGATTTGAATGTACTTACAATCAAATCCTCCAATTGCAAAAGTAAAGCTGAGCTGATAGGCTACATATATGAATCCATGTTGCTTACATAGTAGCAATGGAGTCCCCTTGTGATTTCCATATTGTTTCTTTTTTTTTAATGAGATATTTTGGTTTTAGTGCCATTCTAGTATTTCTGATTACTGATCGCTTGTAAGTGACATCCCTCTGAAACTAAAACCAAAATTTAGTGACTGGAAAGATTGCAATTGATGTTATGTGACTTTAGTGAAACTAAGTATGAAATTGGATACCATTAGTATAATTTAGTTGTACTCATCAACAATGTATTATTGGTTGTATATGCAGAACATATGTTCTCATTTATTTATTTTTTTGTGTGAAAAGTGGGAAAAAGATTGTTTCTATGTTAAGAAGTAAAACTTTTTTCTATGTTTGTCAAATATATTTTTGAAATCATTTGACTGAATGGGCTCTCTTCAGTCCACGTAATAGTGGGAATATGGGCTTATGTAAGGCTCAAGTTTCTAGTTTGATGTGATACTAAGTGCAGTTAATTTGGTTGAACTATGTGCAGTGTTTACTCTACATATTGATCCATTAATGTGAAAGATTTATGCTGCTGTTACTTAATGGACTTCTTTAAGTCATTAATCCAATTTGGCCAGTTTCCCTTAACTAATGCAGGGAAAAATGAGCTGTTTGATGATCAATGATATTGATGCTGGCCTTGGTAGATTTGGTGAGCTACGAATACATTTACATTTGAACTCTGGAATCCGGCCTGAATGATTTAATTACACAGTTTTAGCATTGCCTTCCATTTTATTATGATGTCTTTTACATCTTTACTGTGTTTGTGTACACTGTTATGGTTTTTAGGATTTTTAGCATCAAATTACTCACCTTGAAGTAACTGGCACATTTTTGTTTCTTTTTTTCTTATATTCATTCTTTGTCTTGAAATATATACAATTTCTTTTTATTCAGGAAACACTCAAATGACAGTGAATAATCAAATTGTTGTTGGAACCCTAATGAATCTGTCTGATAATCCTACAAGAGTGAGTATTGGACAAGATTGGCGAGAATCAGATGTCACAAAAAGAATTCCTATCATTGTGACAGGAAATGACTTTTCAAGGATTTATGCCCCCTTGATTCGTGATGGAAGAATGGAAAAATTTTACTGGTACATGATTCATCAAACAATCAATACGGTTTTATATTTTAGCTCCTTGTTTGTTTTGTACAAACACCAATGACACTTTCACATTTTGCAGAGTGCAATTTAGTTTATTCCAATTAGGACACTTACTGAAAATAACATGTCATGGCACTTCCATTCACACAAGATCCCATCCTTGTCCAGTGACAATCTAGTGAGCTACATTGACATCCAAAATATTGTGTGGTACAGGCAGCCTAACCATGAAGATATTGTGAACATTGTTCATAGAATGTATGAGAAGGATGGCATATCAAAAGATGAGGTTATAAGCATTGTAAACACGTTTCCTAATCAAGGTACCTTTATATTCTTCCTATCACTTTGAACTGTTATACTTAACTTCATGTTGCATTTCTTGAGGTTTTTACTTGATAGGATTGTAACATTAGTCAATGCAATTATGTGTTTTACCTGTTTTAAATGTATTCTTATTTTTCATTCCAAATGTCTTCTGTCAATGCTTGTGGACTAAATGTTTGCTGTACAACTTGTATTATCACAGTGTAGCATATGCTATTGTATTAATCTTTCTGTGGCTGTCTGAAGTGTGTTCATGTGGTTTTATGTCCCCTCATCATCCAGGCATGCAAAGCTATATCAAGAAAAAAAGGGACCAAAAGGCACTTGAGTATATTGTGCACCCTCATTGTATTTGCAGATCAAATGATACAGATTGAGAAGATCCATTTAGATCAATAAAAGCTCCAGTAAGACGCTGCTGGCTGCAGGAGCTAAGATTTCCTCTTCAGGACATGTAAAATTTCAATATTTCAAACCCAAGCTTGAATCGGGAAGAACAAGTGTCGTTTTCAAACTTTCTTAGCTTTTAATATGGTATCGGGTTTAATGGGATGGCAAGATGCCAAGGTTGACGGAAAGATCTCTTTAATTTTGGAGAAACTGCAGAGCTAGGAACACGAAGCATTCTGTACTGGAATTCACAATGGAATTCACATCTGTAACCCATATTTGTAGGGAGATGCAGAAACGGTACTTCTAAAGAGACACTAGTCATCTATAGAGATGCATGATACTTCAATCATGAGACCCTCAGCAATTTGATATTGGTGACAGGCTGTCATTCAGATCTTGCTTGAGTCATATGAACCAAACTCCTTTTATTATTTTCCTGTACTAGAAGGATGCATTTCAAACTGGGCTGACCTTCTGTCATCGTGTAGCCACTACAAATTGGAGTAGATCACCGGATACCTTCTACTTATGATTTGGATAGTCTCCATTTGCAAAAAGTTATTACTTATTACATATGCATTTGCCTGCATGATTCATCACACCTAATTGTTGACATCACTTATCACAAGGTGATAAATTTGTCTGGGAGAAAGCTCTCAAAATTTGAACTGCAGCAATGTGTTGTCAGGTGACTCAGGTCTTAGATTCTTGTGGACTATGAGACCTTGAATCGGCACTTGCAGCACTATTAACATTTTAGACCTTTTGACATTTTGAATCTGGGCATATCAGACCTCAGTTAACTGAGATGAGTTAGTGGAGCAAAACACTCCCCCAGATCTAGCCCTAAGACATTCTGAGCATAGTTACAGTAAACATGCAAAGGGATACGACGTCAAGCCAATATCCACCATCTTACTTTTGGCGTGCAGTAAAACCATTAAGGGTGATCAACAAGCTTGGAAAACTTTTATTTATTTATGGTTTATAAAAATTTATCAACTTTATCCATAATTTGTTAAATGTGATGGTGCATTCAATGCTTGATGTGCTTACACTTTGCTGTCATTTGGCAATTTGCTTTAACCAAAATAAGATGGAAAGTTATGCAGACTTCATCGTCATTTACTTTGTTTTGTTTCTTGGGGATTGATAAGTGAGTTGAGTTCATGGAGCTAAACACTCCCCCAGCTCTAGCCCTAAGACATTCTGAGCATAGTTACAGTACAGCATGCAAATGATATGGACTTCGAACCAATATCCATTGACTTAATTTTGGCGTGCAGCAAAACCATTTAGGGTGATCAACAAGCTTGGAAAACGTTTATTTATTTATGTTTTATGAAATATATCAACTTTATCCATAATTTGTTAAATGTGATGGTGCCTCCAATGGTTGATATGCTTACACTTTGCTGTCATTTGGCAATCTGCTTTAACCAAAATAAGATGGAAAGTTATGCAGACTTCATCATCGTTTACTTTTTTTTTTTTTTTTTAATGGTCCCTACTTACATGTTGAGTTCAATATTGATCTCTGTATTGTATTTTCATTAGAATGTCTTGATCCAGCATTTAGGTTACGCAATCTTAGATTAATACAGTATATCAGCCTTTACAGTTTGTTATTTGCATATGTTTCTCTTATTTTGTAGGTTAAATCTTTATGTTCCTGTTGAGATTCATTCAGATCTTTCTTTGGGACATAGATATGAGGTTTAAGATTATATGCCATTGTTAGTGTTTGGTTCGATTCCTAATCTGTTGTCATGCTCCAACACCCTCTTCAACACCAATTTATCTCAGTGGCGCAAATCCAAGAGCATGTACACGCTATTTAAAATTTCCAAACAATGAAAAAAAGGGACCCAAAGGGGCACTTCTTGAGTTTTATTAGGCTAATAGAGTTGCCGCCTTAAAATAAATCCCTCCATATGTTTTTTAGGCGAATTTCATGCAGAGATCAGCAAATCTGATTTAATCACCTGCATAGGATGAATTATTTCCTCAGTGTCTAAGACAAATTCTAATGCACTATAAAAGTCTCAAGCTCAGTTTTAAAGTTACGGCTAAACAGCTTCGGCTTTCGGCTTTGCAGGAAAAAGCTTAAGATCTTATTACCCTATTCCTAGTGTATCATGGTCATAGTAATTTCACCGCAAAAATATCTAATATCATCAACTCTTTCTAGAGACCCAAAAGCTTATGAAAAATCGGGGGTGAGAAACAACCGTTGGTTCTGGAATTCTAAAATCGAAACCTTAATTAGCTTCTATTATTCATACGACCAATCTTTTAACCATTGGGTACCCATATCTCAAGAGCATACCCCCATGGGTTTTTATCATAGAGGGAGCCATGCTTGTCATTAGTAATAAGAGGCCAACTATCGAATTTGGTAACGAGAATCGAGAGAGAACTTTCTTTTGAGATATCTTCGTGTGAGTTAACAACTGCACGGGAGAAGTCATACAGTAGGGCAACAGCGAAAGTCTACGGTATTCTATAGCTTCCACGCTAGCGGGCAAGGTGAGATACACTCACTTATAGACGATTTTCATTGACTCCCAATCTTGACTAATATATCTACCGCCATATTTGCTATTGATTTTATATCGAGTGTACGGATTTTTGGTTTGCTAGAGGAATTAATACAGCGAGGACTATGATCTCTCTTCTAAGGAGAGTATCGCACACCTCGGTAGTACATTCGCTTTAATAACCGAGAATAGTCGACTTCGCTTTTATAACATCTCTCCAATGGGATTTCATAGAAGCACTCATCTACTAGTAAATCCCCAATATTGTGATTTTGGGAGTTCTATTGTGTAGAACATTGGAGTCAATTCTACCTTTGATTCTATTCTCAGATTCTTTTGCTTGAGTACTCTGAACCAAACTCCTTTTATTATTTTCCTGTACTAGACAGGATGCCTCAAGTCTTTTTCTCAAAACACTCAATGGGACTTGTAACAACTCTATAAGGTCGCTCGTCGGAACTCGTTCCGTTATGACACTCATCTCACACAAACTTGGATGCCTAGAATTTTCATCAACCCCGATACACGTCCCTTACATTTACTTATGATTTGGATAATTAGGCATTTTCATTCATCACCCTATTTTTGGCTATATAATAAGTTCCGGTTGGGAGGCGCGTTATACAATACACTTATTGCCAGGTCGTGGCAAACGCTGCACTTGATTTGATATCAGGCACACCGACATAATTGTTCTAATGGACAATCACCCCTTATCACAAGGAACTGAGTATCAGTATTTGGTTTCGTGTGGTGGAAGAAAAGCCGTAGCCTTCAAAGATTTTGAAATACCTTCTGCCCCAGGGTCATAGATGTGTGTTGTGCATAGAGTTAGACGCATAGCAGTGGTGATCCTTCAGGAGGAGCATAATTACACATAAACGGCTCTTTGAGGACCAATATATGCAAACACCCGAGCCTCGAAGTTGTAATCATATCTCAGTGATGCCAAACACTTGCAGCATCTTATTAGTGAATTTTGGAGGATTTGTTTTTAAAGCCGAGACCTTTTTTTTGATTTTCTGGAATTCTGGGGACGAGTCCCACAAAAAATTCAGCGCTCTCAGTAACACTGAGCCTTGGAAGGGAATGGGTAGGCCAGATTGAGATGGTCAAGTCAACGCTAAAAACACACTTTCCCTCTTCCCAAGAATCTGCACAGCATCCTTAAAGACCCACTCTTGAGACAGCATATTGAAAGTGAAACTAGAAGATAACACAAGATTTGAGGACGCGACAGCGGGAGTAAATGGACGCCACCACGTTCCTAAGTTAAACCAAACAATTAATAATTCCGCTACTTAACTAAAACCAACTATTTATTTATCTGATAATTAATGTTTGTGGGCGTTGGGGCTCAGTTAAAACCATTAAGCTGGGTGTATGCCCAACCGCATAGGCTCTTTTTGATGGACACCCAACTCTCTCTTTAACTTTATTTATACTCGTTGATGAATTTTGTGATATCAAGAAGTGTACATCAGACTTCTGGAAATATCCATAAGAGGTATTGTAATTAAATTGTGGAGAGTTTTGGGTATAGCATTCACGGAAGTCCTTTTGTAGATACCCCGAAATGGACTATTACCGAGACTTTGCTGTCTTAATACTCATATTTCATAGGGACAGTATGGTCTTTGCCCATCTTAAAGCGCGCAAAATTTATTGCGTCAGCGCCAACTATAAGATGAGGTGGCAAAGGGTAATGGCGCACGAACCTTTTCATAACAGAGATTTCAAAGTTTTTTGCGTTAATCTTGCTATATACTTCTTTAAACTCAGGGGTATTGTATCTGACGAGCGGGATTTGATAAGTGAGTTGAGTTCATGGGAGCTAAACCACTCCCCACTCTAGCCCTAAGACATTTCTGAGCATGAGTTACAGTTACAGCATGCAAATGATAATGGACTTCGATCCAACAACAAAACCATCATCATCATAATGACCTTATAACGTGTTTTTGCCTGTGTCTCGCTGTGTGGATGGCGCAGCTCAGAGACAACACCCATTGGTCCAATAAAGGAGTGAGTCTTGAGCGTTCCTCAATCCGTAGCTCCAAGCCTTGGGTGCCAAAAAGCGTCTTTATACGTCTAAACTTTAAATTTATAGTTTTGTTCACTCGATAGAAACGCTAAATCTATATACGAACTTTCTCATTGCTCATTGCAACTCTGGTTAATAAAATGTGATGGTGCCTCCACATTGAGATAATTGAATACTTGCTTACACTTTGCTGTCCATTGCAATCTGCTTTAGGACGACTCTAATTTAAATACTTTTAAAAAAGGAGACTTGGTGTGTGAGAAAGAATATTTATTAAGGGCAGAGATATCACTATTATGAGCAAGACGTCATTAGTACTAAAATTCTCCACTTTTTGTCTGTGCTCATGTTTTTTTCTTTAACTATATAATCTTTGGTTGATGTTATTCTTGCATATGAAAAGGGTAGGCGGGCTTAGTTAGATTTGATTTTTATACTAGGAACTGTTGTGGAGATATTTAACATTAATAGATTCTTAACGAGTCACGAGGCACACAATTAATGGGAAGACCAAAAGACAGATTGAACAAGAGAGGAGGATTATGATATAATGAAAGTTTCAAGATTTTTTATTGTTATATCAAACTTTGGATAAGGTGAAAAAAAGGCTCTTCTTGGATCCCTATCGAAGACCGTTTACTTCCCTGCTCCTTATAATGCTCTTGCATAAGCGATATTTCTCAAGTTGATTAAATGTTATATTTAGATTATTGACAAAACTCCTTTCTAAAAAGCTCATTGAGAAGGTTTACAAATAAGGGGAGTAAAGTCAATTGAGCAAAACGCTATATATAGAGTACTTATTTAGTTGGAATTTGGTTCGTGATTGCACACTTAAGGTTTTGAACTGTAAACGATATGTTGTATTTAATTATTTCGGTTATATATTAGTGCGGTGGTAAGTTCTGCGCAATAAGGTCTTTTGAATTTGTAGATTAAAAGTAGTTATCATGCTATTGTAAATCGAAACTTCGTTATTCTAGACGTTTATTCTCAAACAACAAATTATTTTTAGATAGAAATGAGCGAAACTTCGTTACTAGAAGTTTGGGTTAGTTTGAATTTCAACAGAGGTCAATCCGCTTTAAGACTGTTGAACTTCCTAAGTATGCACCATTTGGTCATAAGTTGGAGCTGAACTAATATATTGCCCTTAAGCTTCCGTTGGGCTGAATATCCGTTCGCAATAACTTCAAATAATAAATGTAGTCATGTTCTCGCTATAATAATTATAGTTTGCACTCCACTGTTCTTCTACTCGTTTTTCCTGTCTTATATCCTTCCCCTTCCAACCAAAACTCATTATTGGTATGCGAAATTAATTTTAAGAATATTTAATGTTATCAATTTTCTTGAATGGGCCTTTGTTTGTCACTACAAATCACTCTTCTTTGACTATATTTTCACGCTTCTCCGAGCTTGGTTGGCAAATTACTACCCTTGGTCCCATAACATACTCCCAGTTGAACTTTCTGGCTTGAAGATTAAGATATAGCCCTTTGCCATGAAGTGCCTTTTTTTTGGTTAGTTTTACCCAATTTTATCCTTTAGTAAGAAAGTAGCACAGAAATCAATGCAAGTTATTTTGGTGGGTTTAAATTAATTGGAAAATTAGTCCTTGACTTGTTGACTCTTTAAACCTAATGGAAGTGGCAAAATTAATTTGGGACAGGCGAAGTAATGCTATTATAGTGAACCTCATGTTTCCTATGTACAGAAAGTCTGATACCCATGAACAGGTCCTAGAGTCTATAATTAATAGGATGTCCTGCCCAAGACTTGAAGCTATTTGTACTGTTGGAGCAGTGCAATCCATAACTATTTAATGGTTGTGCCGTTTGTTAAATTCCTAATCAGTAATGCGCTGTATTAATTTGTTTTTTAAACTTTTCCAGGTGTATTAGATAGTCTTTTTTTGAATCTAGTATAATCTAGTAATTTAAATATGTAATTTTGGATTTGATTAGAACTCAGTGGAAGTTTGTCCGTTGGCCTCCAAAGGCACGAATCGGGGACTTACCACGTTTTCGGACTTGTTCTGTATCTCTAGTGTATATCAATATTTCTGATCAATCTTTCAGAACTTGGGGATATCTTTTGAAGTCTTCAATAGAACATTATAGCGTCTTGCGTTTATGCGCTGGACAGCTTGCACTCTCTTGTTTTTCCTCACACGAAGAGGTTATCCCAGAATGGAAGGGGTATATATAATTGGATGTCTAGTCTATGTTTTTTATTTCCTTTTGTTGGACTAATTCGGAAAAATAAAATAATGCATATTAATTTTCCTGTATATTCCTCATATAATTCCAAAGAAATTTAGACCCAATAGTTAGCGCGCAGATTGCCGGTTTAAATCAATTGAGTCACATGTTATGTGGCTCCTAATGTTTACTTTTATTTCATACATCAGATAGTCCTAGGAGTTTCTTTAGCGCAGGTATTTAATAGTGTGTGATTTTTCAATTTTGGGTATTTTAGAAAGATTGTCGGCTTCATTTAATCAATGTTTGCGTTTGTGGGGCGTTGACCCGTCATTAATTCATTATTGGCAGCGCATAGCAGCTGTGGTTTTTAATATGTATTTATATAGTTTAGAGAACTATTTAAATTTTGTCTTATTGACGGTAATTCGAAAAAGTCTGAGTGTGACATTTTTTGTCGGTTTTTTGAAATTTGTAATTATGAGAATCCATTGAAAAATCGAATTCTTATATTTTATGGGTACAAGCGACTTCACAGATTCCAATTTTGTCCATTCCAATTCCAGGAAAACATTTGCGAGTATCTGATTTTACTCGGGTTTTGTTGGTTTTTGTTATTTTCTATTGGATTTATTATGATTGACTTTGGGGTATTCTGAACAATTTTAGGGAGAAAGTTAGAGATATTTGGAGAATCTTGGAAAGTAACGGAGATATCATTAAAGTCTTTCAGAGAGCAGAGCCCGCGAAATTGTTCCACGGAGAGCTGCGCTCTCGGTTGTGATTTTATCCCCAACGTCCGGCCGGGAAGGTAGCCCGTTACCCAGAGGTAATACCGTGGAATTATCCATTTATTTCCTCATGTTGGCCCCAATTTTGCCGTCACATCTATAGTGAGTGTTGCCGCCTTGTAATTCTAATTGTCCTCTTCTTTTATAAATTATATATCAATTGGTTTTTAGAGATATTTGGAAAGTAATTTGAGGTGTAAAAATTGCGAAGGTGACTACATTTTTTTTTTTCAAAGCTATATACTCAAAAAATAACGTTGGCACCTAACCGGATCCTTAATTAAAGTGACCGAAAAATGATAAATGGGTGAAGTGGGTACCCTATAAGAGATAGAGTAGTGGTGGCGACTCCTCTATATTACATTGTTTTGAAAATATAATAAAGTAACATAACAGAGATGTCTATAACCGAGTATGTGAGGAACCCATTTTGAGTAATTCCTAAAAAGAATAAAGGTTTTGTAACCATTTTAATTGAGAAATTTGGTCATCTGAATAGGATCTTTAACTAAAAAAAAAATCTAAGTATTATTAATAATATATAATATGTCAGTGAATTTTCCTTGAACTCCACTCATTTATAACATATTATTTCCCAATGACGTGAGAAGAACTAGAAAGTATAATGTCTGTGACACTGGTTTTGATTACTGGAACTCTTGGAGTCCACCGGAACAAGGATGGATTTTTTTTTTTTTTTGTGGCGTGTGCTGTTTTTTTTTTTTTTTTTGTTTCTTGGGGGTTGATTTTCAGCTTTGGATTTTTATGGAGCTCTACGGTCCCGGACTTATGACAAGTCAATTTCTGAGGTTTGTGATTCTTTTATGTCAAGTGTGAAAGCTTTGCACCTTAGAGTTATCTGTTCTCTTGCAAATAAAAATTTCAGTATTATTGTTATTTATATATTAAATAACTTTAACATAAATACAAATAGGAGAAGTGCAAGCATAAAGATACATGGATGTGATTGAAAGTACGACGATGATTTTGATAATGGGAAGCCCAAGTTTTGAATAGAAGAAAACTAGATAATCCAACTTTATTATGTGCATGTCTGTGTTTCATCATCCAAATTCTTTCTTTCACCATTGGTTAAGTTTATATTGCCCTTTCCTTGCATTTCCTTCAAATAATATGAGTTTCTATCCTCACTTCTCTCTGTTTTCCTGTCTTATATCCTTCCTTCCAACCAAACTCATTATTGTATGCAAATTAATTTAGATATCTAATGTTATTCAATTTTCTGAATGGCCTTTGTTGTATACAATCACTTTCTTTGACTATATTTCACCTTCTCCGATGCTTGGTTGCAATTACTCCCTTGGTCCCATAACATAGTCCAGTTGAACTTTGGCTTGAAGATTAAGATAAGCCCTTTGCATGAAGTGCTTTTTGTTAGTTTACCAATTTTATCCTTTAGTAGAAAGTAGCACAGAAATCAATGCAAGTTATTTGGTGGGTATTATTGACAAATTAGTCTTGACTTGTTGACTTTTAACTAATAGGAAGTGGAAAATTAATTTGGGACAGGCGAAGTATATGCTATTATATGAACCCATGTTTCCTCATGTACAGAAGTCTTGAGACCCATGAAGGCTAGAGTCCTATAATTAATAGGATGTCTGCCAATGCATTTATTGGACATCTAAACCTATTTAATGTGGCTTGTTAAATTCCTATCAGTAATTGTTTGTTATTTAGATGGTTGACAGAACAAAATTTTGTTAACAGGTTGCCTGGCCTCTTGAACGTTTGTTTGTTTTGTCAAATAATTATGGAATGAAGTCTAATTATAGCTTTTAGCTGAAGCTTCCTTTCCCACGAAAAGGGGGGAAAAAGTGCTAGAGTTTCCTTTGAACTGGAAATGCAATTTTTGAATTCCAATAAATTGTTACCTGGCTTTTGCTTGCTTCATATAGCTAGTCTTCATGAATAGTTCATTATTAGTTGTCTAACATTGCGTGATACATTTGCCTTTTTAAGTAAGGAAATTATTAGTTTCACTAACAAAGTCTGACATTTCTTATTTGAAAATCATTCAATTATACACCCGTGTTCATATTGAAACTTTTTTTCTGTTTTAGTGGATTGAGGACATTGGAGGTGTTGAGAATCTTGGCAACAAACTTCTCAGACAGAGGAAGAATGAGGAACTTCCTGTGTTTACTCCCCCGAAGGTAGCTTAAGTATAGTGTAATTTTTGTGCCCCTTTTTCCATCAGTATTTTTATTCCTTCTTCTATTTCTTTTGGTTGGGTATAGAAATGCAGTGCTATTTTTCGCTCCAAAAATCCCTATCTAAATGCGAAAAATGATAAATGTGAAGTGGTTACCCTTGGATGTATGAATTTTACATTGAATAATAATAATAAACAAGTGATATGAGGACTTATAAGTATATGTGTGTTAGACCTACTAAAAGTCAAGATTTTATATAATATGGGTTTTTCAACATCCACTCATTTATAACCATATTCATTTCCCAATAGTGAGAAGACTAGAAGTATTAATGTCTGTATGTTGATTATTGTCTGTGACAGAACAAATGATTTTTTTTTTTTTTTTTCCTGATAGATGGAACATTTCTGTGGCATTAACTTTTCTATGTATCTATATAAAAATAATATGTATCTGGTTTTAACTTTAACTTTTTTATATATTTGTCATTTGACTTGTTTCATTAATGTGTAAATACTTATGCAATATTGGAGTGGCTTAAATTGGTATTTCCTTGTGTTGGAGCAGCAAACTGTGGAGGCTTTACTTGAATCAGGCTATTCACTTGTCAAAGAACAGCAGTTGATAATGGAGACTAAACTTTCAAAGGAATACATGAAGAACATGGACGACTAGAAAACAAGTATGCAATTGCAGTTTCTCAATTTTGTATGCTACTTGGCTATTCTTTAATGGCTTATAGGCTATTAACAAAAATAATAACTTAATGTATGACTTATTGAAAAAAAAAAAAAAGTGTTCGGCTAATCTAAATTCACATGGGAAAAAAAATGCATATGATATATGTTTGGTTCAGTTCGGTTGACAGTTTCGGTGGTTTTGACTTAAACACCATAAATCGAACTTACCTTTTCAGTTTCTCTATATTTTCTATATTAAACCAAACCACCAACTTTTAGAAATCATGATTTTGAATTGGTTTAGACAGTTTATGACGGTTCATTGGGGCCTTTAGTTTTAACTTGCTATGTCTCACTCAAATTGCTCAAATTTCTGCAGTATTACGAATTTTTCATGATAAATTGAAATTCATCAATCTTTTATTGATCCTTAGCAAATTCAATTATCATCTTTTGACAGAGAAATTAAAGTCATGGAAATATTTGAGATTACTTTGTTTTTTCTCTTCATTCTTTATTTAGAGAGTTGGAATCACGTGAAAACAAAATTAAACTGGAGGAGGACAAATTAAAGTTAAAATCCAAATTTCTATGTTAAAAAGAAAAATTCATATCAAGGCCCCTCGCCACGAATAATGCTGACACAAATGGTGGTTGGTGGTTTTAATCTGGTAGCAGGTCGTCACGAGAAACATGTCATCTCTGAGGGCAATGAACTGTAAGACAGAGCTATAGAGAAAGAGAATGCTTTCGACCTTTGTTGATTCGGTTTCTTGTGCTTTCGAGAATTAATGCTTTTTAGTGCTGTATGAAATGTTGAGGAGACAATGTAATGAAATCGACAAAACGGGGAAATTTGTGTTTTCAGGTGCATTTCTAATATGCCAGTGTTCTATGAAAGTGGAAAGCCAGCTAGATAATGGGTTAGTATTAACCTTCCGTTCTATTATGTGCGCAATCACAAATGCAACTAAAACCTTTCTTTTCGTCGCTTTTTCTGCATTTTTTCTCGGTAACCAAACAGGATAAAGAAAGCCCCTAGTGAATTTCGGAAGGAGATGAGGGTTTTGCAGGAGGCAGAGGTGATTTCAAGTGAAAAGGTGACATAAAAGGTTGGGGAAAAGGATTTTCCTCAATTTTAGAGAATTTCTTTGAAACCCAACTCTTTCTATTAAACAACTATAGTTTAATTAGTTTCAGGAACAATTTAATATGAGTAATTTAATTTAAATGAAATATTAATATAGATTACTTACTAATTAACATATTAGAAAAAATAAAATAGAAATTGTAATTTAACCATACTAACTTAATCTGTGCGAAAGTTAAATAAGGAGAACAATTATAGTGCAAGAGAGCGAAGTGCAGCTCAATAAAAGTCAACTATCCATGAAAGTACTATGATATTATGACTCCATAGAAAGAAAAAGAAGAGGCATTTTGGAATAAAGAAGGACAACTTATCATTATCTTGAAGAATATTTCATATGTTGCTAATTCATGGGTACCATTACTATTTGTCATCAAATCTAATAAATTGAATTTTCTTTTTTTTTTTTTATTTTTTTTTTTTTGCGGTTTTTCTCCTTCCTTCATAACTTCAAAATTATCATGAGAACATGATAGACTTAGGTAGAGAAAATGTGATAAGATGATCTTTTTGTCCGTTCATCTGATTCCTTTATAGGAGATTTGGCAATGTGATTAGGAATTAGTCATTCCACATTCAACTATTTCTTAGAATGAGCGCACAAAATTAAGATATATAAATTTTACATCATCGCAGTGTGGAAAGAAAAAGAAAAAGAAAATTTATGTTTATAGATAAGATTAAAAAGATTCACTATGATAAAAAGAAAATAATATTATTAAATCATAGACATAGAACTTAGACAATATTCAATTTCATAACTATTTCTTTTTCATTGATTTGCTATCGCTTCTAACGAATTAAAAAAAAAAAAAATTTAATTTAATATTACCTAGTTTTTAGTAACTAATGGTTGCTTGTGCTTCAGGTTTCATAAAAAATAAGAACCTTCTTGCCTATCCTCCCTCTTTTCTCTCCTTTTTCTTTTAGACGACTATTGATTTTTTTTACATTTTATCTAGAAGCTCAAATGGCACACCATTACTTTACACTTCACAATAAGCAATTGCTCTCTCTCTCTCTATGCATATATGCTTTTCTTAAAGATGGAAGAATCCGAATTTTATAGAAGGACATAAATTGATAAAATAAAATAAGCATACTTTTTTTTTTTTTTTTTTAATATTACCTAGTTTTTAGTAACTAATGGTTTGCCATTGATCGCTCTCAGGTTTCAAAAAAATAAAGAACCTTTCTTGTCCTAATCGCTCCCTTCTTAATCCTCTCCCATTTTCTTTTTAGACGACCACTTATTTGTTTTTTTTACATTTTATTCTAGAAGCTCAATATGGCACACCATTACCTTTACACTTACAACCCTAAGCAATTGCCTCTCTCTTCTCTATGCATATATGCTTTTCCCTTAAAGATGGAGATCCGATTTTAATAGAAGGACACTAAACTTGATAAAATAATAGCATAAACTTTTTTTTTTATGTTTTTTACTACTTATCCTAGTACCACGACCTTTTGAGTGAAGTAAGTTTTCATATTTAAAATTACGCAATTGGTACTTTTTGTGATTAGGATTATATATAGAAACTTCTAAATAAACCTTTAATGTTCTTTCTATAACGACATATATAATACTTTAATATTTTGAATTTTATGTATCAAATTGTATTACTTCCCGTTGTGATAAAAAAATATTTAGAAATTAGTATCTCGAGTTTTTTTTATCCTCAGATAATATTCATATTATTTTAAATTGCCTTTCCCTTTTCTCTTACTGGAGATTTAATTAGCTATTCTCATATTATTCTTGCATTTCTCTCTTTCTTCACCAACTCAATTCTTATACCCATCATGCATTAACTACCCTATTCTTCAATCGGAAGTAACTTTGTGTTAAGTTTTGACACTGGTTTGTGATCATTCTAGCCTAAAACCGCGATTGTAGGTTGGCACTAAACTCATATTCGAGAATATTATAAACATTATCTATTTTTTAATCCAATCTCGCTCAAGCTCCTAGTTTACCTCTATAAAATGCAATTTGGCGTTCAAAAGGAGTTAAGACCCAACAACAGACCATGTTACTCTCTGTATTGCGATGATTAACCCATAGATCTGTTGGTTAAGCTCTCCAATAATAAAGACTGTAACAAGCCACATGCATCATAGTTGAGAAATAAAAACCTTAAGTTAGTTTTATATCTCTTCTATTAAAAAAACCCCAGATTTCGCACACACCCTGTCTGCTGTTGTTTATGAAGCCGGAAAAGAAGTTCCAATCTAAATTAAGTCGATTTCTTGATGAGTTTCAATTTTTTGTTTATGTCAATCTCAAAAAATCAAGTCATTTGGCTTGGGTTTTGGAAATGTGTGGTTTTGTCGAGATTAGTATTCCTTCACCCTAAATTCTCCTTACGGATAAGGACAAGGATGATCTATGAGGAGAGATAAGTAGAATTGGCATCACCTTACCGGGGTTAGGACATTCTCTGTGGTGTTGAAGCGCACGTCAAATATAAGGTTGGAACAGGCAAATACCCAGTTACACACCTCTAACTACTCCTTTTTTTTTTTTTTTTTACTACTTATGACTTGAGTGAGAAAGTCAAACTATTTTATAGTTTTCTTCGTCTTCTTTTATTTTTTATTTTAAAAAGAATTAGTATTTAGTTTTTATTTATATTCAATACACGAATCAAATTTATATTTTCACAATTTAATATATAACTCATAAGATTTTATTTTCATTGCAATTTTAATTAATCCTTCTATTTTCAATCAATTGCTAGAAAAATATTATTATTGTTTCTAATAAATACACCTAATAGTTATATGTTATGTAAAAACATGTAAAAGAAAGAATTACTATTAAGTCAATTTGTGGTTTGATTGGTTTTCTCACTTCTCATAGAAGATATAGAGAGTGAGAGGCCTCGGGTTACGTTTGCGTTAACCCTATAACTCAAACAGCTAACATAATTTTATTGAATAAATCCTTAGTCTAATAACTAATTTTATCGAATAACTCTTAGCAGATGAAATTTTCATACTTGTGTCAAGCAGAAACCTACTCATTTAAGGTCATTTCATCTAGTCAAATTGTAATTTGGAGCTCTGACTGATTAAGCAATTCCTAGAAAAGGATAAGTGTGTGAATGTGACCAACATAAACTTCTGTTCCAAATGTGTTAGTGGCTTAGTGGTAAGAACAATCAAGATTATCCACAAATTATAGAATCCAATGCTTGGAAAACCTAAGAATTTTCCCAGTCAAATAAATTGCATCATAAAGTAAATTAATCCTTTTTGAGCTTTTAAAAGTTTGAAGCAAAGGCCTAATCTCTATCATTAACTTTGTCACTACCACCTTTCAAGAGCCTAATCTCTCTATTTCATTTCTACTATTAAATATTTGATGGCTAATGTCTTGGTTTGGAGTATTAAAGCTAGAAAATAGCTTGAAAGAAAAGAGAGACAAGCAATAATGGTACGTTTGTTTCTTATCCACTCTTATTGGCTTTGAAATAGGAACAAAAGGCCAAGTTGAGTGATGCAGAATCATATATTGGGTTATGATTTGGTAAAGGAAAAATTTGTGAGAATGAAATGTTGACTAGTAACCAATAAACAAATGGGTTCTTCAACAAAAGAATAGAGTATATATGTTAAGGACCCACATGATGACGTGGTTCAGCTTCATCATATGTGTAATTTTTTTATTTTTTAAATTTTTTGAAATAAATAAATGGTTGGTTTGTTTGGTTTAATGGATGGAATGCCATCTATTGTGATTTTTTTTTTTTTTTTTTTAAAAAAAAATAAAGGTGAACGGTTTGATCTTGAAAAAGAAGTCACTCACCGTATTAATTTTTTATATTAAGATATTTTTTTTTTTTTTTTTTGAAAAAGAATCCTCAGTTAATTTTTTATATTTTTCCTTTAGAAGGATATGTTTTTCTTCCCTCTTTATTGTGCCCAAATCAATTATATTCCCCATTTTGAGGATTCTTTTAAGCTAGCCTTCCATTTTGTTCACAATTATTATATTCATGAATAAACTAAATAAGGGAAAAGCTTATGATGATGTTGGATTGACTCAATTCTACATCATATGAGAGATATATGAGGAAAAATAAAACAATTTTTAAGACTTTTTGAAGTTTTAAAGGATATATATTAATCTTCCATACCAATAAAATTAATGTTTTTTTTTTTAACCATCCCGGGTCCGAAATTCGTTAGCCTGATTAATTAGATTCGCGCCGGACAGGCCTACAAAGGGAGCAAAGTGTTCCCTCCCAAATGTTTAAAGGAACTCTATATTCAGGAGTTGAATTCAAGACATCTGATTAAGAGATAAAGGATCTCTGTCATCTCATCTCACCTTTCGATCAAAAGTCTAATAAAACTAATGTTAATAACAAATAGAAAATAGATCAAACATTTTTCCTTTTTTTTTTTAATTTTCGTCAAAGAAATAAATCTAAGAAATAGGCCATCTTTTTTTTTTTTTTTCATATACCAAGTTTTAAGATGACAATAATTTTTCTTCCATTCACCAAGACACAGAAAACTTTCCTCGACCGATCTTATCTTTTTTCTAGAAAAGAAATATATATTTTTAATTTTCAAATTCAAATATTGATTTTTTTTTTTTTTTTTGAAAGAAGACATTCAGCCAATTTCTTAATATCTTTTATAGGAATTTCATAAAAAAAGAAAAAATAATCTGCCTTTGCCAGAAATAGAGTTGTTGATATCATTATTGGAATTTAGATTTATTTCTTCCTAACGCTTCCACCAACCATCGTGTTAATTTATGTTAAGCAAATCCTAATTGAATGATCATTTTAAACTCAAAATTGGCAAATTGTTTCATTATTTAGCAATTATCATGCATAGTCATTTTTCCTTTCTAAGCAATTTTTAAACTTTATGTATTGATGATTAGCTATTAATCACTTTATTAATTTCAAAAGTAAAAAAAGAGCGAGTTACGAAGTAATAACTAATTAATTTATCCACTAATACCATCCTTCTCATAATTCTTGTCTTATTTTTCTTTTTTTTCAGCTTTCTCATATTTTTATCCTGTTTCCTTTTTAGAAATGAATAATGTATAAAATTTACTATTTTACATTTAGTTACTATACATCTTTCCCAATAAATATATTAGTCAAATTAGTATATTATTATTAATTAAATCTTATTATAAATAAAATTAAAATATTAATATTTCATTTTCTACTTATGCATTCAGAGATTGTCTTGATTATTCAATAAATAATTAATTTGATTAATTTCATTATCAATCTAATATAATTTTAATTAAATATTAATATAAGGGTAATTTACTAATATCAGAAAAAGCAAAATAAAAAAAAATATTTTCATTATACTAACTAAATTTTATTGATTTGTGTAGAATTTAAATCATAATAAAATTAACGGAGGAGGAGAGTAATAGATAATAATATAAAAAATTATTAAATATAAGAAAAAAATTTGTACTAAAAGATTTTTAAAAAAAAGATTAAAGTGATGGGACCTGTGGGCCACGTAAGACTGACACTTAAACAAAGCCATTAAACCTGTGGGCCACGTAAGACTGACACTTAAACAAAGCCTAATGGATGAGTTTAGGTGAGGAGACTTTTCCAGATCTTGTAGAATATAAACGTTACTGTAATTTTATTTATAATAATAATAATAATTAATGTTTAAGAAAAATATTTTTTGTTGAAATTATTTTAAGATAAATATTAGCACTAGCAAATAGTCAGTAATCACCGTTGCTTTATGTAGGCCTTCGTCTAGACTTGATAAAATTCATTGCCTGTTTATTTTAGAAAAATAATTTATTTTTAGAAATTTTTTAAAAAATATTTTTTTTTTGAAAAATAATTTTCAAATACCTATTTTGTTGTTTAATTGTAATATTAAAAATTAGTTAAAAATATTATAATTTATAAGACCATAAAAATATTTATAATTACAAGAATTTTGTGTTTCAAAATTTATTATCTAATATGAGAAAAAGCATAAAAAATGATAAATTTTGATAGTCGCTGATGATAATGGAAGACGGTGCCCGGTGATAGTGGTTAATGATGACCGACGATTAGTGGTAGTAGCGGTAGTTTAAAAAAATATATTTTTACAAAATTAAAATAAATTTGTCAATGTCCAAAAAATATTTGAGTCTCTTCAAGGTGAGAAGTTATTGTCTTTAAAAATGATTTAATTTTTCTTTATCCAGAAAAATATTTTTCGATTTCCATTGACTTATTTTTCTAAACACTCAAAATAACAAAAAATTTGAAAAATGGTTTTTCAGAAAAATTATTCACGAAAAATCATTTTCAAAAAATAAACATAATCCAATTATCTTAAAAAGGATCTCTCTGACAAAAAAAAAAAAAAAAAAATTTCAAAATAAACATAATCCCAAATTATCTTAAAAAGGATCTCTTCTGACAAAAAAAAAAAAAAAACACTAATAAAATATAAAAAAAAAAAAAAAAAACACTAATAAATATTTGTTAGAATTTTGTGAAATATTAATTGTCAAAGGTTGGGTATGTCTATAATTATGTCATGCTTATTTAGCTATCAACATATGCAAAAACTATGGAACTATAAAGAAAAGTGTATATATATATATATGTATCAAAGCCTTAATAGGGTCCATATGCAAATGCAAGGTATCTTCCAAAATTCCAATAAATAGAAACTTTTCACATTTTAGAAAAGCAAAGAAAGAGATGTTTGAAAAAAAAAATAAAAAGGCATCCTAAGACAATAACAATTGCAAGTCACAATTTGATTGGCTAGAAAATCGTTTTCAAATTAAGCATAAGGTGGGCAATCTTTTTCACACCCTATCCATTACTTGATTGGGATTTAATGTTATGCCCTCAGGATATATCTATTCACTTAATTTGAAAAGCATGAAACAATATTAAGATAAACAATATTGAGCTTCTTCTTTTTTATTTAATTTGTGGTTACTTTTAAGTTGAAATAAATTATTTTTATTTACACAATTAAATAATATAAATCACGAAGAAAATAAATAATTTACTTTTTTTGCCTTCTTATTTTGCTTCACATGCTATAAATAAATATATATATATATATATAAATCTGCGAAGCATAAGAGATCGCCAAGTAAATATATAAAAATGGAAGTACATTCTTTTTTGTGTCATAATAAGAGAACGATGAGGTGGCAAGAGAAATAATTTTTAAGGCGTTGAATTGACAAGAAAATTTATTTTATATTATTTTTATTTTTATTTTTATTAATTTAAATATTAATTAAGTTAGCATTAGTGTTAATATCATTAATAATATTAAACATTAACTAAATAATTATTGATAATGTCATTAATATTATTTCATATTTCTCATAATAAAAATTTATATATTTTTTTTTCTGTATGACTATAAAATTTAATTCCCTCAAACCAGCAAAATGGACATCTCAAGGATTGAGTTTATGATCTCACTCTTATGGGAATTATGGTCATTAACCACTTCAATCAACACCTTATTGTTTTTATTTTTTTAATTTAATAATACTAAATGTGCTTTAGTGTTTTCAATAATTAAGTATATACCTAATGATATTATTAATATTATTTCAAATAATAAAATTTTTCAGTTTTTTAATAAAACTAATAATATTATTAATAACATTATTATTAATAAAAAAACACTTTCAAAATCATTTTTCTTATATTATTAGAAACTCATAAAGTATATATAATATATAACTGAGTTGGCAAGAAAAATTGTTTTTATGTGGTTTTTTAATTTTTTTTTTTCAATTTACACATTAATTGAGTTAATGTTAATATCATTAATAATATTGTAAGCTTTCTAATTAATTAATTAATTAATATTAATAATATTATTTTCAAATAATAAAACTTTCCAGTTTCTTTTTTCTAATAATTAATAATAAAATTTAACAATTCATCAAGAGAAGTTTCAAAATCTTTTTTCTTATACTATTACTAATTTGTAAAGTGAATATGAATAGGAAAAATAGAGAAAAACTTAAACCTAAAATTTATATAATTTTTTTGAAAGGATATAAGGTTATTAATTATTAAAAAAATCTGAAGAGCTTTTTCATTAATGTAATAAATTTATTGTTTAGATTACTGGTTATTGAAAAATAAATAAATAGTTTTTATTAATACAATAAAAACTAGTATAGATTATTAATTATAATAGATTAAATTATTGAATTACTGAATTCAACTATTACAAATAATTAAAATTTGCATTTTAAAACTTTTGAAATGAAAAGATAAAAATAAAAATATTAAATCTATATAATATTATTTAAATTTTTAAAAATAAATATACAATGACATATTTCCCAAGAAACGGAAGACACATACTAGCTATCGACGCCCTTACGTGATTAGCCACGTGGACTTGAACGTTGCCGACAGTGGCCCTTTTGTAGGCCATAAAATTTAAAAAAAAAAAAGCTGATTCTTTTATTTTCTCGTTTCTTTTGAATTTTTCATAATCTTAACTTAACGAAGTAAATTCAAATTATCAACTTAAACGCCCGTTATGCTTTCTGCTAAAATTTTCAATCAAAACATGACACGTGTAAACTTTTTTTTTTAAAAAGGAAAAGTCAGACTGCCTAACCAATTAATTAGAATGAATATAAAAGCAAAAGAAAATAAAAATAATATAAAAGCGAAGAAAAGCAAGTCCATAAAAATTTAACCACGTGTTCCTTTTCCTCTTTTATTAGTATTTATTAGGAATAAAGTTTTGCTTATTATAAATAGTAAAGCATTGGCCGTTAATTGGTACAGTGCTACATCGTCAAGCACAAGAAGGAAGGAAAAAAAAAAAAAAAAAAAAAAAAAATAACAGTGCTACATCGTCAAGCACAAGAAGGAAGGAAAAAAAAAAAAAGAAAAAAAAAAAACACATTACCATTATTACGGGATGGAAGTGATTAATACTTTTTCTTTTTTTGATTGAAGGTTGCAAGAGTCCCTAATAATTTTTAAATATTCAGTAATTATAGACAAAAAAAAAAAAAAGAAACCAAGAATAATTAACCACTTGCAATCATATTAAATTATTACTCTCAATTCTATAAAATAAAATTATAAGATTATTCAAAAAAAAAAAAAAAAGAAACCAAGAATAATAACCACTTGCAATCATATTAATTATTACTCTCAATTCTATAAAATAAAATTATAAAGATTATTCACTTGTAAAAAATAAGATATAATTATAATTTGGAGCAGATAAAAAAGAAAAATCAATATGTTTTGTGATGTAAAGTTAGTGTTAATTTTTAAAATTTGATCGAAATTATTAACTTATCCTACTATTTAGTAAAAATACTACTTTGTTGTGAGGTTTAGCACCATTAGATTATTTGATTCCATCCAAAAAATATCAAATTTACTATTAAATATTTTATAATATTTGATTATGTAATTACTTAACAGTTAAAATATATATAATTTTTTTAGATAGAAAGACCGAATTATACGAGGTAAATCCCATAACAAATAAGTGATTTTGCAAAAGAGCTAGTAATTTTAAACAAATATCGGAAATTAGATAATAATTATATTATAAAATATTAACAACAAATAGTATACTATTGGCTTAATAGTTTAATTACTATTTTTTATTATTATATATTTTCAATTATAAACATGGCTCGAGAACAAGAAAGTGGACAAATTTTAAAAAATAATATGTATATATATATAGAAGCAAAGAAAAGAAGAAGGAATGTGCAAAAATTAGGCCACAACAAGTGAGAGAATAAGAAAAGAACAAGTAGTATATAAAAGCGCTCACGTGTCGGTGGTTTTGATTATGAGATTGTAACAAACAAACAACAGAGCTCATTGCCTGCTTTGATTATGGCAGAACTGGAGCTTATTTCAAGAGTTTGAAACCACCAATCCCCTTTCTCTCTTTCTCTCTCTCTCTCTCTCTCTCTATTTTGTTTGCGGTGATCATTGAAAGTGGAGCACCGGATATCAAAGAGAGAGAAAGGGAAAGGTCTGGCAGGGTTAAAGAGCATAGCAGCCAGGGTAGTGGTGGCCGGCGGCGGCTGTTGTAGAAGGAGGAAGATAAGGAATAGTAAAAGGAAATTGAAAGTGGGAGATAAATCAATGGATTGGTGGCATAAAATGCTTTTTCCTGTTAGAAGAGTTTGGTTTGCTGTTTCTTCTCATCTCAAGCCTCGCAAAAATGGTTAGTTCTTCTTCTTCTTCACTTTCACTTTCTTCTCTTTCCTTCTCCTCGGACATTTTTGTATGAATAAAAAAAAAAAAAAAATTTCCATTTCTTACCTGAATTTTTATTTCTTAAATTTATCTTCTTGTCTTTTTTAACAAGATTTAGTTCATTTAATTAGTATTAATTAACTTCATCTGCACCTGTTTGGTACTCTCAGAGGTAAGTAATTAATATTCAGAGACCAATAGAGTATAAAAGAATTAATTAACCATGGATAAAGAGTTTAAGCAGGTGCTTTGTTGTTGTTGTTGTTGTTTTTTATTTAATTTTAATTAATGTTAATTTAATTACATTAAAGGCAATATAAAAACCAAATAGAAAAGAAATAATTGCAGGAAGATTCCGATCCAATGATGATGAATACATTCACTCAAAGACAAATTAACAGTGTATGAATTGTCAGTTCCTTCTAGTACCTGGTTTCATTAATTATTGCAAAAAAGTCCCTTTCTTTTTAATATATACTCTAATTATACTTTATATTAATAATATATAAATCTAAATATCTAATATCCCCATAATAAAATGAAAGATGCACAGGCTTAAACATTCTTAGTGATGACCTACTGCATCCACTAATGACTAGGCTAAATCCACTAATAGAAATTAACAATAAAGTTTAAATTTTTATTTGCCTGAAAGTGGCATTGCTAAAAACAAAATTTGCCAGCTAAATAAAAAATTTTTTACCTAAAACAAATAAAGAAAAGGATGAGGCCTAACAATAAGATCAACTTGTATTTCAGTGTAACTTATTTATTTGTTTAGTCAGTCTTGCTGGACATTTATGTCCCCCCAAATGGTCGAGCTTCATTTAGGATCTTTTGTTAATGCTTAATACAGTAAAATCATCTTTATATAACCCAACCAATTGGAAATTCAAGAATTAGGGATAAGTGCTCAATTTAGCTTTTAAACTTTCATTAAATATCTAATTTGATTTAAAATTAACTTTTCAATCAATTTAGTATATAAACTTTTTAAGTTTTTGATAGTTTTTATTTTTGGTAAAGAACTAATAAAATATTAATTTTTCTAATTTTAATACCTTGAATGTTGTATTTTTCTTAATGGAAACTCAAAGCAACAATACCAAATAATCACAAACCACTTACAAGTTTATGTTTTTATGCAGGTGCTGGACTTCTGAAGCTTCACAATGATGTACAGACCTGCGGATATGAAGATGTTCAAGTTATGTGGGAAATGTTGAAAAGATCAGAATCAGAGCAGATAGCTAACAATCCCAAACGCAAGCACTGCCCGTTTCGGAAAGTTCTTATATGGTCTAACCACAGTGCAGCATCTTCCTTCTCTGCAAATCGTGCCTAATGCAAGACTCCATCTTTATACTCTATGTTAATAATAATTTGCTGCTTCTGTCCCGAAACTAGACATGGGCATTCATCTTGATTTTAATATCCAACGGCCGACATTGCAGTAGCATTGTATAGAGCTGTTGCTGAATGTATCTAAAAATCGATGCAATACAATATGTGTCAAAAGTTTACCATTGTCATGACAAACGAGTTCCCGTCAAATGAAAGTCATTTGTAAATACATATAATGTTTTGTTATAGCCTACAATCAAACGTTAAATGTAGTGGCAAAAATTGCATATTAATTTTCAGAAAACAAAATTTGTTACAAGAGAAAAGAAAAAAAAGAAAAAAAAAAAAGAAAACAACAAGCAGCATCCAAATATGTTAGAATTTGTTTTGATCAAGTTCAATGAATGGATTTCAATCCAACAATAGCCATTTCCACAACAATTAATATGACCACATTCAGTAAATAGGTTTGACTTAACTTTCTGTCACATGGGCTTTGAATTTCTACACAAATAATGAGTTTTCAGTAACTTGTCCAGTTGTTTAGATATTCAAAACCAGAGAAGAGAGAGTGAAGATGCTACTGATTTAATGGTTTTTCCAATTTCTAGCGTGTGAAAAGATAAAAGCAGAGCACCAAAATAAATGAGAAACATAGATATGCCTTAAAATTCTTGAACTTTTTGTATAACAAGCCATGGAAAGACAAATATCACGCTTACGAAGATAAACGATAACAGTTTTGTGGAACCGAGAGAGTGTGCACTTGAATCAATGATGAAAAGAAATAGGACACCGAAAAGCTCTTAGCCAGACTTGATCACGAGGATAGGCGTCGTGTCCAGATGTCATCACAAATTAATCATCTCTATTCCGAGAAAACATAGCCGAATAACCCAAGACATTATAAGGAATTTGTTTATGGCATGACATTTCCAAATATCATTTCAGTTGTCGTCGTTGCTTTTTCTGAGTTCCAATCAACTGGTGGAAGATGGGCCCAGAATGGCATGTTCTAGAGTGGTGATTTCGCACCTGAAGAGGTACTTCTGGCGGTCTCCATCTTCTAGCAATGATAATGTGATTAAACCAGATGCAGAACAACAAATTTGGCTGATAACACCTTAAAAACAGATGCTATGTTTGATAAACTCGTATAAATGAATTATTAAAGAAAAGAAAGGAAGGTAAGCAAGGTTTGGAAATAGTTTTCAACCTAAAAAAGACACCTCAGTTAGAACCTTATTAGCTGCAAACATTGCCAGAAATCTCTCAGGTGGCAGTTATTGGTTCAACACCCAACTCTATATATACTTGATAAACACCTTAAAAAACAGATTGCTATGTTTGGAATAAACTCGTATAAATGAATTATTAAAGAAAAGAAAGGAAGGTAACAAGGTTGGAAATAGTTTTTCAACCTAAAAAAGACACCTAGTTAGAACCTTAATTAGCTGCAAACATTGGCCCAGAAATCTCTCAAAGGTGGCCAGTTATTGGTTCAACAACCCAACTCTATATATATATATAATATATATATATATTAATATATATTTATATATAGAAAGAAAGCAAGCAAGCTGCCCATAAATATTTAGGATAACAATATTGCCACAAATTCTATTAATTTAGGCACTTCGCTATTTCATCCCTACTCGTGTTAAGTCCTACTACACAAATGAAAGGAAGTGGATGGAAAGACGGCACCAGAATACCCTGGATGATTTTCCTAATTCAGCAGCTATTTTAATGTGGCTCTGTTCTGGATGACACATTGATCCTACCTAAACGTTAAGTGCAGGGCCACATCCTTTTCTGAGTTGCTCCAGCCAGGTGAAAACAAGGTTTCAAAGTGAATAAGCAGCAAGGTCACCTTTCTATGACCCTGATTTCTGACAGTCTGGCCTACTCCAATCTAATAAAATAGTCAGGTATGTACGCAAAATAGGAAAATGAAAGAGCAATATAGGGCTTGCCAAAGCCCAAGCTGAATTTGTTTGTTTATATTGGATTAGAAACAAAAATGGACTGTAAATTAGCTTATAGCATTGTGATACTACAAGATATGGACTTCAACACACCCAGAACATGTCAAGTGAAACTTAAAACCACAAATTATTAAATTAATGGATCCACATGATACCAGGTTTAGATATAAATTAATGCTAAAAAAATTTGCAGTTTCAACAACTTATGAGCATCTTAACTGAAATTTTGAGAAAAGAGGAAAAAGAAGTAAGATGATAAAAGAATTGACAAGAAAAAATAATAACTGTTAGGACAAAGAAACAGAAAGGACATATTTATTGTTTCCATTTATAAAATCTGCAGAATGTATGAACTATTTTTTATCATACATTAGTGAATGTCAAGTACCATAGAATCCTGATGCTTGAGCCTATCTTGTGTACCTCTTCTCTGTATGCAACTCAACTCACCTAAGCCCTTAATTTAGATGGGATAAGCTATTTGGATCTGTCTTGATTCAACATGATTTGGGACAAAATCTATAAAGAGGTCAGGAGAGTGATGTAAGTGGGTAGGTTTAGATTGATTACCAGTAATATTATGAACCCATCCAACATAGTGAATATGAATATTGTCAAACCAAAACCCACCAAAAATCATACAGAAAGAGATATCTCAGGTTCAACAGTTTACTAGTTTAGCCCTGGTTTCAGGTTGAGATGTCAGCATGGGTAAGAAGAGAATGGATGGCACAAATATTTCACTTAAATAACTGACACTCATCATCTGATTAGTCTATGGCTGACATGGTTTATCTGCCTAAAAATTTCTCCTTATGAAGCCAAGTAAAGGCAAGAGGAGAGCGGATTTGCAAACAACATTGTAGAGCACGATCATACCCACAATCTTATAGAGTAGAACCAGCCAGGAAAACCAAACATTAAGACTCCTTTCGAGACAATTTCACACCTGCCAAAACAACTTTCGGGTTTCAGCCAAATTAATCATTACCCTGACAAGTGAAGTTTGTGCTTGTTTGGCATTGCAGTTGTGCCACTTTGGGAAACTGTGTTCGCAATATTTAAAGCTTTGCAAATTCAAAAATGTGCATTAGATATATGCTTATATACAGGAACACATATTCGATACACAATAAATTCTAAATAAAACGATTCTATTCCTTACTGGTGGAAGCCAAGGAAGGTTTGAGGAAACATCAAACCCTGATTAATGAAATAAATAAACCACAATGTTTGTGGGGTGATGTCAATTGAAGCAGGATTCTAACATTATTTGACTTCAAGAATGCATTAAAACAAATTGGGGAATTTTTTTTTGATGTATTTTAATTTTTGATTAACTAATAGATGACTATAGACAACCTTTCAGTTTCCCAAGGAAAATTCTCATTCATAATGGCAAAAATATGATCATAATAGCAAGTGCTTGCTTCTATTGAAATCATCCCCGCAATAAAATTTTATTTTTGAGTAACTACAGAATTGTGCTTCAATTGATGACCAAAGAAGCACTGTCTAGGTGGCATGCAAGCCTGCATATATAGAAATTTTGCAGGAGCACATAACTGAAATGAAGCATAATGTGAAAGGGGATTCAGAACAGTTATGCAGCACCTGCATAAACAGATTGGTAATATCTGCTCATAAGCCAAAACTGTAAATCCTGCACGTAGCATATATGCATAGCATCCATAACAGTTAAATAAATGATAGACAGAGATGGGATACTAGCTATATTTAACCTTGAAGAATTTATTTTTCCCATTTGTGCACTAAAATATCTGTAAGTCAATCAGCAAATCTTTGTTACATCGAAGTCCTGAAAGTGGCAAAGAGAAGTGACAACATTTCTTACGTTTCACGGTGAATAGAGCTTATCACCAGGGTTAGAGCATAAAATTGAGCTTCTTATGGCCAAGTAATTCTGGGTCCTTCTAGTGTTGGTCCAGCAAAGCAGGATCCTCGGTCAAGTCATTTGATTGAATCTAGCCTTTGGCATTTTATTGTTGTCGTTTCAGAAATCAATTCTGTGTACTTGCATTTCTTACTGATAGTTCCTAACAACTAATTGACAAAGAAATTTAACTGCATAGATAGATAGGAATAGTACAGCCAACAATAAATTTCAACAAAAATTATAAATGAAGATCATGACTAATTGGAGGTAATATATCTCAGTGCATATGCATGTAGCAAATTTTATGTGGAAATTCTAGAATAAAATGCCAAAAAAAAAGGGTGTACAGATTGCATCACTTGCAAGAGGAAATTAAAACAAACAATTAAATTCATAGTTCACATTAAAATCAGGAAGAACATTAGCACTTGACAACTTGTTAACACTGAGATCCAGCAATTCCAAGTGTAGAAAATAAATATACAGGAACTTTTACAACAGTGCAGTTTTTTACGTTCCTAACAACCTACCCCAAATTATTCCTGCAAAACTGTTTCCAAGAATTTTTCCTCATCAACTATAAATTACATAAATGCGGAAAACTATGCTAAAAAATACAACAGGACAAATGGGTATTCTTTTCTTTGTGTACCTTTTGCTTGGTTGCTGTGTAACGTGGTACACTAGATCAATGCGTGGCAGGAAATCCCAGTTTGATTAACATTCATCTTGGATAGGGCAAAGTTTAATTTGAGAGCAGCAAACTGATTTAAAGAGCTATGAAAAGCAGTAGACAAAGACATCCACAACCAATTAAAAATGTCTTATCTTCTTGGATCCTTTGAACCAGCAACAACCAAATTAATCATGCATAATAGGTGCAACTTTTTGCAGGAGCTTTATTCTTCAAATGCATGCATAATTTTCCCCAGCAGCAATGGCCAGTCTTCTCCAAGCTGCTGTGGATTAAGCTCCATTGCAACTTTGAAATCTAGCAAAGATATCGAGAACTGGGATCTTTGTTCTTGAATTCCATCTAAGAGCATGCTGCTACTTTGTGCCTGCATATGATGGCCTGGCAAACTCCCATTCAGCTTCCCATGAGAATTTTGCTTGTGGCTATTTTTTGTCATCAAATCATGGTTGCAGCTTTTACCTACAAGTTCCATGCAAGACTTGATCAACCGTTTTAAGTAAGCATCCAAGCCACTGTTCAGCAAATTGGCTGAGTCCACCGACACACTATCAAGGCCCTGTGCAGCAGCAATTTGTTGCATTCGCTCTCTTAGCAATTGTGAGTCTAGCAATCCACCATTCTCATATGAACTATTGCATCTACCATTGGTTGCTGAAGGTAAAGGTTTACGGGCACCACCGACACTTACACTGCAAAATGGAATTCCAAGTGGAGCCACAAGTGAACTTATAGCAGATATCTCTTTTCTGTGTTGAACAACAGATATATCACTCTGTTCTTTACTCTGTATAGAAACTGAACCGTCTGCTGATTGTCTTGCTTGTGATGATTTGGTTGGCTGGTGTAATAATACTTCTCCGTCTCTCTCAGCTTTTTCCAAGAGAACTTGATGATGCTGCACCTTCGGCATGCCATCTTCTGAAGCTATGTTATTATCAGCTGTAACTGTTGATCGATGAGAAGCAAAATCTGCTTTCCCATTCGGAAAATAGTGGGAACCATCAATTATAGATTCTGGGATCTCTTTATCATGACTTTGTGGTGGTGGAATTTTGGCAGTACAAGCATTTTTCAAAATTGAACATATGAATTGGTTATGTAAAGGAATATTTTCTCTTCCAATAACCCGAATACATAGCTTATTGAACTCAACCTTGCTCAGCTTCAGATTCAAGAATTTATTCAAATAATAGAAGTACAATTTTGTCTTCTCCGCCCCAATTTTCTTGACTATCTGAGTTTTCAACTCCGCGAGATTTACCCGCGAATGCTGATTCAGCCGTTGCATTTCTCACAACATAGTCAGCAACAAAAAAGAAACTAGCAAAATTGGCTGCCTGAAGCTCAAAACCCTAACTAAATTAGGGTTATTTCACTCTGTTTCCAAAATCCCATTTTCCACAACCCTAAATAGAACATGGCCATAATTTCAAGAAAAACCATCAATGCCAATACAGAACGCATCTTCCAAACACGGGTAAGTGCTCAAAAAACTCTAAAGACTACAAAACTCTCTCACAAAAATTCAATTTGATAAAATAAAGGAAAACCCTAACCATATTCATAACTAGAGCTTGTGACTTCACAAAGGAAAAAGAAAAGTTTAATTCGTCCAACTAAAATTTGCAAATTGTCCAAAAATAACCATAATGTAATTTCACCAGAAGCCCTCGTTTCATTCAACGTACAGAGACTAAGAGAGAGGTATTATCCTTAACTTGTCACGGATCAGTCGGCAACGGTAAAGAGCTCAGAAACTTCCACTTCAATGGGTTTTTTCCCAAATTGAAGTTAAAATTGATGCAGCAGAGACTAAAGAGTTGAGAGAAAGAGAGGCAAGAAGAAAAATTGATTGCCTGACCTGTCGGAACCGGAGAAGTTGCAGGAAAATTTTCAGATTCAAAGAATATTTGATACGACGTAGCTGCTTCTTCTTCTTTCTCTTCCTCTTTCTCTTCTTCTCTCGCATTCAACTAAAACTTTGTTGCTCTCTTCTTGGCTTTCTCTTGCTCTTTCTCCCTAGAATTCACTTTTCTGCAATTTCAATTCATTTTTTTTCTCTCTCCCTCCCTCCTCTAAATTCTTTGTTGTGGGTTTTTGGGTTTTGACATTTTATTCTGATTTTCAAAAAAAAAAAAAGAAAAGAAAAGAAAAGAAATATAAGAAACCTCTTTGATCGATTTGTAATGTTAACATTACACTCTTCTTCCCCTACTAGCTAATTTTCATTTTCCCTTTTTTTTCCTTTTAATTTTTTATTTTTTGGATGCAAAAAAGCAATAATGAGCAGGCTGGCTCAATTTTTGACATTCCATTTTTTATTTTTATATTTCATAATTTTTTTGATGTTCCATTTGCTTGTAGAAATTAAACAGAAAAAATCCTAAAAAAAAAAGTTCTTTTAAATATCTTTTTTTTTATACATCATAATAATTTTACAACCGATTAAATTAGATAAAATATGTAGTTTTTAATTTTCTTTTTCTAAAGAGAAGATTTATTGCTAAGGTTTAAATTATTATTCATAATACGATTAGAACTTAATATCGGACTTCTAGTAAAATATAAATTAATAAATATCATTTCTAATTTTGATATTTCAATTTTCTTTTTTTATTTCTGAATTTTTTTGACATTCGATTAGCTTGTGCAAATAAAGAGACAAAAAATCTTAAGAAAAATTGCAAAAAAAATAATTTTTTTATATATCATAATAATTTTTACAACTGATTAATAATATATGTTATGTGTTTTCTATTTAACCGATAATAAGAATATATCATAATAATTATAATGCAATTCCTTAAAATATATATATAGTTTTCTTTCTTTTTTTTTTTTTTTTTTAATGTAATAATTTTACAACTGTATTAATAATATATGTTAATGTGGTTTTCTATTTAACCCGATAAATAAGAATATATTCATAATAATTATAATGGCAATTCCTTAAATTATATATAGTTTTCTTTTCTTTTTTTTTTTTTTTTTTTTTTTTTTTTTTTTTTAAGAGGAGATATTTATTGCCAAGGTTTTAAATCTTTTTAGAATAAGATTAGAATTTAAAATTGGAATTTTAGTAAAATATTAATTAATAATTATCATTTCTAATTTCGGCATTCCAATTTTCTTTTTATAATAATTTCAGAATTTTCTGACCTTCCATTTGTTTGTAGAAATTAAAGAGACGAAAAATCAAAAAATTGCAAAAGCTAATCTTAGAGGGGGAAGATATTTAGTGCTAGAATTTTAAATCTATTTTTTAGAATAATATGAGTTTTAAAAAAAACTCCCTCTGTTCCGCTTCACAAAGACTAAAAAAATAATTAAAATTCATTGATTTTTTAAAAATATAAAGTTAAATATTTAAATTGTACTTCTTAAATATAAATTTAATTACAGATATGGATAAAATTGAAAAAGAATAATTAATATAATCTCAAAATCCTAAATGAACACTTAAAATGAAAGAAAGGAAAACATTAATAATTATCATTTCACATTGTTAAGGATATTGAATGTCTCCAGAAATTAATTATCATCAGTATTTCAAATTAAAAATAACACCAATATAAAATTTTATCTTATGTTGATTTTTTCGCAAAATAGAATTTCACAAGGGAAAAGACAAACAGAAATTAGGTCTTAGACCATATGTAATTGCTCTTCTTTCATCTTGTAGCTTGCCTTAACTCCAGCGTTGTACAATATCCCTGTATAATCCCTAAAAAAAAAAAGTACCTGATAATTGTATCTTCAACCTGAAAAAAGCTAAATTAAAGAGCCAATTGATTATAATTTATAATATTCTCATCATATTATATTTAGAGATCAAAACAAGGAAAAAGAGAAGGGAAAAAAAAAAAAAAAGCCTATTTGGTAACTGTAAAATTGTCCTAAAGAGAATTGGAAGGTTAAGAATAAAGAATTTAATGATAACAAGAACACAAAAGAAATGAGGGAGAGAGACCAACAAAAAAAAAAAAAAGAAAAAAAGAAAAAAAAAAGAAAAAAAGAAAGGGGTTGGGGGGGGGGGAGGGGATGGAAGAGTTACACGAGAGAGAGAGAGAGGGGGGGGATGGGAAGAGTTACACGAGAGAGAGAGAGAGAGTGGATAAAACTAGAGATGTGTTCCGTCCAATCTTCTGCTTGATTTGGTAAAGTTCAAGAAGTTAAAAAAATGCCAAAAAAAATTCTCTTTACATTGCATCTTCTCTTAATTTACTCTTGAACCTCGCCTCCAAAAATTCCGGCAAGAATCATCTGACAGCACCAAATACAAATGCCAGACAAGGCACCTACAATAACAATTAGCCATGAGACTAGTTCTTAAACAAAATTAATAAAATATTCCAAAAAGAAAGACTTAATTTTAGTTAAAGTTCAGTTAGATGCGAATCCATTTTGAAAACCCTTATACACACAAGAAATACACAGTAATAATAACTAAGCTTTAATCCCAAACTAGCTTAGATCGTCTACAGGAATCCTTTATTTCCATTATACTCTATTCATTACCAAGTTTGCACTAATATCAAGAAGTAGTATATCTTTTGAGACAATTTCCTTTTATGTGGTTCTAGGTTTACCTCTTCCTTATTTAGCACCCTCCATTGTTAATGTACTGTATTTATGGATGAAAGCACATAAGATCTATGTAGAACATGACTAAACTATTTCAACATTCTACTTTCATTTTATCCCCAACTTATGCTACTTACACCTCTTGTCAGATATGGTCATTTCCGAAATTGCCACCACACAATCATCTTAACATCTGCATTTTTGCAATATGCACTTTGTGGATATATTGGGCGTTCCGGGTCCATCACACAAGGTATATAAAATTAAAACAGATCAAACAGAACAACTTACAGAAGATTAGTGAAAGCACATGTATGCAAGCTCATGCAGGGGTGGCCAAAATCTGGTTTTCAAAACCAGAACCGTCGGTTCCGAACCGGTAGAAATTGGAACTGGAACCGGTTCTGTTCCGGTTCCACCAGTTTTGGAACCGTGAACCGGCGGTTCTAGTTTCAGTTGGAACCGACGGTTCTAGTTCCGGTCGGAACCGTCCGAAACTGGCCGGAACCATTCAAAACCAGCCGAAATCGTCTGAAACCGGCCAGAAAACTGGCCGGAACCGTCAATTTTCGAACCGCTGAGGAACCGGAACCGGAACTGTTAATTTTCGGTTCGGTTCCGGTTCCAAATTTTATGGAACCGGAACCGGCGGTTCTGGAACCGTGGCCAACCTTGTGCTCATGCACATGCACATGCGCACATGTAGTATGCTCATGCTAAGTTATTTGCCTAGCAAAAGGAATAGTTTTAATAAATTGAAATGTAAACCATCCAGGTCAGCCTACGTCCATTGCAAGGTCAAATTATAAATGCCCTAAATATTAAATGGGGGAACAACATTAAATTTAGGTAAGATCTTGAATTCCTTTTAAATTTCAGGGTTTTGATTCAAAGGCTTTGCTTCAGTGGATTACCTGTAAAAGAGATCCACCAGAATGTACCAATCTTCTAAACACTTAGTGCTCTTTGTGGATCAAGTTGTCCACTGCAGTAACTGGAGTGAACAATAGACAGCTCTTGCCTTCCTTTCCACTCTTCACCAGGTTTCAAAGTAATAGGATTTTCTATACAAGCAGCCTCCACACATAGCATATGCTTGTAGTCGTCATCGCCAAAGTCAGGCATTGCCTTTGCTTTCTTATCCCAGGGATTCCAGACCACTGCAGATGAAAATAACTGCAATGATAATCACTGGATGCACTCAAGTTTTGCATTCAAAACTTATGTTCCATGATCAAATAATTCATCTTGAGCCATAGTTAACCGAAATAATACATTTACAATGGTTGGGGTAAACATTAAATAAAAATACATGGTTAAACAACATAAAATGGAATTGCTTTCATTGTTATGATAATGAGACAATATTTCCACAGAGAAATCAGTGAATGTGGGATATTCATGATGATAAAGATTGGAGCACTTTGCACCCATACTCAAAGGACAAGATCTACATAAGTACAAACACCATTGAAACGCCAGAAACGTTCTATCTGCCTAAACCAATGAGAAAATAAATTCAGATGCTTGACAAATTCTAGCATCAGAAAGCATGAAATCACAAAGGAAAAGATTATCCATAAATAATCCTATCATATCACAACTATAGGTATAAATAATCCTATCATAAAAATTATCCCTTTATTCAAAATAAAACTGTTTCAATACATATGCAAAAAACCCTTTCCCATGTACAGCGATCTATCTTTTAGATAACAAATTTGAGGGGTGAAATTTTCTTTTGAAGGAGGGAACCCCTAGAATTAGCAGGATGCTCCTGATAGAGTCTTTGGACATGGGGGTATCCAGAAGCTGCATTGACATTGATTCAGCTATAAAGTTGAAATATAGGTGGGATTTTGTTAAAACATAGGGCACATTTTTGTACTTCACGCAGTAATTCATTTGACTTTTAGTAGAGTCATTCAAACTCAATGTTAACATAGTTTTTCTTACTTCTGATGTCAAGTGATCGTTCTTTTCCACTATTTCTAGCTTAAGATTACATTCAACATTGCTCCAAGGGCAGAAAGCAAGGACATTTGGCTAGAATTTAAAATATTTTTTAACTTTCCCACTTATATGTGATATGTCCTGACTTTAACATAGTGGGACAAACATATGAACGAAAAATTAAATAACAGAGGGATAAAACCCTGACTGGCTCACCTGCATCAGGAAGTCCATCTTTACGCAATACAAATGTCCTTTTCCTTTCGTGGTCCACTATAGCTATTTTAGTAGGTGTGCTGAGATAGATTTTATCTACCTTCACCATAAAAAAGAAGAAAAATTAACAAAGAATATTTGCATGAGAGCATGAACAGAAACCAAAAGGGCTCTGAGAAAAAAATTAGCAGCTGTTTGAAGATAGGCACTAACTTCTGATTCAAATGTTATTGCATCCCCTTGTTCAGTGAATCGCTCTCGATCCTTTAAATTATCCAGATAGTCCAGTGTTTCAAGTCCTTCCACACGCACTTCACTAGACAAAAGCCAAGTGCAACTAAGTGATGCAGCAGTGAAAATTTAGAATAGCAACATACGATTGTCATTCATGTTATCATAGTGCTTTAGTATCATGCTAGTGTAGCATCTTTGAAATTAGGATTAGCCATATCTTTTGTTAGTCATTTTATATGTTCCCTTGGATGGATGAGATTTGTTTTAAAGGCCGAGATCTAATTTATAAGGGCTTTTATATTGTAAATATTGTAAAGCCATTTTTGGTATTTATCCTAGTCATCAGAGAATCAGTCTGGTGATTGAGTTTTCGCTCTCTTTGTATGTTAATAAAGAAGGGACTGTAAATTCAGAGGATAAGCAGTCCTTTAACAATCACTTTCCTGAGTTGAATCTTATATTCACTTTCCTGAGTTGAACCTAGTAAGTACCATACCAGTGAAACATCTACTAAATACTAATATTGTCAGCCAAAATACATTCTTGAAGGATGACGAGTAAAGAACTTTTCTTAAGCAATCTATCACTTATAACCAAAAAATTCCCATTTAGATTTACATCGTGCTTTTCAACAAACTATTCAGAACCACCTACTTCTCATAGATACTAAAATGAACATGATTAATAAGCCAATTGTAACTTGAATAGACTGGTGTCATCCCTTGTCATGTGTAGCGAACTCCATCATGAAACTTGCAGCATGTAACACTTTCCAGCGGGACTTTTGGTTAACCGGTATCTAATGTTTATCAGAATGAAGGGTACTCAAAGTATGTAGATATAGTTTTAATTGGGTATCACTAAAGCTAACTAAAATATCCAGTCAATTGGATTTAAAATCTAATGGTGTGGATAAACTTGGAAAAGGTAAAGCCATCATCTTTAAAGAACAACACACATATCAAAGCTTTTTTGCTTGCTGTTTGAATGAAGAAAAGGTGTTAGATACCTATAGGGCTATCTCTGCAAATAAAGATGATGCTTTCCACCAAGACCAAGAAACTAACAAACATAACAAAGCTCTGGAGATAGCTGCAATAAATTGAACTCATCAAAGAACCTGATATCGGTAACGTAGAGATGGGTGTGGTAGGCAAATGTAAAGGTGAATGACTTTCCATCAGTATTTGTATTTCGAATGCGTGAGGTCAACATCAAATCTCCTCCAGGCCCTAGAGATATCCTTAAACGAAACTCATATCTGTAAACAATGATTGTGATGCATTATAAATACTTACTGGTCAATGAAATAAAAGAAAAAACATATTTAACAGATGTAAGTATCTTGGCATAATAAAAATTTTAATATTAGACATGAATTTTATTCCTTTAAACTGCAATCAATTTATTGAATGGCCTATCTTGCTGATTGATTATATACCTACGGACATTAGAAAAGCTAGATGTTAAAGATAAATAACTCAAAATAATTTGCTTCATTGTTTATATAATGAGATATAATTTGAAAATGCATGCTGAGTTGATATTAAATTTCATTCTCAAATTTGAGTGACACACCTGTGAGGCCAGCTCTTTACTTCTTCTTTAGCATGTTGAAGTATTAAGTCAATGAAGGCCTTGTTGGAAGTATTTGTTGGAAATGGAGGGGGATCTTTATCGATGGTCCAATGTCTATTCCTTGCAAATCCATGTCGTTCAAGATTACCACTACCAAACTGCAAATGCCAAACAATTTACATCGAAAGGAACATTTAAAAGGCAAAGCATAATTAAATCAAAAAGTAAAGCACATACTTGAGGAAAGCAGATTGGAATACCTCCACGAAAGGGATTTGGAGGCGGCAATCTAGCCTACACAAAGCACCACCATAGTTTAGAAGAACAAAAATGCACGCAAAAACCCAGGAAAGAAAAAATGACAGAAGTTATTGTTTTTAACTAACGCTATTAGTAGTCATCCATCCTATTGCTACGTTTGGGAAGAGGAAGTAAATTATGAGAGAAGTAAAATAAGGGTGTAAAATGATACTATTCATTTTACCTCCTTATTTTCCACTCATTGTTTGGATTGGTGTAAAATAAGGGTGTAAAAAATTTTTATTTTTATTATTATATATGAATAGTAACTTTTCACCTGTTATTTCTTATTTTCACTCCATTTTGGGAGGAAAATCGTACAAGGTAAAATAAATTTATTTTACACCCTCTTTAATATTTTCACCCAAAACAAATAATGTAATTTGAAAATCCCTAATGCATTTTCACCCCCTATTTTACATCCAACCATATTTTGCTTCCATCCAAACAAGCATAAATTCGAGAATGAATAATCTGCAGTATATCAATGAAGTACAAAGCTTATTTTATACACAAACCACATAGAGATGAATTGACTTAATATAAAAGGTATGGAAAAGTGAGAAATAAGACAAACAATACAACAGTCTTAGATTTACTACAGATTCTAACATAGAAATTAATCAGTTTACCAACTTCTTTAACAAAATAGTGTCTGAAAAGAAAACTTTACAATTAAACAGCTAATATGTGGGCCTTGTTGCATAAGAAAATGTCCTATAGGATTTTTGTTTCCGAGCTAGTCTAAGGGCTTAGGTAATACATAAGGCTACTAATATTTTATGTAATTTAGTGTTCAAGTGTTTAACTCCACCTGTGAGCTTAGCAAAGCATAGTCGGTCTAGGAGGAGGGTTGCAATAGGTTGAGGGCCAGTGCAAAAATAGTCAAACCCCAACATGAATTCTTGTCATCTCAAAAGATCTACTCTTCTGAACGAAAGATTTATATAGACGATCCCAGCTAGTTTAGGATTAAGATTTAATTGTTATTGTTGTTAGTATTGGAGCGTTTCATGATCAATAAAATTGAGATCTCTCTTTCATAATGAATTCCTAGAGTTTGCTAGTATAATTGTGTCCTTGGAGTGGTCTAACAAAGTGATAAATTCAGTCAACTTACAGCCATCATTACATTAATAATCTGTAAAAGGGATTGCAATCTTGCCCTAGTCAGATGACGCCAACAAGTTTGTTCATCTATAAGTTCATGGCTATACCATGTCAACCTTGTTCATCTTACAATTTCATAATTCCAAGTTTCTGATCTACAAGACATCATTTTTGTTCTATCGCTATTAAAAAGGCGCACATGACCGATAGGCTTAAAAATAGTAATTTGTCCTTTGCTCTTCGTAAAACTAGATATTAACAAGGCTTTTTGTTTATTGCTCGAATTTCATCTTAAAAGTTAAAATTCCAAGCAAAGGCAACTAAGCAGCCAAGTTGTAACACAATTCATTCATAGGACTGGCAATTTAGAATTCCAAAACCATGCTTCTCTCTGCCTTCAACCAAAACTAGGAAAAAAGAAACTAAATAAGCATATAAGCACTCAAATGATGTTCACCTTTAGAATGCAATAGGGACATAACCCCACCAAAAAAATAAAATAAAATAAAAACCCAAAGAAAAACCTCTCTAACTGATAATTGCTTTGTATAAGCATTCAAATGATGTTCACCTTTTGAATGCAAAAGGGATGTACCCTAAAAATAAAAAATAAAATAAAAGAAATAACCCAAAAAAAAAAAAAAAACCCTCCAATGATGTTCACCTTTAAATAGCAATAGGGACATAACCCCACCAAAAAATAAAATAAAAATAAAACCCAAAGAAAAACCTCCTCTAACTGATAATTGCTTTGTATAGAGCATTTCAATGATGTTCACCCTTTGATGCAAAAGGGATGTACCTAAAAATACAAAAACTCAAAATAAAACGAGAGAGAAGTGAGAGCGAGAGAGAGAGGAAGAATAAAAACCTCTCACAACTGATAAATTGCTTGGGGTTAAGAACGCGCGACCACACAAATTGCACAATAATAAAAGATTGCTTAAAAAGTTTCCGACTGTCCACACTTGAAGCATTTTCTAAAAAAAAAGCACCTTTCCTAGTTAATCTTACCAATAATACAACACGACAACAACCAAGCCTTAAGTCCAAACTAACTGGGGTCGGCTTATATGAAATCCTTTGTTTCAAATTAAAAAACCCAAAAAAAAAAAAAAAAACCCTCTCCAACTGATAATTGCTTTGTAGACCGACCACCAATTGCACAATAATAAAGAATTGCTAAAGTTTCCGACTGTCACACTTGAGCATTTCTTAAAAAAAAAGCACCTTCCTAGTTAATCTTACCAATAATACAACAACGACAACAACCAAGCCTTAGTCCCAAACTAACTGGGGTCGGCTATATAAATCCTTTGTTTCACATATCTACTCTAATTATGTTAAAAACAATGCAAAGCAAAATATAAGTCGGAAAAAAAATTTTGAAATACTTTTTGTAAAAAATTTTAACAGGGATTTAAAAATCATTTGATATATTAATAAATAGAACAAAGCATGAAATAGGCAACGACAATTAAGTAGGGTCTGCTACATGAATTTAACCTCCAATCTATTTTGTTTATAGCTACATCCTCAATGATATCAAAAGAATATAAATCATTAGCGGCAACTTCCCTCCAAGCAATTCTATGTTAACCTCTTCTCTTTTAACACCCTCCACTACTAAAGTATCACCTCTAACCCTAGTCAACATAAAGTTCAAGAGTTATCATTTAATGATGAGCATCCGCTGTACCAATTTCTTGGGGTTGACCATTGATCACAACAAACACAAATAGGAAACAATAGTTAAAACTCATTAATGTTGTTCAGTGATTATAGCTTCTTAAAACAATTAAAATTAAATTACATACCTTGCTACTAGCAAAAAGCAATTCTTCCCCATGTTCATTCTTCCAAGATGTGACTTGACCTCCATACAAGTATACCTGTTTGTGTACAAAGTGTAATAGCAAAAAGGCCTCTAACCGATATGCTTTTGTAAATAGATCTCCACTTTATTTCTTATTAATAAATATTTAGAGAGAAAATTACACATGATTACTTACTCAAAAATAAGTGAGGCATTTATGGTTCCCTTAACAATAAAAGTGGGGAAAATAAATATCAGCTTATACGCATATCTTGGTGGCAATAACCAAAGATAAGTCAAGAGACTAGCAATTGAGATGGTTTAGCAACATCTCGTGTGGACAACATGCAAAACTACAAGAGTCAAGATCATAAATCATATGGGTGAGGACAAAATGGTCAAGAAGGATTTGACAACTCTAATACAAAATTCTGCAAAATAAAGAGAAATGATCCACAAAGCCCAGCCAATTAGATTGAAACTTCAGGTCCTTTCACAATCCGCCAAAAAATACTAAGATTTTGCTTTCAATAAAATCTTATGTATTTGCAGATTCAGCTGAGTTGTGTGTGCACATTGACATGTGTCTATACATAGATAGACATACAGATACAAGAGATCCCTTCCCATTCTCCAAAGAAACATAATCAAATAAAAACTTACTAATTGATCCTTAGACCGATTAAATATAAACAACAAAAGTGTTTCTCAAGCAATATATAAACCAGCATGAGAAAAAGTTAATACAAGTTAAAGCCACATAAGAAAACACATGTGCCCTTCCCAATGCCCTAATCACTCAAAAACTACTAAAAAAATTCTTAAAACTAGTTTCCAAAACTGCTTGTTTGTAGATGCATCTCAGCAAAAAGTAACTGTCAAATCTACAATTCCATAAACAGAAACAGAGGAAAAATTGACGCAGGATGTACTCCTGAATTTGATTCATTAATAATTCAATTACATGGAAATGGAATTACCGTAAGCCGTAATCCTAATCCTAATCCTAATAAAATCAGCATAGATCTAAATAGAGCTAAAAATTAACAGATGCAAATTTAAAATAATAACAAATAGTACATAATTTTGCCAATGTTGTTGAAAGAAGGAAGATAAAAGATCTAAGAAATGAGATACCTCAGCAGAACAGCCACGAGCCTCACGCAAAATGACCTTATCCATGCCATTCTTGTCTTTACAGTGCTCAACGTACTTCTTGTCGTCCGACATATTTCTGTCTCTTTTACGCAGAAACGCAAAAAATACAAACAAACAGCCCTCTGTAAATAAATATTATTAACAATTATTGAATCTGATAGAGACAAAAAGAGAGAAAAGTGAGTGAGAATGAGATCATTTTCACTTCATTCCATTCCATTTTTGTTTTGTTTTGTTGAATCTAAGGAATGCACTGTTGGAATTTTGTACGGACTACAGACTCGACTCCTCTGCCCCAATTTATTCTCGTGTATTATTTTAAGTTGTAATTATAAAACATGACGCAATCGTTATCTGGCGTAGGACTTAATTTAATTAAAAAAAATGTTTTAGAAAATTTAATTAAAATTTTGGGGAAAATTTTTTAAGGTCCCTGAAATTGACCTAATTTTAAGGTCCCTGTACTTGTTAAAAAAATTAATTTACTCATCGCTGAGTTTTTGCACAGTTACAATAAATCGTCATTCCCTCACAAAAATTATTCTCTTGTTTGTCGGTCAAATAGAGATGATCACCGTTCAATTTTAAATCAAAATCAAACTGGTCAAAATTAGTACTAAACCATAGTCAACGTTCTTGTTTCAAACTATAATCGTGCATTTAAAGTTCTAATTTTCAATTCTTCATTTTTTGAAAAAATTAGTGGTTTTGGTCTAAAACTTATAGTTTCGATTTGAAACCATGGAAAACATGTTCTTAAAGTAATTAATTTTTTGTTTTATTATAATTTTTTAAAATAACTTTTAAGAATTTTTATTAAATTGTTTTATTTTATTAATATTATTTATTCAAGCTACAAATCTAAAAAAACATTTTAAAAAATTTAAAATATATTATTTAATTTCGATTCAAAATCGGAATAAAATCGAAATTAATGGTTTTAAAACTATCTTGAAACCGCTAAAAAGCAATTTGATTCGGTTATGGTTTCATTTCTTTCATAACCGGAACCGACGGTTTTGGAACCGTAAGCATGTCCACAAATGGTAAAACACATACAGTATAATCAAAGGGGAGAAAAATAAATTAAATTGCAAAAATACCCTTAATGACTGATCACGAAACCCTGCTTTTAGTTCGCGTTTTACACCAAGATATTTCTGCAATTGCTGTAAAAGCTGTCCATGCAAAAAAAATAAGTGTACCCATGCGAATAAAATTGCCATATTATTGCAAGCGGGAAATACACCATCAACAAGGTTGTTTACGGTAATATAGAGGTTGCCATGTCGTTAATGAAAAGGTAAAACTAATGCATAGAGAGCAAGAAAGAAATAAGAACATAAAATTCTCAAAATCCTTAAAAATGGTTATACCTCTTCGCATGTCTTCCCACGAAAACAAGGATTTGAAAAATTCATATCAACAGAAAGAGCATCCATCTCTATTAAAAAATTAAATTTAATAATGAATTTAATTGAAAATTTTAGGTGAATTTTTCAATATCTTTTTTTGTCATTTTAAATTCATTGTCAATCAAACAATTATTTTTATCGAATACGTTCGCTTTCAACCACAATATAAACAGCTAACAACTACTAAAACAGCTAGTATTGTTGAACATCCCTTATATTAGCTATTAGCAGTTGCTCATTAAAAAAGTTTATTGACTACATGCATGAATCATTTGAATCAAACACCCTCTTTAGCTTTCATTATATGAATATTTTATTTCTACTATTTGCTCTGATAAAATTAATTTCAAAGTTTACTGCCATTTTGGTAGACCACATACCAAAGACCACGAACTAATTAATATGCTCCTGTGAGGGTGTTGTCACTGCGGATCCAGCCTTGATCCAATCCTCAGTGGGTTAGCCTTTTTTTTTTTTTTTTTTTTTTTACAGCTAGTATCTGTTGAACAGTCTCCTTAATATTAGGCTATCTCCACTCAGTCTTGCTCATTTAAAAAAGTTTATGAAATACTATAGCACTGAGAATGAATCATTTGAATGCAGAACCATCTCGCAAATGCAGATTAGCTTTCATTATATGCAATTTAGTAATTTCATTTTCTAATAATTTGCTCTGGATAATAATAAAAATTTCAAAATTTTACTGTCCATTTTGGTAGAAAACCGACAACATACCAAAGACCAACGGAACCTACATGTAAAATAGACTTCTTGCTGAGCGCGTGTGGAGAGATTATTCCCAAGAGCGGAATCCTAGCCTTGATCCAATCCTGCAGGTGGGTTAGCCTTTTTTTTTTTTTTTTTCTTTTTTTCTATTACCACAGTATAATTGTTGCAGCTAATTTTTTGGATTGCTACAAGTATAAAATTGTATAAATTTAGTTATAATTTATTCTGGTCTAATCTTTAAACCTTAACTTATTTTCAAAAAGAAAAAAAAAGAATAAAAAACATCCATTCTCCTGTTCAAGTATGTTTATATTCTAAATGAAGATACAAATCGCAAAAAACAATATCCTAATTAGCTATAAGTAACAAGTACTCCCTCCCGTGTTAAAGCAACCTGTGAGATATTAAGCGGTGTGAGAGTGAGGATGTGAACACTTAGTGATCTAATAGCGAACACGAACAATATTCATTGCATCAACAGCTGTTGCAGGCGCCTTGAGGAATTTATCCGCCACTGGATCCATTGGCCGCTACAAAGTAATGAAAAAAAAAAAAAAAAAAAAATCCATCTCCGTTCAATTTATGTTTATTAAATGAAATCATGCAAAAAACAATCCTTAATTAGCTATAGTAAGCAAGTACTGTTAAGACCTGTGAGTTTTGATTAAGCGGTGGATGATGATGAACAGTGAGTGATTAAGCGGAAACAACAATACCATTGCAATCACAGCTGTTGCAGCGCCTTGAGGAATATCCGCCACTGGACCATTGGCCCTTCAAAGTTGCATGAAAAGTGGAAACTGCATGCTGCAACCGCTATACCATGAGCTTGGCGTGAACCATTTCAAGCGAGATCTGAATGAAGATGAGGTAATTTCTTTATACCTAATGTCTGTCTATGAGATAATTTCTTCTTTAAAAGAACTGTTTACTTGACTTTCGATTTAGTGAAAGGAAGGCAATGCTTCCATTGATGTGCAAGGTCATTATGGCATTTTTAGCAGTAAAAAACAATTACAGTTTTTCACATTTTGGAATGGGTAGAGTAAGCAAGATTTTATGTAATTGATCCATTATTTTTAATCCATATCATATATTTCTACAAATTTGAAATAATGATATTTGTGAGAATTTTAAATAATTTTTAGAGTGGATACCAATTCAACAACTATCCGAACATTTTCAAAGATTTGAGAGAATTTTTAAAGATGATGTCAATTCACCGTTCGGTTAATTAATCACTTTAAATTATATTAGATACTGGCAGATTTAGTAAATGTCTGTACATGGATAGATATACACAGGCATGTCAATATGTAAACTGCAAAAGTATTTCTCTCTAACTACATCAAACCATGCAAAGCAGATACCGGAAAGACAAATCAAAAGAAAAACAAATAAATATAGTTTAACAAATAGTTTTAATTTTAAGGCAATAATAGGAGGTTCTCCTCTCACAGTGGTACCAGAGATATTGTAACATATCGGGGCATGGTGCGTCTCAGTATACTATGTATTAAACGCTATGTATTTTGGGCTGTAAGTGTAAGTATTGATATGAATGAAGGTGAAGAGTGAGGAATAATTGAGAAAAAAAAAAATTAAAAGAGAAATAACTTGGATTGAGTTGAAGATTTTTGTTGCTGTTGAGAAGATCGTGGAAGGTTTGGAGATTTTAAACGTAGAAATTCATGATTCATGACTCTGTGAATTGATCTTGCTTCTATAAATTACTTATTTTTTATTTTCATGCTCTCCAGTCAAGATTTCTTATTTACTTGAGTTTATGTGGCTTATGTGATGCATTGCATCCATACATGGGAGTAAAAATAAATATCCCACGTCAAGGTGCAACGCAAAATACCTAGTTTTATCGTTGATTCGATAATTAAACATTGAAATTCTGTAAACTCAAATCGATATAATGTATAATAATAATAATATACACCTAATTTTGGACAATCGGAAAAAGAAAAAACATTGAAATTCTTTATTTGAGTTTTTTAAATAACAAAAAAGAAAAAGAATGAAAAAAAATTTTTGAATACCTAAATTCTTCAAAGCCACTGTCAAACGATTCACAAAACAAAATAGTTAACTCAAAAATTTTTTTGTTTACAAAGTGCATTACCTTCAAGTGAACCCATCATTAGCCTTTCATACCATCCTTTATTTCTCCGTCGTATCGTCATTTTTATTAATTAACCCTTCAATTCTCCATTCTATTGTTACTTTTATTAATAAAGATGGCAGAATTGGAGTTAAACCAAAGGGTCAACTAGGCCAATAAAAACAATATGTCAACATATAATTAATATATCCTCTTATTTTTGCTACATTAAGATTTTTTTTTCTTATTCCACTAATTAAATTGAGAATCTTTTGGCTTAAGCACTAATAATTAAATTGTGATTGTTCATATCTTTGAAGAACCTCCTTGGGTCTATTAGTTTGGCTTTCTCATGATAACATGTTGCTTATACTTGAGATGGTTTTAGACTTTTAGTTAGTTTTGGATTGTTGTTCTTATTTTACCAAAAAAAAAAAATTAAATGTTGGATAAACTTGATTAGACTCGATGCATAGACCCACTCATAGACCAAACCATTGGCACTCCAAAATTGGAGGAAAGCGGAAACTGGATGCTGCAACCGCTGTACCATGAGCTTGGTGTGAACCATTTTCAAGCAAAATCTGAATGAGGTATTTCTTTATACCCAGTTTGTGTCTGTCCGGGATAATTTCATCTTTTAAAGAACCATTTACTTGACTTTCATTTTAATGAAACAAAGGCAATGGTTCCATTAATGTGCAATGTCAACATGGCAATTTTAGCAATAAAAAACAATTACAGTTTTTTGCACCTTGGAATGGGTGGAGTAAGCAAGACTTCATGTAATTTATTCATTATTTCTAATTCAAATCATATATTTCTAAGGATTTGAAATAGTGATATTTGTGAGAATTTGAAACAATTTTCAAAGCTGATGCCCATTCACAATCCAGCCATTTTTAAAGATAAAATAAATTTTAAAACTAACGCCAAGTCAACATTCCGTCATTTGATCGCTTAAAAATTATCTTATATACTTGCAGATTCAGCAAATGCCTTTACATTGATAGATATACATAAATACAGGCGTGTCCATTTGTAAACAGCAGTAGTGTTTCTGCTCTGCCCATGCTACGAGGGAAGTTGTACTAATAAAGCAGATAAGGTACAGACAAATCAAGAGAAAAACAAATAGTCTCATAAACAGTTTTAGTTTGAAGGCGGTTATGATGGGTGTCAGCATAATATATAAGAAACGCTATACATTTTGGTTAACAATGAAGACTGAAGAGTGAGGAAGAAATAAATTATTTAAAAGACAAATAACTTAAAGATTTTGAGTTGAAGAAAGTCAAGAAAAACGGAAAGATAAATTACTTTTGCAAGAAGAGGTAAATTATAGTAGTTATGTTTGGGTGCTTCTTTATCAAATTTGTTTTGTGGAAGTGATGATTTTTAATTTTGGAGATTGCGAATTTATTTGAGAGGTTTCAGGAAAAGAAAAATAAATTAAAATATGTTTTTGCAGATATGAAGTTTGAGAATTGAGATTGGAAATTCTTCATCAATCCGCTGTTTTGTTTTCGAAGGGTTTATTTATTTTTGTTTTCAATTATTTCTTTCAAGATTTTTTATTTACTTGAATTTCGTGACTTATGACTTGAGTTAATTATACATAACCCTTCATTACATCCATTATCTATATAAGGAAAACCACCTATTTTTACCATTAATTTAATTATTAGATATTAATTCTGTGAATTTAAATCTATAATAATAATAAATATATAATTTTGGAGAATCCGAATAGAAAATTAGTATTTCATTATGTTTTTTTATTTGAGTTGTTTTAAATAACAAAAGAATGAAAAAAAAAAGATATTTGAATTGCCAAATTCTTCAAAAACTCTGTCAAACAATTCAGAAAATAAAATAGTTAAACTTTTTCCCTATGAAACGTATGGATATGAAAATTTAAAAATTAAATTGAAACAGATTATCAAATAATTTCAACCAAAAAAGGTTTCTATAAGATATGTCTCTCATACTACCCTTTAAGGCTCCATCATATGGTCATTTTTTATTAATAAAGCAGGCAGAAGGAGTTAACCCAAAGGGTCAAATAGGTCAATAAAAACAATATGTCAAACATATAATATATCCTCTTATTTTTGCTATATTAAGAATTTTTTTTTTCTTATTCCACTAATTAATTGAGATTTTTACTTTTTTTTTTTTTTTGTTCTAACAAAAAAGGTTTCTAATAAGATATGTCTATCAATACTACCCTTTAAGGCTCCATCAATATGGTCATTTTTTAATTAATAAAGCAGGCAGATAAGGAGTAACCCAAAGGTGGTCAATAGGTCAATCAAAAACAATATGATCCAACATAATATTATATATCCTCTTTCACTCTTCTTGCTATATTAAGAATTTATTTTCTTATAATCACCATAATTATGAAGATGGTTTTAACTTTTTTTTTCTATTCTTTTGAGTATTAATCAGTCTCATTAGTAGATTTTTATTTTTTTTTTTTTTTTGTTCTCTCTCAATTGCTTCTTTCTCAGACCCCTGTAGTTCGAACTCAGCAATGGATTTCTTGAAAGAGACCACATGTTCCTTTTCTTAAGTTAAACACTGATATGTCTCTTTCTTCGCCAAGTACTGAAACTTTTGGTGGAGGGTTAACAAGAAATATTTTTTAAAATTTATTTTCACTTAACTTTTTTTTTTCTCCATTGAGTCGTAAGAAATACCTTCATTCAAAAGAAAAAAAAATATAAATTGTTATAAAAAGATTGGACATAGGTGAGTCACTTTTAATAATGTAATTGCTAAGTGTTAATTGTAATTTACAACCATGAAACAAACGCATCCTAATTTTTTTTAGAGAAAATAATATAAATTGCCATACTTGGTAAAAAAAAGAAAATTTATTTCAAAATATAAATATCTAATGGATATGTCTTATAATTCAACAATTCATGGGCAATGTTAATTGTTAAATGAACAATACTACACACAGATGAGGATATTTAGGTACAAACACATTTCTAAAACTAGTTTTAGGGGTACAAATTAATTCTATTCAAACCCCACATTGCAATACATTCTACCAAGTCTGCCTTATAAAGTAAAATTTGATGTTATAATATATACAGCTTCTATGTTTGGTTGAAAATTTGGACTTGAAGGAAGAAATTGATGGAAAGTGAATTTGTGAAATCTATATGCATATATATAGTTGTGAATTATAATATATATATACTCAATCTTTGATGGCACTTGGATTGAAAATTGATATTTTTTTTTTTTTGTTTTTTAATTTTAGGAACAGTCATGTATTATCCATGTTTCTATTTAACCTTTTTTTTCCCTAGCTTATAAATAATAAGAGATGTTAAACAATTTATTTTTATCTCTCTTTTCTACGTTAATCATCGCATTGTAATTAAAGGCAAAAATAGTATATGGTTGGGGCTCGTTCCCTTTAAGGAAAGATCTCTGGTTAGAAGTTTTGGGCATGAAAATTACTGTAACCCCTATATGGTCCTTAATAATTGAGCGGAACGTAGTTGGAACACAGTGGGCGTGTGGTTATAGATGGGAAAAAAGAAAAAGGCAAGAAGAAACTTCGAAAAAAAAAAAAAGAAAAAAGAAGAGGGAGATGAAGAATTAAGAGGCAATAGTTTTCTAATGAATCAAGCACTCATCTCTGATTCCATTTATGGTAGAAGGCTTACAAAATGAAACAGTTTTAAAGGCAAAACAATGAACTGAACTGGAGAAAACCAGCGCCAAAAAAACATGTAGCAGAAATTAACAGAGGCACACAGCAACCAACACAGCCTCAGTTGGTGAGTGCAAAAAGAACTAATCTTTCTACTCTCTTATTGTCCTAATTGACCTTCAATTTCTCCCTCTTCTTAGCTAGCCCATGCAGAGAACAAAACCATGAAAATCACAGCAAATATGCAATTTCCTGCCCCACCAATGGCAGTTGCACCGCCCTGAGGACTATCCGCCGCGGGACCATCAGCAGACGGACCGTCAGCACTATCGCCAGCCGGAGGAGATGAAACTGAAGAATGTGCTTCAGGTGTAGGAGTCTCAGCTGACGGTTCTGGAGCTTCTGATGGCGACGGTGTCTTTGCCGGTGGTGGTGTATTTGAGGTGTCAAGACCTTGAGGAATAATAATATTACTAACTTGCAAAACGGAAATATTATAAGGCTGTGACGTAACGGATCCAACCAAATTGGCGTTGAGCCCAGAACCTTTAACAGCAGAACCAAAACGAATCGAACCACCATCGTTCGTTACATTCAAAAACCCTTGTTGGCCTCTGGCTGACCCAGTAGACTGATAAAGGGTGGTAAGCAATGCACTTTTCTTCTTTATATTTTTAAGCTTTGTTTCATCATAGTAATCCAAGACGACATGGAGATCCAAGATATGCTTTTGAACGTCCGTTGAATATCCGGTAAGCGCGCCCAGATTACCGTTATCGACGGCAAGAACTGTAATTGTTCTGCGGCTGTTAATGGCTTCAGCTATTCTCGTTTTCGATAATAAATCGTTAAAGGTTCCGTAATCGGAATATTGGTTCAGCATTTTGGTAATGTTAAAAGCAGAGACCGAGGAGAAAAGAAGGCAGAAAGAGAAAAGAAGAGAAGAATGCATTTTTGTTTTCTTGTTTTCTTCTTTTTTTGGGGTTTTACAGTAGAGAAAGATGATCAAAGAGATAGTGCGCATTGGAGAGTGAAGTAGGAGTGAGCTTTTATATGAAAATGAATGGATAAAAACGAGTCTGAGGATCTGGTCTACTCCGCCAAGACTGTGGATTTTACATTTTTTTCTGAAAATTGGTTATATTTGAACATAGATGTAGCATGTTCAGTTTAAGGTTTCAAAAGATTGATATCCACATCTCTTTTTTTTACCCTTTTTTTTTTCTACAAATTTTGATTACATCAATTTGAGAATTCTTTTTTCAAGCTTATTGTGATTAATATATAGAGAGAGATAAATAATTATGACTTTCCTCCATTTTTTCTTTCTTATCTATATTGATATATTTATATAAATTTTTGAAATTGAACTTGGCCAATAATAACGAAACAAAACCAAAACTTCATAAAAACAAGAAGAAAATAAAAATAGAAAGGCTAAAATGGAAATTGATTTAGAACCATGGGACCATTCGGCCTAATGTCTGAATACCCATTTTATCTGTCAAGAGTATGGCACATACAAATTTTACTGTTTTAATTTTTGAAATTGTTCTATTTTATTAACCCTTTGATATTAATTTAGTGATTAGTGACATATGCAAGCAATTGTTAAAATTCTGAGAATCATTTGATTGAATGCACTTGAATGGAGATTTTTCAATACTTGTCATCATTAGAGATCGATTTTTTTGTTGATTTAGTATCATTATTCATCAGTTTCCTTCACATTTCATTTTGAAAGCCTATAAAATTATTTCGATTATTTACAGCTTACTTCAAATTCTATTTTTGCATATAGAAATATATTAGGGGATGCAACTTGCAAGTGTCAAGAATAATAATACTTGAGGTCTCTAAGGCCAAAGATCCTTTTATTTGTGAATTATTATCTTTGGATGTTAATGAAAGCATTTAGAAGTGGTTGAAGCATGCTCGTAACCAATTTTGCGGTGCATTATCCTAATAAAGAATGGAGTTGTTTTTCATTTTTCTTTATGTCGAAACCGCTCTCTAATAACAAATTAGTTGTTTTTCATCTTAAATGGAGTTGTTTTTCATTTTTCTTTATGTCGAAACCGCTCTCTAATAACAAATTAGTTGTTTTTCATCTTACTTTATACAAAGCTATCTTGAGAATATGATTGACTGTTGTCAGTCTTTCAATATTTCTTGATCTTGTCTTCTGATCTTTTAAATGGGATTTGGTAGCTTAATTCTCATTTGCTAATAGATTCGAAGCAAATTGTTAAAGCTCTGTGTCTCTGTTGTTTGCTTAGTTCATGTTCAGTTTTCGTTTATATGTACAAAGTTCAATTCAGTTTGCTCTCTTGGATTTTGCTAATTTGTTTAGTTGATTTGCATAATATCATTTTGCGAAGTAACCAAGTACCTACAATTAATCTTCCTTCTTTGGTTCAAATGAAATTCTATTTCCATAATATTGACTTAGCAACTAGTTTCATTTATAACACATTTGCCTTTTACTATTTTTTGAACTTTATTTTGCGCAGTTGGATCTACTTTTAGTTACCCCCCCCCCCCCCCCCCTTTTTCCTTTTCCAGTCCACCTTCAAACTAATGATTTGCTTTCATTGTATATGATGTCAGGTTTCTTTTATTTTTCCCCACTCGCATTAAAGTTATCGTAGGGTTAAGTGTTGTTCTACAAGATATTACTTTAGAGGATTGATAGGCTTGGCTTCTAGCATCGTCTTCAGATTCTAAACAGTGAAAGTCTGCAAAATTGGAAGTACCAAAACTCCTTTTTATTTTTAAAGCTTGATGTCTCTTTGAAAGCCACCACTTCCTTAGATCCTTCTTGACAATGTCTCCTGCATGATAAATGGCCAACAAATCTTGCGACACGTAAACGTCTCTGTTCATGATGGAGGTGCACTTGTTCTAACCGGTAGCAATGGCTCAGGCAGGACCACATTCTTACGTATGCTGGCTGGATTTTCTAAGTCTTTTGCAGGTCAGATCCTCTGGAATGGTCATGACGTGACAGAATCTGGAGTTTTCCAAAAATATAAGCTTTAACTTAAATGGCTCTCCTTGAAAGATGCCATCAAACAAAAGTTTACTGTCCATGACAATGTTCAGCGGTTTGAGATTCTTGAAGGCAAGCAACAGAATTCTATGCCTACTATTGAGTTGATAGGGCTCGGAAGATTGGCAAAAGAGAAGGCAAGAATGCTGTCAATGGGCCAACGGAAGAGGCTGCAACTTGCAATACTACTGGCCATTGACCAACCAATTTGGTTACCGGATGAGCCTTCTGTCGCATTAGATGATGAAGGGGTAAAATTGCTCGAATATATTATTGCAGAGCATAGAAAGAAGGGAGGGATTGTGTTTGTTGCAACATATAGATGATGAAGGGGTAAAATTGCTCGAATATATTATTGCAGAGCATAGAAAGAAGGGAGGGATTGTGTTTGTTGCAACGCATTTGCCAATTGAGATTGAGGATGCTATGTATTTGAGACTGCCTCCGAGGTTCCCTAGAAGGATGGTTTTGGTAGATACGCTTGATCAAGCCGATATCTCGTAAAATTCTATCACTGCAGGTTAGGCTAATTAAGTTGTTTTGGTTTAACCGGTTGAACTTGCATTAGTTGTAAAAGAACTGTTTGCTGCCTTGATGTGAAGCCATAGGAATGAATAAAGGATTGATCAAGGGTTTTGATTCTGAATGAAATGGATTGTGTAACTATTTCTTGATTCAAAACTTTTATTTTATTTATTTATCTATTTTACCAGGGAATCGAATGAGAAGCTATGTCGTATACATATGAACTTGGCACTGTTCTGTTTGCATTTATGATGCAAGTGATAGGAGGAGAATTCTACGCGCGTATGATTTTATTTACCAAATTACCCTTATTGCCATCCCAGTTTTATCCATATACATCATAATATTTTAAAATTTTAAAATAATATTTTAATGACCAAGTTACCGTTATGCTCCACCGCCCTACGTCGCACACTCAAAAGGGTAATCACGGAATAAAATAAAATGAAAACACGAAGTTACCACAAAATATGTAAATAAATAAATAAAATGCAAGATGCGCCCATTGTACGCACTCTTAAGAATGAGCCTTTGCCCTCAGAGAGACGGCAGACAAGGCGGTTGCTCCGCCTTCCTGAACGACTGCGGAGCCGATGATTTAAACATCGTTTGTGTAATAGCCGCCGTTTGTCTGTGTGTATATATATAGATAAATAGATCATTATCATCATCATTTTCTTCTTTTTCGGGCTTTCTTTCTTGTAAAGAGGCTGTGACAATTTTTAGGTTTTAGAGTGCAAACGAAAGACATTAAGGAATAGTTTGATCGCTGGCGGGGCAGTATGGAGATTCTATTCGACAATGGCTTTTTCCTTTTCTCAAATAGAGAGCTCCATTTCTGCAGCCGCAATCCCTTTGTTCCTTTTCTTGTCTGATTAAAGGTGAATCTGACCCCAATCTCTCGCTCTTTATTTTCTTCGATTTTTGTTCTGTTATTTTTTTGTTTCTGTTATTTTTTTTTTCTAAAATAAAAAATTCCCAATTGCTTTTGCATGAAATTATGGTTTACCTAAGATTGCTTGTACAATGATTTAAGTACGAGGCTTTGCTCTCAGTGAGAGGCAGTTGGATTTCAGGGTGGTTGAATCTGTCCCTCTCTGATAGGTAAGCGAGCCAGTGTTAAGTGATTTGCGTTTCTTATGTTGGCAACAGCCTTATAACCAAATTAAGTAGGATGCTGGTTTATCATATCTGTTTTTATCTATAGTACATGAACAAATGGCAGGCAATGTATCATAATCAGCTTTTTGTTAGAATCTTCTTATGCATTTGCTTCGCAATCCTACGAGTCTGAGTCATCTATGACGTTTTAGCGCTCCTCATTTGTCACACAATACAGTGAAATATGATTTGCTGCTGTTCTAGTGAATCTCCGCTTAGTAGTTACATTTTGATTGTGAACTTGTATACTCTTAATCAATTGAAACTTCCTCGATAGTGTTCTGGCCTATATTCACCAACTTATATTTTGACAACTAATGGCTGCCGGCTTACTCTTGTATTTTCCTGTTTTCTTGATGGCTAGTATGTGGCTAGCCATAAAAAAAGGTTAACATAACAGGTACTTCAATTTCAGTTCCTTTCTTGCTCGCACTTGATTTTGAACATTTTTCTAAAAAAACATTCGCGATTGCTTTTGCTTGCTTTTGCATGAATTTTGTTAAGATTGCTGGTGAATGATTTAAGTGTACGAGGCTTTGCTCTCAGTGAGAGGCGGTTGGTTTCAGGGTGGTTGACTCTGTCCTCTCTGATAGGTAGCGGAGCCCGTGACTACTGATTAAGTTTCTGATGTTGGCAACAGCCCTTATACGAATATGTCTGCTTTCTTTCTTGTGTGTGTGAGTGGCTGTCTGGGACTGGCGAGGCAATGATGGTATATTCAGTGGGCCTGAAAAGTCAGACTAGAGGAGAAATACTCAATTACTTGGCGAGGCAACCTTTTGTTGTCGCAGCCCTGGTGTTGTGGTGTTTCTGTCCTGTCTGATCTCAAAGCATATCTGATCTGAGCCTTCTCTTTCTATAGATTTGTCTGTTTCTGTTTGGGCTTCCCTTTCTGCAGATTTCTTTGTTGTTCTAGCCTATATCCACTAACTTATATTTTGACAACTAATGGCTGCCTGCTTACTCTTGTATTTTTCCTGTTTTCCTGATAGCTATTATATGGCTAGCCATGAATAGCTATTATATGGCTAGCCATGAAAAAAAGGTTTAACATAACAGGTACTTCAACTTGATTTTGAACATTTTTATAAAAAAACATTTGCGATTGCTTTTGCATGAATTTTGTTAAGATTGCGGGTGAATGATTTAAGTACGAGGCTTTGCTCTCAGTGAAAGGCAGTTGATTTCAGGGTGGTTGAATCTGTCTTCTCTGATAGGTAGCGGAGCCAGTGATTACTGATTGCGTTTCTTATGTTGGCACCAGCCCTTATACCAATATGTCTACTTTGTTTCTTGTGTGTATGAGTGGCTGTCTGGGACCGGCGAGGCTATGATGATATATTCAGTGAGCCTGAAAAGTCAGACTGGAGGAGAAATGCTCAATTTCCTGGCGAGGCAACCTTTTGTTGTTGCAGCCCTGGTGTTGTGGTGTTTATTACTTGGCGAGGCAACCTTTTGTTGTCGCAGCCCTGGTGTTGTGGTGTTTCTGTCCTGTCTGATCTCAAAGCATATCTGATCTGAGCCTTCTCTTTCTATAGATTTGTCTGTTTCTGTTTGGGCTTCCCTTTCTGCAGATTTCTTTGTTGTTCTAGCCTATATCCACTAACTTATATTTTGACAACTAATGGCTGCCTGCTTACTCTTGTATTTTTCCTGTTTTCCTGATAGCTATTATATGGCTAGCCATGAAAAAAAGGTTTAACATAACAGGTACTTCAACTTGATTTTTCGCTTGATTTTGAAACATTTTTTTATAAAAAAACAATTCGCGATTGCTTTTGCATGAATTTTGTGTTAAGATTTGCGGGTGAATGATTTAAGTACGAGGCTTTGGCTCTCAGTGAGGGCAGTTGAATTTCAGGTTGGTCCCAAATCTGTTCCTCTCTGATAGGTAGCGGAGCCATAGGTAGCGGAGCCAGTGATTACTGATTGCGTTTCTTATGTTGGCAACAGCCCTTATACCAATATGTCTGCTTTCTTTCTTGTGTGTGTGAGTAGCTGTCTTGGACTGGCGAGGCTATAATGATATCTTCAGTGAGCCTGAAAAGTTAGACTCGAGGAGAAATACTCAATTTCTTGGCGAGGCAACCTTTTGTTGTTGCAGCCCTGGTGTTGTGGTGTTTCTGTCCTGTCCGATCTGAAAGCATATATTATCTGAGCCTTCTCTTTCTACAGATTTCTCTGCTTCCGTTTGGGCCTTTTCTTGGAAAATATTTTTCTAAAAATTATAAAACCGAAGTGTCCCTTTATTCAGCAGTATCTCTCAGTCTGTGTATGTGCATGTGTATTTGAGGCTGTGATGATACCATTTGCTGTGTGTCTTTGAGTGTGGGGAATAGATTCGACTGTTGGCTTGATGAGCTTGAGCTTCTGATTTTGCTTTGTCTGTTTGACAAATAGCTGTTGGCCTTAGCCGTGGATGTGATGTAACTATCTGTTGGCCTTAGCCGTGGATGTGATGTAACTATCCTTTGTTTGTTTGGTCTAAATTAATTTAAATTATATCATTTGTATGTGTATGTGCATGTGTATTTGCGGCTGTGATGATACCATTTGCTGTGTGTCTTTGAGTGTAGGGAATAGATTCGACCATTGGCTTGATGAGCTTGAGCTTCTGATTTTGCTTTATCTGTTTGACAAATAGCCGTGGCTGTGATGTAACTATCCTTTGTTTGTTGTCTAAATTAATTTAAATTATATCATTTGTATGTGTATGTGCATGTGTATTTGAGGCTGTGATGATACCATTTGCTGTATGACTTTGATTGTAGGGAATAGATGCGACCATTGGCTGTATGATTTTGAGCTTCTGATTTTGCTTTGTCTGTTTGACAAATATCTCTTGGCCTTGACAAATATCTCTTGGCCTTAGCCGTGGATTTGATGTTACTATGCTTTGTTTGTTTGGTCTAAATGAATTTAAATCATATCATTTGTTTGTGTATTTGAGGCTGTGCTGATACGATTTTCTGGGTGTACCATTTTCTGGGTGACTTTGATTGTAGGCAATAGATGCGACCATTGGCTGGATGACTTTTGGCTTCTGATTTTGCTTTGTCTGTTTGACAAATAGCTCTTGGCCTTAGCTGTGGATATGATGTTACTATCCTTTGTTTGTTTGGTCTAAATTAATTTAAAGCATATAATTTGATTTAGTCATGTTAAATTGTAGTTGATACTGAACATGAAAATTCAATATTAAAAAATCAAATTTGTGAGTTTATTTATGTATATATTTTATATTGAACTTTTTTTTACCAATATGTTGCACTAAGATTTTCAATTTTGGTCTGTGTTCGTAGAAGGCCAACCGTGAGAATGAAGTTATAATTTATGAAGGATTGTCGTGGTAGGCATCCTTCTTGATGCTTTTGATGTATCAATTGAGTAGGATGCTAGTTTATCGTTTCTGTTATGATCTATAGTACATGAACAAATAGTAGGCAGTGTATCATATTCAGCTAGGTGTCTTCCTAATGATTCTGCTTTTCCCTGCTTTTTGTTAAAAATCTTTTTTTGCATTTGTCTTTCAAACAGTCCTACGAGTCTGAGTCATCTATGATGTTTTAGCTCTCCCTGAATTTGGTCCACGATATGGTTGACGTTATAAATTTGCCTGTCTTTCTAAGTGAATCCCCACTTAGTTAGTTTCACTTTTGAATTGTAACTTGTTAAATACTCTTAATTAATTGTGACATTCCTTGAATAGTTTTGTTCTGGCCTACAAATCGACAACTTGTAAATTTTGGACAACTAAAGGGGCCTGCTTAACCTGTAGTTCTTTTCCTGTTTTCTTTTAGCTTGTATGTGGCTAGACATAAAAAAGGTTAACATAAACAAGGTTTAACTTTCAGTTCCATTTTTCTTCAATCTCGCACATTGATTCTTGAACTTGATTTTGAACATTTTTATTTTGTCATTCTGGCTTTCATTGCTAGGTGTCTTCCTAATGATTCTGCTTTTTGTTAAAATCTTTTTATGCATTTGCTTCACAGTCCTACGAGTCTGAGTCATCTATGATGTTTTAGCTCTCCTGATTTGTCACACGATATGGTGACGTTATAATTTGCTGTTGTTCTAGTGAATCCCCACTTAGTAGTTTCACTTTGATTGTGAACTTGTATACTTTTAATTAATTGTGACTTCCTTGATAGTGTTCTGGCCTACATCGACCAACTTGTATTTTGACAACTAAAGGGTGCCTGCTTAACCTTGTATTCTTTTCCTGTTTTCTTTATGGCTTGTATGTGGCTAGACATAAAAAAGGTTAACATAACAGGTACTTCAGTACTTCAGGTTCCATTTTCTTTTCAATGCTCGCAACTTGATTTGAGACATTTTTATTTTGTCATTCCCTGGCTTTTTCATGGCTAAGGTGTCTTCCTAAATGATTTCTGCTTTTTGTTAAAATCTTTTTATGCATTTGCTTTCACAGTCCTACGAGTCTGAGTCCACTATGATGTTTTTAGCTCTCCGAATTTGTCCGATATGGTGACGTTAAATTTGCTGTTTGTTCTAGTGAATCCCCACTTAGGTAGTTTCACTTTGATTGTGGAACTTGTATACTATTTTAATTAATTGTGACTTCCTTGATAGTTGTTCTGGCCTACATCGAACCAACTTGTATTTGGACAAACTAAAGGGTGCCTGCTTTAACGCTTGTATTCTTTTCCTGTTTTCTTTATGGCTTGTATGTGGCTAGACATAAAAAAGGTTAACATAACAGGTACTTCAGTTCCAATTTTTCTTCATGCTTCGCACTTGATAACATAACAGGTACTTCAGTTCCATTTTCTTCATGCTCGCACTTGATTTTGAACATTTTTATTTTGTCATTCTGGCTTTCATTGCTAGCATGTTGCCGAAGGAGAATTTAATTTTGGAATTATTACGTAGTTGTTTGAGTGTCATTCTGGTCTTTGAAAGTTTGCTTTGCAGGGCTGGATGCTTGTTCCGCTTCTTTGACATGATTGTTTGTATCAATTTGTAGTTTTTTTAGGATCTTTGTTTCTTTCCCTTTACATTCAGCTGCTGTTTTATGGATAGATTTTGAAAATTGCCTATTGATTTTTTTTTTTTTTATTCGTTGAATTCTAGCAAATTTGAAAGATAAGTCAAACAATGTGCTTATATAGGGTTTGCTGCAACTTATGCTGGAATATCCTTCAGCATTTGAAGCCAGACATGGATGATTAGTTTTTTCGTAAAATTAGATGGATTTTTATTCATTTGTTGGTTGGAAAATTGTTTGATGTCAATGTTTGTTTGAAGAATAATTTCTTTTACTTTATTTAGTTTACTGGAAAAAGTTGTTTCAATTTGGAGATATTCAAATATGACATTATCGTAATAAAAAAAATTCCAGAAAATAACAAATAAAACGTCATTTATACACGTTGGTGGATTTCTTGAAGGGCTAAGTTGGGCCTGGCTTATCAATCTTACGTATTATCAAAATCAATTAATTATATAAGCCATGGCTCTTCACCTTCTTGTAGCTGTAGGTTTGTCTCCGACTCTCCGTTGCCCTTCATGAAAGAGTTGGCTCTGCTCTGTTTCTCTCTCCTTTTTTTGATGAGTTTATCCTTTGACTGAAAAAACAAGGGCAAGTTGGCGGAATATTTTCGTAAAACGCCTAATCTTTTGAAGTTATTATGATTTTGCCAACACATAACTTGCTCCTCTCTGAACGACTGCGGAGCCGATGATTTCACCGTCGGTTTATAAAACAACCACGTATGTGTATGTATGTATATTGTCAATTATTACTCTCTCTGTTCCATTAATACTATATTACCAGCGTAATCTTGATCGGAGATCTGATACGTTCAATCTCTGCCAAGGTTCTGTTGCTGCTTACAAAGAGGCTATGACGACTCTTATTTTCTAGAGTGCAAGATCCAAACGTTAAAGGAACAATTTCGATTGTTTGGCGGGGCAATGTGAATATTTTTCCATCTCTTGTAGATAGATCCCATCATTGCAGCCACATTCGCTTTGTTCCTTTTGTTGTTTGATTAAAGGCGAATCTGAGCCTCACTTCATCTCTTTCTTTCTCTCTCTTTTTAATACATTGCAAAATTTTAGCTCATTAGTTTGAGAACGAGGTTTTGCTCTCAGTGAGGTTGAGGGTTTCGTTTGAGAACGAGGTTTTGCTCTCAGTGAGGTTGAGGGTTTCAGGGTGGTGATAAGAAGCGAAGCCTGTGATTTGTCCCTTATTTTGCCAACAGCCCCTTCTCCCTGTACATACAGAGAGGCCAATGCATAAATTTTACCCTGAACACTGCACTTTTACCCTTTTTTTGGATGGAATGATTAGAAGGTTTAGTAACTTAACGAGGCTATGATGATATTATCAGTGACCTAAAATCAGACTAGAAAAGAAACACCCATCGTCTGGTGGGGGTAGCCTTCGGAAGTAGTGGCTTAATTTCACTCTTCCCTGAGGTTAGATAACCTTTAGCAGTCCTTAAATACAGGTTTTACCCTGGTAGCTCTTGGCTGCAGCCATGATGTGGTGGTGTTTCTTTCTTGTTTGATACAAAGGCTTATATGATCCGAGCCTCCATTTCTCCAAATCTCTCTCATTTTAGGTTCTGCTTGTTTCCGGGGATATATTTCAATCAAAGGGTGAGGCTTCGCTCTTGGAGAGCTACTCTGATTGATTGCAGAGCTGACCCTTGTCAATATCTATATCCATCTTTCTATCATATCTGTCTTTCTCTTGTGTGTCTTTGCATGGCTGAGATGATGCTGTTATTTTTCTAGTGAAAATTAGACAATTGAAGGAACACTAGTGACCATTGGGTGGGTGACTCGTGAGCTTCTGACATTGAGCTCTTTTGTTGCAGCCATGGTTGTCACCATTGGGTGGGTGACTCGTGAGCTTCTGACATTGAGCTCTTTTGTTGCAGCCATGGTTGTCATGTTCACCTTTTATATGCTTAAATCAAGGTCTGACTTTAGTTTTACATTTTGTGAACATTGTTGGTTATTTTTAATCCTTGTTTCTTAATCTTGCAATGGTGAGTGAGATAATTTTAGAACCATGCTTTGCAATTGTCAATTTTAGTCTGGTTCAAGAACTATCAATTCAAGTTTTAGAGAGATGAAAAGGCAACGATAAAAATGTGAGGGATTTATGCTGCTAAGTAATGAGAATTGCTGTGGCAGGTATCACTCTTGATGCTTTTAATGTATCAATCAACTATCAAGTGAATAGGATGCATTCTATTGTGTCTGGTTTGATTTATTGTACACGGATGTTTTGCATGTGTGTGGTGGTAGTGGTGATCCTAAAAGCACAAAATTGTGAGATTGAGAAGTAATTGTGAATGCTGCTTGTTAATTTTTTTAATCTTTTAATCAAAAAACTAGTGAGAAATGGTATTTATGGTTTTGTCTTAATGTCAAAGCATTATGTTAAAGTATGTGCAAAAATATATGATGCACTTGAAAAAAAAGCGAGCACTTCTCTGTTTTTTGTACAGTGGAAATTTTAGCTCATTGTTTAAGAATGAGGTTTTACTCTCAGTGAGATTGAAGGATTCAGGGTGGTCGACTTCATCTCTCTGATAAAAAGTGGAGCCTGTGATTTATCTTCTTATTTGCCAACAGCTCCTTCTCCCTGTACATATAGAGAGGCCAAATGCACTGAACTTTGCAACTTCTACCCTTTGTTTGGATGTAATGATTGGAAGTTTTAGTAACTTAATGAGGCTATGACGATATTATCAGTGACCTAAAATCAGATTAGAAAAGAAACACCCATCCTTGGGCGGGGTAGGCTTTTGAAGCAGCGGCTTAAGTCCACTCGTGGTTCCTGAACTTAGACAGCCTTTGGCAGTCCTTAAATATGGGTTTTACCCTATTTTCCTGATAGCTATTGGCTGCAGCCATGATGTGGTGGTGTTTCTTTCTTGTTTGATACTGAGGCTATCTGATCTGGGCCTCCATTTCTCTAAATATCTTTGTTTAGGTTCTGTTTGCTGCGAGGAGATTTTTCCAGTGAAGGGTGAGGCTTAGCTCTTGGAGAGCTACTCTGATTGATTGCAGAGCTGACCCTTGTTTGTCAATAGCTATACCTTTCTTTCTATCATCTCTTTTTTTGTCTCGTGGGTCTTTGCATGGCTGTGATGATGCTGTTATTTTTTTAATGAAAATCGGATAATTGAATGAACATTATCTAACGTTGGGTGGGTGACTCGGGAGCTTTTGATTTTGAGCTCTTTTGTTGCAGCCATGGTTGTCATGTTCACTTTTCTGCTTGAAAAAGGTGAATGATTTTGAGCTCTTTTGTTGCAGCCATGGTTGTCATGTTCACTTTTCTGCTTGAAAAAGGTGAATCTGAGTCTCCTTTTATATGCTTAAATCAAGGTCTACTTTAGTTTTACATTTTGTGAACATTGTTGGTATGTGAACAAGGTTTGTCATAATTTTTATCTCTGATTGATTGCAATGCTGAGTGAGATATTGCGTTGGATTGGTTTTTAGAGCCATGGTTTGCAATTGTCAATTTTAGTCTGTGGTTCAAGAGCTGTCAATTCATGTTTTAGAGAGACGAAAGGACAGCAATAAAAATCCAAGGGATTCATGCGGTCAAGTAATGAGAATTGCTGTAGCGGGTATCGTTCTTTTGATGCTTTTAATGTATCAATCAACTATCAAGTGAATAGGATGCATTTTATTGTGTCCGGTTCGATTTATTGTGTGATGATCCCAAAAGTGTAATTTTGAGATTGAGAAGTAATTGAGAAGGCAGCTGCTTAATTTTTTTAATCTTTTAGTCAGAACTAAGAAAAAACGCTGCTCATGGTTTAGTGTCTTGATGTCAAACCATTATGTTAAAGTATGTGCAAAAAATTTGATGCACTCTAAAGTGGCAAAAGCGAGCACTTCTCTTTTTTTGTTAATGAAAACAAAACAAAGGACTCACCAGCAGCTGGTATGCATATCGGCTTTCTATCATCCCTTTCTCTCTCTTGTGTGTCTTTGCATGGTTGAGATGATGCTGTTATTTTTTTAGTGTGAATTAGACAATTGAATAAACACTAGCGAACTTTGGTGGGTGACTCGTGAGCTTCTGAATATTCAAGGTCCGCTTTAGTTTTATATTCGGTGAACATTGTTGGTAGCATTTGTCAATTTTAGTCTGGTTGAAGAACTATCAATTCAAGATTAAGGTGAAAAGATAATGAAAAAAATGAGGGGTTTATACTGTGTAGCAAATAACATAGAAAATGGTACTCGGTGATGATCTAACTTGACGCAACCACATGGTCAAGTAGTTTGAATTAACTGCGGTTAAGACAACATCGGTCAGCTTTGATTTTTTTTTTTTTTCTCTCTCTAATACATATCACTTTATTGAAAGAAGGCAATTTTGGCCAAATTGCATGTGAGATGTTCCATTGTGTCATGGAAGTGAAAATTTTTCTATCAGTGATGATATGTTATTCGAAGGGGGTTTTTTAAAATTTTTGGTGGGACCCAAATGACTCATGTGCAATGAACTATGCAGATTTGTGTTGAAGGTATTTGGTAGTTTTTGTAATTTTCTTCCTCGTCAAGTGCGGCGGTAAGAATAATTTCGATAGTCAACTTAGTTTATACTAGTAAAGTAACTATAGTTACTATAGTAATTAGTAATTGACTATAATTAATTAATGTGTTGGATAGTCTATGTTCTTAGTTTATGTACTTTAACAAGTAATTTAATTTTAGATGGTCTATAACTAATAATTAGTTAGTTAACTGTAGTTAATTAGCAATAGTGGAGTTAATTTTATAATTTCGATAGTCAACTTAGTTTATACTAGTAAAGTAACTATAGTTACTATAGTAATTAGTAATTGACTATAATTAATTAATGTGTTGGATAGTCTATGTTCTTAGTTTATGTACTTTAACAAGTAATTTAATTTTAGATGGTCTATAACTAATAATTAGTTAGTTAACTGTAGTTAATTAGCAATAGTGGAGTTAATTTTATAATTTCGATAGTCAACTTAGTTTATACTAGTAAAGTAACTATAGTTACTATAGTAATTAGTAATTGACTATAATTAATTAATGTGTTGGATAGTCTATGTTCTTAGTTTATGTACTTTAACAAGTAATTTAATTTTAGATGGTCTATAACTAATAATTAGTTAGTTAACTGTAGTTAATTAGCAATAGTGGAGTTAATTATAATTAATTAGTTTAGTGTACAATATTATAGTTAATTATAATTAATTAGTTAAGTATACAATATTATAGTTAACTAGTCAACTATAGTCATTTAGTAATTTTAGATAGTCTTCTTAATCATAGAGACCTAATTAGTAGTCTGCTTAGTTTATGAGCCTAGTTAATTTGCAATGTTAGATGGTCTATATGTACTTAATTACCTATTATCAGAGGTAATAATAGTTGATTGGAAATATTAGATAGTGTACGTGGTAGTTTATGAGCTTAATTATTAGTCAACTATGGTTAGTAATTTTTGATAGTCTTCTTAAACGTAGAGACTTAGATTAGTACAATTAGAAAATCTAACTCCATTAGAATAAGTCAGAAAGATATACTCTAGTTAAGAATATGAGTCTTTACATATGCTCATTTTTAATTGTGAAAAATTTTTAAACTCATCTTTTACGAACAGTATGGGTGCGAAATCTATTAGATTGAACAAAATGCCCATTTTCGTCTGCACACCAAGAATTCTGCTCCCGCCCGTGCTTTTACAATTATAATCTTCCTTCCCAGTACATTGTACGTTTTTTTTTTTTTTTTTTAACAGAAATAAAGCATGCCCCGCTTTTTTGTTTTTTTGTTTTTTTTTTTTTTTTTTTTTTTTTTTTTTTTTTTTAACAGAAATAAAGCATGCCCCGCTTTTTTGTTTTTTTGTTTTTTTTTTTTTTGGAGTATAATATTGGTGAAAGATGGTTTGCTTCGAACTATCTAATAGGGGTGATCATTAAACCGTCCAAATCCATCTAAAATTTCAATTTTAAAAGATTAATGATTTGGTTTGATTTTTTTTATTCAAAATCCGAGCTTTTGTTTCGGTTTAAGGTTTTATTCTCAAAATCGCTCAAACTGAACCATATATATATAAAATTATTTTTGAATGAAAATTTGCTTTGTATTGATTAATTTATATTGGATAGTAAATTACGAGGTAGTTTATATTGGATAATAAATTGAATAATACTTTATGATTAATTAGATTAGGAATTATATAATTATATTATAAAATGTTTAAAATATTAAAGATTAATATATATACACAAGCAAAACTATAAATTTTTTTTTTAATTTTTAGTAATAGATGTAATTACATCAAACTTTAAATTCTATATAATATTTTTCACACTATAACAAAAGAATACATATTCAAAATCATGTGTATTTTATGGCGTAATTTTTATGAATTTATTTTTCATATTTTATATGATGTTAATTTTTTTCCTTGTTTACTAGATAAATGTGGAATTTTAATTTCTTTTTTTCAAATTGCCTAGATCGCTAAACTAAACCAAATCAAACCAAACTGTTGCTAAAGGGTTGGATTGGTTTGAAATTTTTGATGGATTGGTTTGATTTTAATTTTTCTCAAATCAGCATTTTAAGTTGACAGCAAAGTGGCTGAGCCTTATGCTCTTGATAAATATATTTATACTATATATAAATGTGAGAATATGCAAGTCTTTTACTGTTGATAAATACTTTGATTCTTTCCTCAATATCAAATTTAACGAAAATTGTCTCACTTTCATTGTCCTTTTTGAGAAATTGATTTCTAAATTATTAAGTTTTATTATGATTCAACTAAAATTTTTATTATATAATTCAACTAACTATGAAGTTTTTAAATTATGATTCCATTAACACTTTAATTTCTCCCTTTTTAAAATTATGAAGTTTTTATTATAATTTCAATGTATATTTTTTTTCATGGTATCATGTTGGTAGCAAGGTGGTTGAGCCTTTTGCTCTTGATAAATATATCTATATTATATATATAAACGTGAGAACAGGGGAGTCTTTTGTTGTTGATGAATATATATCTATACTATATATAATAAATGTGGGAATAGGGGAACAATGAGATTTGGAATATCTTAAAATAATTTTAGTGTAATTAGAACATTACATTTTATTAATTAATTAAATATAATTTATAAAAATTATTTTTTAAATAAACACATATCGATATTTTTTATTTCAAATTTTTTTCATTATTGAATTAATTTGTAACTGTTAACACTTTAATTTTATTAAGAGATTTATATCTCTATTGCAATAAATAGATGATTAAGTATTTTTAATTTTTTTGATATTTTTTTCTTATTGCAATAAATAGATGATTAAGTATTTTTAATTTTTTTGATATTTTTTTCTCTTATATTCTAAATCTGTTTGACTTGAAAGAAAATAGTGTTTATGCAACCGAAAAAAAAAAAAAGAACTATATTTCTGTTTTGAATTACATTTTGAGGTGTTAAGAATTTATGTGCATATTTATGTAGCTAAAGTGAATATCATTATTAATTTAGATATCTTCTCATTTCTTTTCTTTCTTAAGGGTAAGTAAAAAATAATTTATTTTTATTTTTCATTACAGTGTTATATAAATATTGATTTTGAGTTGAGAGTAGAGGTTGCAGATTAAGTCATGGCTGACAAACCTGCTAGATTTCAATAGAATTTTAATAAAATTTCAGTAGAATTTGCTTGCCATTCCTTCAAGCTGATTGGGTAATAGGGTGAAGTATCTCACAAATTAGGGAATAAATTCCTAAATTCCCTCCTTAATTGATGCCCATTGACTCCTAATTGATGGTCATTTACAGCTATCTTACAACATAGTATATAGTCGGCCTTAATTAGCTCCCTAATTGATGGTCATTTACAATTTCTTACAATAGTATAGTCGATTAATTATAATAGTATACTAACATCTCCCCTCAAATTGATGTTGGCGATCAAGAAGCATATTGCCAACGAGAAATTGATGACGTTTGTCATAGATTTTGTGAACATATCAGCAATTTGAAGAGCAGTGGGGACATGTGGAAGAGAAATGACACCTGTATTTACAGCCTCTCGAATAGAATGATAGTGGACTTCGATATGTTTTGGTACGTTCATGAAAAACTAGATTTGTAGCAATTTTTATGGCACTAGTGTTGTCAGCATGCAGAGGAGTAGAATGAGTCAGAGGAAATCCAATTTCAGCAAGTAACCCATGTAACCAAACAATCTCTGAGCAAGCAGTGGACATAGCCCGATATTCAGACTCAGTAGAAGATTTTGAAACATGGTCTTGTTTCTTACTTTTCCAAGATATCAACAATGGTTATTCAGACTCAGTAGAAGATTTTGAAACATGGTCTTGTTTCTTACTTTTCCAAGATATCAAAGAATCGCCAAGAAACATACACCAACCAGTTATAGAGCGTCGAGTGTCTGAACAACCAGCCCAATCAGCATAACTGTAAGCAACAAGGCGTACAGGAGAGCCAGTAGGAAAGAATAAACCCCGAGAAGATGTGCCAAGAATATAGCGAATGATTCGACGAACTGTCACCAGATGTAAGTGATGTGAAGTATTCATGAATTGACTGACTTGCCGAACTGTAAAAGAAATATCGGGCCTTGTAATAGTCAGATAATTCAAATTGCCAACTAATTGTCTATAAAGAGATGGATCAAGAAGAAGATCTCCGTCTTGAATATGATACTTGACGTTTAATTCCAAAGGAGTATCAACTGGGGATGAATCTTGAAGTCCTGTTGACGTAATCAAATATGTAGTATATTTGTGTTAATGCAAAAATATCCCAGAATAATCATGGTGAACTTCCAGCCCTAAGAAATATGTAACTTTCAGCCCTAAGAAATATGTAAGTGGAAGAAATATGTAAGTGGACCAAGATCCTTACATATTAAAAGAAGTTTAAAGAGATTGTTGGAAATTGAGGTTCGTTGATGTATTAATGCCATTGTTATTAATGTCATCTACATAAACAAGAAGTAGAACAAAACCAGCAAAACTCTTGTGAAGGAACAAAGAGGAGTCATATTTACTTTGCACAAATGAGAATTGAAATAAGGTAGATCGAAACTTGTCAAACCAAGCACGTGGAGCTTGTTTTTAGTCCATACAAAGACCTTTTTAACTTACACAAATGTGTGGAAGATGAGGAATCCAAACCCAGTGGAAGTAAATAAATATTTTCTTTAAGATTACCATAAAGAAAATCATTTTTGACATCCATTTGATGAAGAGGCCAACCCTGAGAAGCAGCAACTGCAATAATAGTATGGGAGGCCAACCCTGAGAAGCAGCAACTGCAATAATAGTATGGACGGTAGTCATTTCTGCAACTGGAGCAAAGGTAGGACATAGTCCACTCCGTACTTTTGCTTATTGCCAGGAGCAACCAATCGGGCTCTATATCGATCCAAAGTTCCATCAGAATGAAGCTTGACTGAATAAACCCATTTACATCCAATGGGCTTAACATATGGAGGGTAAGGAAGAATTCCCATGTATGATTGTCGTGAAGAGCTTGAAGTTCGTCCTACATGGCATTTTGCAAACATTCATTCTTGGAGGTTTGTGAGTAACAAGATGGAATAGAAATATTAGATGGAATAGAAATATCAGATAAAGTGGTAGAATATCCAGCAGGATTATCAGAAAAACCATACCATCTTAGAGGTCGAGATACTTTGGTAGATCGACGCAGAGTATATTCAGGAGAATCAGACATAGATGAATCAGACATAGATGATGGATCAGTCTCGAGAAGAGGCACCGTTGGTTGATGTCTTTATATGCAAATCCAGGCTTAAATCGATTAAACACAATTGGTAAATCCTTAAAAATTAGAAGAATGGGAGAAGTAGAAGAAGACTCAGCAAGATTAGGAAACAAATATTGATGCTCAAAGAAAATAACATTTCGAGAAACACGAAATTTGTTAAAAGTTGAATCATAGCAACCAAAACCCTTTTGAGAAGAATTATAACCCATAAACGCACATTTAACATATTGAGCCGAAAGTTTATGATGTTCATGAGAAGGTAGGTTCATGAGAAGGTAGATGAATAAAACAAACACAACCAAATGTATGTAAATCATGATAATTAGGATATTGATGATACAGACGAAAATATGGGAGTTAAGATTTAATACATGAGAAGGCATTCTATTAATTAGATAAGTTGCAGTAGATAACGCTTCAACCTAAAACTTAGATGGAATCGAAGATTCAATTAATAAAGTTTGGGTTATACATCCAAAAGATGACGATTTTTACGCTCAGCAACTCTATTTTGTTGTGGTGTATAAGGACATGAACGTTGTGAGACAATGCCTTTCTCACGAAGAAACTTTTGAAATTCATTAGACATGTATTCTCCTCCAGAATCAGATCGTAATACTTTAATACAAGTAGAAAACTGAGTCTCAACATAGGCAAAAAGGTCTTGAAAATATAATATATATCATATTTATAATGAAGTATACCCATGTATATCCCATGTATATCTACTGTAATCATCAATAAAGTCACAAAGTACTTGTATTGAGCATGAGAAATAACGAGCGTAATGCCCCAGACATCACTATGAATTCTATTAAAACAATGGACAGCACGACTACCATTAGAAGGAAAAGGAAGAGTTTTGTTTTTACCGAGTTTACATGTGGAACAATCAAAAGGAACCTTAGCAAGGAGTTCTTTATTGCCCAAGAAATCAGAATTTGATAAATGAGACAAAATAACAGGATTAGGATTACCTAAACGTTTATGCCATAGATAAATGAGACAAAATAACAGGATTAGGATTACCTAAACGTTTATGCCATAGTTCACTCTTACTAATAATCGTAGTACAAAATGAAGAGATACGAGGAAAAGAAAATAGTAGTGGAAATAGCCTCCCAACTTTAGGCCCCTTCGCGATTATTGTCCCCGATGCCTGATCCTGCACAAGATAAGCATTACGAGAGAAATGCATAACTGACCAACCAAAAGAAGCTTAGTTGAGAGCTTTGGAGACATAAAAACATTGTTCAAACATGGTCTAAGATCTCCAATCTCAGTAATAGGTATTGTACTGCCATTTGCAATCTGAATTTCAGTTGAACCATGATACTTGCAAACATTGTTAAGCATGCTAGATGTATTTGTCATATGATTTGAGGCAGCAGAATCAACAAGTCAAAGTTGAGAGGGGGAGGTATTTTTACCTTGTAGTCATAAGGCAGAGAAGGCTGAAATAATCATTTGTTGCACCATTTATGGAGTAAGAACCACAAGTTCAGCAAATAAAGAGGGAGTTGTAGAAATTGTTGGAGCAGCAAAATGAGTGAGATTATTTGTTTCAATTGGGGCAGCATTCGCTTTTCGATTTTGAGGCCGTGTTGGACACTCCTTTATGACATGTCCTAACTGTTTGTAATAATTACAAAACTTCTTTCCACAATTGGCAGCAATATGCCCATAATCTTTGCAGCTACAACACTGAATTCTGCTCATATCCCGACCCTTTCCTTTTCCTTGGGGCAGCAAAAGCAACCTTGACAGTATTTTCTTGTTGGAGAGAGTTTTTGAGTGAGAAGACGTTGTTCTTCGCGAAGTAATTCACCAAAACAAACATCTAAAGAAGGTGGAAGGAACACGACTCATTAAATTTGAGCGAAGTGTCTCAAATTCGGATCTCAACTTCATTAAGAATTGACCTCTTTTGCTTTGCTCATGAATTTCTTGAAGTACAGAGAGAGATTCTGTAGGCACTTTAGCATAAATAGTGGCAGTAAACTCAGCCCATAAATTCTGCAAACCAGAATAATATTCTTGAATGGAGAATAATATTCTTGGGAATAATTAGCAATATCACTTTCCAATTGAAAACATCTTGCAGCATTGTCTTGATTGTAGATCTTTTTTAAGTAATCCCACATGGCTTTTGCAGTTTTAGAAGACCTCAGATTAGGAGCAATAAGAGGGTCGACTGACCCTAGAATCCATATCATTACTCTTGCATCTTTAACTGTCCAGTGAAGCAACTCCTTAGCATCTTCACTCCTTAGCATCTTTAGGAGCTGGATCACTTCCATCGATATGACCCAACAATTCTTTTCCTGTAACAAAGAGCTAGAATTGGAATTTCCATAAAGAGTAATTTTTTCTGGTGAAATGAACATGAAAACTCTCAACTGTGTTTGAAGTGGCCATCTCAAATAGCACAAGGAGACCAGAAATGCAAAATTAGTAATAACAAAACCAGGAGCAGGTCAACCAGAAGAAGTAGCAAATCCACCAAGATGAAAATCCTACAGTCAGAAAGTCGCAGGATAGAAAAATGTCCACCATAATTTTTTCCAAATGAAGAGAACCTCCAAATACAAATCCAGAATTTCTATGACCGAGAGTTCATCAAAGATATGAACTGAACAAGGAAAGCAAAAACAGAAGCTGCAAAATCAGAGGCAGTAAAACCTGTACTTTGTTCTTAAAAAAAAAAAAAAAAAAACTTTCTTAAAAAAAAAAAAAAAAAAATCAAAGCTGAAACTCATAAAAAAACAGCTCTAAAATTGCCTGACCATGGCTCTAATACCATGACAAACTTGCTGGATTTCAATAGAATTTGCTTGCTATTCCTTCAAGCTGATTGGGTTTAAATAGGCTAAAGTATCTCACAAATTTGGGAATAAATTCCTAAATTACCTCCCTAATTGATACCCATTGACTCCTAATTATGGCTAACAATTACGGCCTTAATTAGCTCCCTAATTGATGGTCATTTACAGCTATCTTACAACAGTATAGTCAGCCTTAATTAGCTTCTTAATTGATGGTCATTTATAGCTATCTTACAATAGTATAATCAATTAATTATAATAGTATACTAACAATGACTATATATATAATAGATATACTAACAGATGATATATATATATATATATTATTATATATTATTATATATATATATATATTAATATATATATATTTATATTGCATTAAAAAAATCTTCATTCTTATTAAATTAGAGACTTAAGGGATTCTAGAGACTTGGATTGAACTTTTATTTTGAGATCACTTCATTATATATATATTGCATTAAAAAATCTTCATTTATAAATTAGAGACTTAAGGATTCTAGAGATTGGATTGAACTTTTATTTTGAGATCACTTCATTATATAAAATAGAATTAAATACATAAAAAGTAGCATTTGGACGACAAAATTCAATACAAATTAATCAATTTTATTTATTTTAATTTAAACAAAAAACTTATGTTTTAATATTATATACATAAAACAAATTAAAAGAATACAAAAAAATGAGTATCCGTTCAACACACGTCATAAAAAGTATTAGAATCCTAACAATAAACCATCACTTTGTTTTGTCTGAATTAAATTGTATTAGGTGATACTAGGCAGAATTGGACTTCCATACTAGATAGAAATATTAAGTTAACCACAACAATTTCTTTGTCGTCAACTTTATTCTTATTGTCATTGTTATTGTTATTGGACATTCAGTACCCGGTATTGGTTCAAGGTTGATCTTTAAAAATCTGCTAGACTATGAGGTCTCTTATGCTTCGCACAACTGTGTAGTTTTTTTTTTCGAGAAAATAAATCCGAAAAGTGAACAATAATAAGAACATGAACAATAATATTCAAGAGCATTAAAACTCAAAAAAAATATTAAAAGCCATTATTTTTAAAGTCTTTATAAATCATAACAAGAAAGAACATTAAAAGTCATTGTGTTTGAATGTCATAGAACTTATAAATTAAAAAGAATATTAAAAGTTATGAAGAGCTAGTCTGTTTAAAAACTATAAAAATCATAAGAAAATATCAAGAGTTATTTTTCATTTAAAAGCTATAAATGTCATAAATTAGAGAATAATTATTAAAGAGGTATTATGTTTAACATCCAGAAATCAGAGAGGTAAGGGAGACAGTTTTTCTATGAGATCTTCAATTTTTCCTAACTAAAAGCTAATACCAAATGTTCAAATTTTAGAGACTCTCACTCTTCAAATAGAGTCTCACTCTTCAAGCTAATAATGTGTATATTATTTTTTTCTGAAAAGAGAAAAAAAAAAGATTTGAAGAGAGAAAATAATAGTAAGAGCACAAACAACAATATTCAAGAGTTTAATAACTCATAAAAAATAATAATAAAAGCCATTATTTTTAAAGTCATAATTTTTTTAAGTCATAAAAATCATAAAATTTCATAAATCATAATAAGAGAACACCAAAAGTCATAGAATTAAAGAGCTATTATGTTTAAAATCATAAAAACTATAAGAGAACATCAAGAGTCATTGTATTTAAAAGCTATAAAGATGATAAATTGGAGAGTAATTTTTAAAGAGCTATTATGTTTAATATACATAAATCAAAAGTTACATGCACTTAGCAAATTGAATAGTCAGGTCATGTTATAACTGCATTCTTGTTAATTTAAAATGTAAGCTTTTATTTTCATGATAATTTAGATAATAAAATTAAAACGTGTAGATAGCGTAAAGTTCTTAAATTTACAGAATTTCTTATTTTTATATAAAATTAAAAAAATTACATAGATTAAAAAATTAAATTACAAATCCTATTAGTTTTATTCAATTTAATAGTTTATTATCTGTTTCCAACAAATTTTTTTATTCAACGGCTTATGAGTTAAATCAATTAAAGCATAAATATAAATAATAATAAATTGCTTGAAATTTAAGACTGCGGTCCGCGGAGGGTTATTTTGTGAACGGTGAATTATGCTTAAATTATCATAATACCCCTTCATCTTCTTTGCCCAAACAGGATGCACGTCGAAGGGTAAATATGTAATTATGTTACTATCATATCCCATAAACAGAGAATCGGGAAATAGAAAAAGCCAGGGATTTACAATTCGATATATCTATTCTCAAAATAAATAAATAAAAATCCCCTCGTTAGTTTAAGTATGAGGCTTTGCTCTTAGAGAGAGGCGGTGGGTTTCGGGGTGGTTGACGCCGTCCTCTCTGATAGATAGCGGAGCCAGTGATCACTGATTACATTTTTTACGTTGGCAACAGCCCTTGCATATATATATATATATATACCTTCTTTTTTTGTGTGTGTGGCTTTGATGATATATTCAGTGACCCTAAAAGATCAGACTCGAAGAGAAATACTCGATTTCTTGGCGGGGCGATCTTTGATGGTTGCAGCCATGCTGTTATGGTGTTTCTTCTTGTCCGATTTGAAGGCATATCTGATCTGAGCCTACTATCTCTACAGATTTCTCTGTTTCTGTTTGGGCTTTTGTTGTTTTCATGCAAAATATCTTTATAACATTTGTAGATTTGTAGGGAACAGATGCTTCCTTTGGCGGGGTGACTTGAGGGTCTTATTTGACAAATAGCTACTTTTGCAGCCATGGATGTGTTGTATAAATGAATTCAAGTGTATAGTTCATTTATTGATGATAGAAAAGAACTTTCTAGTTCATACCAAACATGAAATTTGAAATTAAAGATGAATTCTTTGGAATTCATATACAGTACACGGCCTTTCTGTCTGGTAAAATGCGAATCTGAGCCTTCTTTTACTGTCTTATTAACCGACTTGAAAATGTGTTTTTTCATGGTTTCTTTAAAATAAATCATGTGACATGTTTTTTAATATATTGCTTCGAGAATTTCAATTTTGGTCTGTGGGTATGGAAGAGGAAGAAGGTCAACCATGAAATTACAGTTATTATCATTGTTTCGAAAACAATTTCTGGATTCATTTTCTCTTTCACTTCCATTTTTGGTTCCTACTGTGTGTGATTTGTACACTTTTGGCCTTCTTATAGACTATAAATTAAACATTTTAAAATAATTATAACTTCCTTGATAGTGTGATGGGCTACTGCCCCCAACTTGTTTTTTGGACAACTATTGACTGCCTGCTTACCCTTGCATTTTTCTGTTTTCTTGATGAGTTCTATGTGTTACCCGTAAAAAAGGTTAACATGTGATATAGGAAATTCTTTGCTGCTGCTTACGAGTAGTATGTGGCCATTCTTAACTCCTTTTTCACCCTTGCTCAGATTTTGAATGTTCTTATGTTGGTCATTTCTTGCTTTCATTGCTAGCATGATGCCGAAGGGGAATTAGTTTTGTAGTTGTTTTAGTGTCCATGATTGGATGCAAGCTGCTAAAGCTTAACTACAAATGAAAGTCTGCTTTATGAAGTATTTCGTTGTTCTGGCTTATTTTCTGCTGGTGTTAATTCATGGAGTAGCATCCTGGTCTTGGAATGTCTGCTAAGGGTAATGATACGATAGAGCTGCATTCTTGTTCCACTGTGTTTGGCGTCACTGTCATATCAATTTCTAGTTTTTTAAAGTTGCTGTTTGTTTTTTGAAATAGTTTTTTGAAAATTGCCTGTTGACTGTCTATTTGTTTGAATTTTAGGAAACTTTAAAAGACTTAAAACAAAAACTGTGTTCCTATAAGGTTAGCATTAGAATTATATTTAATTTAATATTTTTTGGTTTTAAGCCTTGAGAATTGCAAGTTTTGGATGTGCCTTCTAATGTCAGTAGAGCATCCCTGAAGCTGATAGGATTTGTGTTTTTTGGCCTCGTAATTTGTTGCTACATATGTAACTCATTTGTCTCTTATATGTAAGAACCCTCGTGATTTCTTTCAGCTTGAAACTGCCGTTCAAGGTCCCAAGAAGGATAGCTTTGGTAAATATGCTGGATCGAGCGGAAATCTGATGATAATTGGTAATTCAGTTCTTGTTCAACTAGTTCAGCTTGCTGTAACTTTTTCTGGATGTAGAAGATCCTTCTGTCATTTGATATGACGCCAAATCTGGATGGTTAGTATTTGGTACAATGAGATGATTCCATATTTATTTGCTGTTTAAAACCTTGTTGAGTATAGATATTCTTCTGAACTTGTTTAATATAAATGTTTGAAGAATATTTTTATTTTGCGTTCTTTAGTTTACTGGAAAAGTTGTTTCAATGTGGAGAAACAACAAATGAGAAATTATTTTGTTCATCTTTCTGGGAATGAAGGGTGCAAGGTGGCTATCGTTTCCGATAACTATAATGTATACCAGAGTATAGAAGTTATTGTTTCTCTCCCTTGCTCGTGTGCATCGGCCGGTTCTGTTTTCAAATCAAATCGATTGAAAGCTGAAGAAAAAATGTGTGCAGCTGAAACCAAGCAAACCAAGAAAATAACTAAACTGATTTGATTTGGATCAATTTGGTTCGTTCTGCTAATATTTTGCCATTTTAAATGTTGAAAAAAAAAGTTGGTGATCTGAATTCGAACTGTTCCTGTTGAATTGAATTGAAACCAAGTTGAACAGGTTGATTCGGTTTTGAGTTTTCGGTGAGTTTCTACTAATGCTCAGTCCTACCGAAGGAGCTGGCTCTATCCTTTTTTAGGAAAATATTTTGAATGATTTTTTTAAATTTTGATTGTAATATTAAAATATTTTTATATGAAAATATAAGATATCATACATATAATTGTTGACAGAAAAAAAAAATCAAATTTCGACGTAGTGAAAAAAAATTAGCAGTAATAATTAATTGTTTTATAGCAAACAAAACAAAAACCATGAAATTCTATTCCTCATATTTAAAAATCAGAAAAATAAATAAAAAAATTTTAATTGTATAAACTAGGGTACAATTTAAAAAAAAAATACAAAATGCGAATTATGTAATTAACTTTCTGTTGTTTAAAGAACCATCTAGAAAGAATTCTTTTTCTAACATGAAATACTATGTGAATTGAGTTATTTATATTTTTAAAATTAAATTAATAACTGTAAGAAAATACTCTCAAGCAGAGGCTCCCAATTTGACCTCTAACGCCCGCCACTCGCATTTGTCCAATTTGGTTGACAGAAATAAGCGCAAAAAAAAAATGTTTTTTTTTTTTTTTTCTAACCGCCCGCCACTCGCATTTGTCCAATTTGGTTGACAGAAAATAAGCGCAAAAAAAAAATGTTTTTTTTTTTCTTTTTTCATTATAATCACCAGTAAAGAATAAAGTTTTAATTATTATTATTAGGTATTGAGTTAAACGACATAAACCGTTAATTCTACCAAGTGTAAACTGTTGTTAAATTGAATCACTTCATTGTCGTCTGGAAAAAGCAGACGACAGCGTTGCTCATCCATAAAAACATGGAAATGAGGATTGAAAAAAAACAAAAAAAAAAAATGTTTTTTTTTTTTTTTTCATTATAATCAACCAGTAAAAATAAAGTTAATTATTATTATTATTATTGGTAAACGACATAAACCGTTAATTCTACCAAGTGTAACTGATTGTTAATTGTAATCACTTATTGTCGTCTTGGAAAAGCAGACGACAGCGTCTTCATCATAAAAACATGGAAATGAGGATTGAAAAACAACCAACCAACAAAAACAAAAGAGAAAGAAAACGACAATACACATTTTGTTACCCAAGTCAGTATAGAATACGTTTAGTTGCCTACTTCTAAGCTCAAAGGTATATATTTACAACTCCCAAGTTGGCCTGGATAAGATAATATAAATCATGTACAATTAATAGTACCATTGATGAATCTGCACAAGCAGCGTAACAACTAACATTCTCCTCCTAAAAAATACCAAAACAAACCTATGCTACAAATAATAATGAGCTAACAATAATACTTAATCATGTATCTGTTGGTCATCTGTGTTTTCCTTTCTCTCATTCATCTGCATTTTGTAATGGGTTTTGTGAAAGTTGTTCGATAATCACCATCCCGGTGCGAGGTCAAATCCGAAATCATACCTGAAAATCTTGTATTAGACAATGATCGACAGGCTAAACAGTAGAAGTGATAATGTGAACAGAGGATATTGAAAGTAACCTGAGCATTTTCTGTTCTATATTTTTGGAGTTCATCTTGAGCACATATAAGCCTGTATATGCAAAATGAGACATAAGTATATTTAGATCTTAGTGCACATGTGCATCTGAATTACATTACAAGTACCTCCACTGCAAATCAGTTATTTCATGAAGTAACTCTTTCTCCCTATCATGAGCTGCTTCTAGCTGCAAAATTTCATGCATAATCCTCAGCTTTAAAATTAGAATGCAACTTTATAGGGATTTTTCGTGTAAGTTCAAAATCACAGCCTCTAGTAAGGAATAAAAAACGTAAAAAGTGGCAATAAATTTAATGCGCCCTTCTCCAACATGAGAAAATGCAGAGTGCAAACTCAGTTTACAAAAATCATTATGTCTAATGGATATGGAATGGTTTTACTCAGAGGTAGTTCAAACCTTTCAGAAAAACCTGTACTCTCCAAAATCATCTGAAGAGACAGGGAAAAGGAAAAAAGAAATAATGATGGGAAATCATTATTTATAAACTGTACAAGCACTTCCATGTTAATCTTCTCTATGGAAATCATCTAGCTTCAACAGCAAGAATAGTTCTAGCTTTGACTGATTCTATACTTTGTGATGGGACATGAACAGAAAAATGAATAATAGAATAGAAGAGCAGTTTTGCTATCAAAAGCTAAAAATCTAGGCATCAAAATATTTTCCAATCTTTATGTCCACACGACTTTTACCTATGTTCTCCATTGTTAACCAATTCCAGAAGGACCAGAACTCTGTAAACTTAACATGAAACTAATTGTAGAATCAATTAATATATACTCTCTCTTCTTAAAGCTATTTCAAGTTACCAAAAAGAGGAAAAAAGATGTCACATTTCTTAAATTTATCTGTAGAAAGCAGAATAGCACTCCTTGCAGAAGCAAATCTATCACAAAGCCAACATAGAGTCATATGACAATTTGGTTGGAAATTCTCTACAGCACAATATAAAGAGCCCGATTACATACCAAAGACCTCTCTGAGGAACCTACTTGTGCCAGCGTGGATCCTCCATCAACGGGACGATTAGCTAGAAAGATAAAGAGAACATCAAGGTAAGGTCCCTAGTTTTAACCCAAAAAAGGGGGTTGGGAAATGCAAGATCAGCAATTGCTTGCACCTGGAGTGTCACAATTTGAAACTTGCTTCATTAGATTAAGAATAGTATCCTGTCGAGAGAAAAGAACAAAGCAGCAACACCAAAAACATCAATGACAAATGAAAAATCAATAATTATATTTTTTTAAAAAAAAAAGCTAGTTAAAACTACACTGGATGATACATACCCTTTGATGAATATTTGTCTGCAAAACAGAATTTAGCAGTGGAAACAGAGAATGACCAGAAAGAGTTGATGATGTGGCATCAGATGGTGCTGATATTGGTATAGAAAGTGTAGTATGTTGGTGAAGCACCTAGATAAGCAATAGCATTGCCATAAGACAGGGCACAATAAGGTTTAGATGAAATTATGTATTTTGTTTCATGCATGTGTGTGCATATGTTACATATTTGGTATTGGGCAAAAGGAAGGTTTCATTTTATAATTTAATATCTCTTCATGACAATCTAACAGTAAACCTAAGGTGGAAGCTCAACACCATTCTCAACAGTTAACATGTAGGCCATCTCCTTTCTAAGAAACTAACAAGAGAGTATGTTTAAAATGACACTTATATGCCTGGAACTGTCAGTTCAATCAACAGGAAATACAAGCATGCAAATTTTCAAGGTGCATCTACCATAATTTATGCATAAAGCAATTTAACTGACACTAATACGCCTAGATTGTCAATTCAGTGGCCTCAAAGGATCTGAATCAGCCCAAACCTATCAGTTCTAATTCCAGTCGGTTGTGGTCTAATTCAGAATCAGGCAGAGTTCCGGCTGAAGAGTAAGTATTCAATTTTTCTGGAGGTTTAAGAAACAGAAAACTCTTAAAAGATCTTTCAAAAGTGGCTCATTTAATCATAATGCAAGCTCTAGGATAACCATAAATTATAATAGTAAATGGAGCAATCTATCCGACAACTTGGCACAAATGTGCTGACCTCAGACCTACCAACCTGCATGCTATGGCTCTTTTGCAATATAGGACTTGGAGTCACCTGAAAAGGAAAGACGAGTTATATCCTGTCTATGTAAAAAATCGACGTGAACACCAAAACCCTCCAAGTCACCTTTTCTATACCAACATTCTCGGAAGTAACTTTGAAACGTCCCCTTTGCTGAACAACTGGGGGTTTTGCTTTCTCATCAGGTTCATCATTGTTTGGTGCTGTTGCAAGAATACTTTGATTAAATGGGAAAGCAAAAGTTGCCTTGTCAGATTAAGAAAGTAGAGCTATTCATGGAAAAATTGAGAAGAGTTTGCACCAAAATGAGAATGAAAAGTGCTTGCCTGATAGTTTAGATGCTTTAGAAGGAATTTCAGAAGGCACATCATTACACTCTGGACTTGAATTATTTTGTCGTTGATTTTGCAACTTATCACTGTAAATCACACAAAGCTTGGTGAATACATGTTAAATTTAACAACATAATAGCAAATGAAATGCAATTTCCCTCTTTCTCCCTTATACTTTCTCTTTCTCCCTTGTATCTTTCTTCTTTTTCTTCCCATCCTTTGCTTGCTTTTGACAACAGTAAAGCCTTTGAGTTACAAGAGAAAGGCTTGGCAAAAATATGGAAAAAGACAAGTTTGCAGATTATGGACAATTTTAGTATAGGAGTTGCACATGAAAATTGAGTTCCAAAAGATTGTGGTTTCTGTGCAAACTTCTCTAGTTTATTACTGCTTTAGAGATCTGTGTAGCTGAAAGGTCTAGCTCCTATGTTAAATTAATTCACCACATCCCAGCAATAATAATAAGAATATTACCCAGAAAACCTTGCAGAGAGAACAAAAAAAACTTAGAATGCAACTCATTTGCATAAATAACAAGCAGACTAGGCCTTATACAAAGATTTAGTCAAGATTATGTTTGTCAAGGCTTCAAAATGTTAAAAACATTTTTCAAAGACAAGAATAAAGTTGCCTACATCTTTAATAAATAAATAACTTTTATAATTGAAATTAACTTGATATGTTAGTGATGGTTATCATTTATCCATGTAAATTATCCCATATGTTCCCAAACTCCAATTTGTTCTAATCTGAAAGCAACTTGTGAAAGTTCTAGAAATACAATCACCAAAATATATATATAAGAGCAAGTGATGTTAAATAATTGGAAGAAAACTGACTAGTTACTTTTATAAAAGCAATTCTGCCTGACTTCAACTGATTATGTGTTAAAGGGTGGCAAAAACTAGGCAATTCAAGAAAAGCATTTCATTCATGCAAAAAAGTTTCCATTATTCTGTAAGAATTCAGTGTCAAACCTTTCTCCTTTATGAGGAATAATACTTTCTGCTAAAGTAGAGCCACCTGATGGACTTCCTGTTTTCTGTAGAGAAGGTATGCGCTCCATTGATTTTACACTGATCTCAAAAATAGGTTTTCCAGTCACATTGTTTTCCAGATTATCATCTCGTCGGGGCGATGTATCCTGTGAAACATATTGTTCACAAGATGGACTTGCAATGCTGGAGTCATCATCAGATTTTTCAAATATAAATCTGGAAAATGAATCATATTTTTCATTAAATCTTAAGTCCAGAAAAATCTTTCATTAGATCTAAGTCAGCATAATCAAAAGCACTTCCAATTAACAATAATTAAAGATAAAATGATGCAGCATTCATATGGAACTCTAATTTACTTTTCCCTTTTAGAAACACTCATACTCTGTGTTCTGATTACTTCATATAACTCTAAATGAATTAACAATGACTATGCATCTAGGTAGAAACATACTTCGTAATATTTACAGATGAGTTAACTGATGGAAGAGGAGTGGGTCGATTTTGCTTCAGATCATTATTGTCCTGTGAAATATATGACCATGAGAAACTAAAGAACCCATCAAATGGAAAATAGAGATTAAAATACAACTCACAAGCTTCCAAACCAGAATATTGAAATACCTTTTCTGCAACTTGTCCCGAGGGACATTGTTGGGACTCTAATTGCTTCTCAAGCCCATTGATTGCAAGTGATGAACTGGAGCTTCCCACCAGATTATTATCAGCTATAGGGTCTTCAACATCTTGTATCTGATAGGGAAAACATAGTGTGATACTACTCATTGTTCCATTTAACGATTATAACAGAAAACAACAGAAATTGTTTCCATACCAGGGAAGCTTGAGCTTTCAAATCTTCAAGATTGAAATTCCAACCACTAATTCCTCGTTTATATTCATTCTGCATACATTCATAAGGAAATAAGAAAATCTAGGATAAGCATACAGCCAAAGTATACAAATCATTGTCAGAACACAAAGTAACATTGAAGAAATTCATACTCTTAAACCATTTTTTTCGAAGCATGAAAATACCAAAAACATGATCCAAATTCATAGTGCACCTGAGATCATTTATTTGATGAAAAACCTAATTTCTAAATCAACTTACAAATTTGGATTTAAAACTCAAAATGTTCATAAAATTGTGATGTTAGGAACAAAAGAAAAACTTAGACTATAATTTCCTTGTTTTCTTCATTTTCTTTTACATGTATAAAGTTTACAGATTTTCTAGGAAGAGCCATATTCCACATTTTAATGTTGATGTTGTAATGTACAAATGGTTGTTGATGAGAGAGCATAAACACTGTTAAAGGGACAAGGATACTGACTATCTATTAAAGAAATAAGATGAAAAAAAGCCAAGGTAACTCAGAATCAAAGAAGACAACTTAAGCAAGTAAAAACATAAATCAACATTTTATTTCTTCACACAATCAACTTGGGAAAAGAAATAGAATGAAACAATTTTTTCTCTTTACATGAATAAATTTAAATTTTCCAACCTGTGATATTTCCTCCTTCTGCCCATCTGGCATCTTCTTCTGTGCAAGCATATCCTCTTCCTTTCTCTATATTTCAAATGACACCAATTTTAAGTATAATATAATCACAGTTTGGACTATTTCAGGCAATTTTATCAGTACTCATCTCCCCAAAATTAGCTGACTAACCTTTAATGCTTTCATACGATCACCAAGCGCAGGCAATCCCTCCAAAAGTGTCCTTGATATGTAATCACTTGACCTGGATTGCTTAAAAAAGGAATGCTTCAACAACTTCTTTGCAGAAGGCCTTTTTGAAGGATCTTTTACCAAGCAACTAGCTATCATCTGCTTAAAAGACTGAAGAAGAGAGAAAGTGTACATCATGCAACATAATTAAGCCAAATGGGTGCTAACTTCAATAGCTTTTTGAAAGCGCACCTTAGAGAACTTCTTGTCTCTTTCATAATCCAGGCCAGGGGGTGCATTTTGCAAAGTCATAAGCAATACCTTTCAAGAGAAATATTGCTTCAGATTGAAATTACAGTAGTAGTGCTTTACTAAATATGACGTTAATAGTGTGAATATATGAATATGTCTATGTTTGCACCTTCATTGGAGGATATTTTGAGAATGGAGCATGCCCATGAGCAAGCTCTAGAGCAGTTATCCCAAAAGACCAAATATCAGCCCTGTAGGAAAATTTCCAAACAGAACATCAATGTCACCTATCCAGTCAGTGTGAGACGGAGAAACTCTTGAGAGAAAAAATAAACTAACTTGAAATCATATCCGTGTAACTGCTCCATGACCTCAGGTGCCATCCTGCAAAACAAATATATGAGTAACTGTGGATTATAAATAAGAATAAGGTTCTTAGCGAAGAAACTTCCTAATAATTGAAGTTTTAATATTATCAATTCTAACTAGATCCACCGAGAACAAAAATCTATCAGTTACGATCTTCAATTGTTTTATTGATAAAAAGAAGTACTCAAATATAAGTGATCTGAAGATGTATGCTCATCCTTAAACTTTTCAAATAAAAAATAAATTGGCTTTTAATAACATTTCTATTACCTTTTGCTCAAGACAAGACAAAGCTTAGCATGTTTGTTCAAGTCTGAAACGTCAATAGAACAATTTCGATTTCGAAAATGGTGAAATGATGATATTGAGATCTTAAAATTTGGAAATCAATGTTCTGTATCTCTTGCTAGTTTTTAAATTCTTATCTTTTATGAAGTTAAAATGTTGTTTAATTCTTAAAGTAGAAGAATACCAGCAAGGTGTTCCCACAAATGTATTCCTCATGCGTTGCCTATCACCTGAATCAAAGAGGCAAGCAGAAACACCAAAATCTCCCAGTTTGATAGCACCACGTGAATCAATGAGAATATTTCCCGCCTATAAAGACCATAAGATAATAATGAAAGAACTTAAAAATGAGTTGTACTTTTGAAAATGACTAACAGATAGAAATTTATTTGCCAAATTAATAAATTAACAATACTGGATTTGATATTTGAAGGCAAAATGTTTAAACACCAATTAGTAATGTTCAAACTCCTTTCCTACTCAAGCATACAACTAATCTCTCAATTAGCCAAATGATGTTAAAATATCCTAAATCTTTTTCTTCAAAAGAAATTTATACATAATTCCTAATTCTCTATACCATTCCAATAGAAATTAGAAAACAGATGGAGAGAATTTAAGTAAAGAAAAAAAAGTTCCAGGTTTAAAATAAGTTATATTTGATACTTCCATTTTCAAAAACTTGAATTTAGACATTGAATTTTTGAAACTAAATTCATTTTTAATGATACAGTCCACTCTTGAATCACACAACCAACCAGAGAATCAAATCTAGAAAAATATGAGTATCAACTTTTGCCCGTGCAACAACCCTTACATATTAGTTTTTAAGTCCAAAATCAAAGAATAAGTCCTCTCAATGATGTTTAAAATGCAAGCCAGTTCCCATACAAGTACCAAACATGTGATTGTACTGCTCCAGAAACAGGATTAGTAATGTCGCATCCTTTTGCCACCAACTTCTTAGTAAGGTCTTGCTTCTCCTATCACTAGTCATTCTAAGGAATAGCCTAAATATTTAAAGTTCACAAAACAAAATACTCAAAACATTGCATGCCCAAGCTGCTTGATAAAAAACATGAAGAGACTTTGTGAGGCATGAAATAAAGCCAAAATGAAATGCTTACAGTAACTTATTGCTAACAAGAAATCAATTACTCACCTTAACATCTCGATGTATGTGTCCATGATGATGAAGATACTCTAAGCCCTTCAATACCTCACGTAGTACTGTTGCTATCACTACCTCCTCAAAACCATCTGGATAAGCAGCCTTCAATATGTGAAGACAAGAACCCCCAGCCATGTATGGCATAACAACCCACAGATTATGATCGCTAACAAAGGAGCAGTGTGATTTCAGAACATTTGGATGGTCAACCAAGATCATTGTTTGCACTTCACGAGAGATGTTACTCTGTGGACAACACATATTTAGGGGGACATATATAGTCAACAATGAAAGAATAGGAAAAAACACAGACAAGAACTTTCATGCTAACAAAATTGATGCAAAAGACCCTATCGGCCGTGGACCACAAATTTACTCTAGCTCAGTCACTTTCCATGGTCTCCACAGAATAAGTCGGGTATTGAAACACAAAGTAATGTCTCTATACTTGGGAAAATGGAAGAAATATGCAAAAGTATATAATGGACGCATCACTGTTTGCCAATTCTCTTGTAATTTTTGTATGTTCAGCATCTAAGCTTAAAAGTTAAATAATACTTATTCAAAAGTACAAATTACAACAAGATCCTACAATGAAGAAAATACTACAAACATGCCTGCTCATCTAGATTCCTGTAAAAAGCAAGAACCTCCATCTTTCTTATCAATGGTTTTCAACTTTCTATGAAGAAATTGCAATTCATTTATGTACGTATTAGTGCAGACTTGCACTGAGCATTTTATTTACACCTCAAGAAATTATGTCCTCGCTACTGAAGATGACAGTTTTACTACTTCAAACTCTAATGTAAAAATTGCAAAAGATCTATTACCTTAATCCAACAAATAATCATGCTCATAAGTCTGACCAATTACCATATTCAAAAAGCTCATTTAGCATTTTCACGGTAATACTAAAGCAATTGAAGCTGAAACAGACTTAAAAAAACACACACAAACGAATAAACAAAGACGCAGAAAAAGCAAAATTGAAAATAAATGAATTTAGTTTACCAAATCACAATTATCGCGTTCAAAGTCAAGAATCTTGATTGCGACGATTTCCTCAAATGGAATACACAAAGCCCGATGTACCGAAGCACTCACGCCTTGCCCGACCTCTTCGTACAAAGAATAAAACTCTGACCCAATCGGATACTTCTTCTTCTCCATTGTCTTCCAACGACCTGAAAAATCAGCACACTGGCGATCCACAGATCCTAAGCTCAACCAAATACAGTGTAATTCGAAACTGGTAAAAAAAAGCAAGAGAAAAATCAATCAATCAATCAATCATGGCTTTTTAAACAAATGGAAAGAGATCAAAGGCATTGACTCTAAAGGAAAAGAAAAAGTAATGGCGAAGAAATGATCATATGAAAAGTAGACAGAGAGAAGTGAAAAGAAAGGAAAGAAAAGCTGATAGAAGAGAGAGGCAGCATTGATGACAAAGACGATGTTGTTGTTTCCCGTGAAATATGAGGGAAAGCGGAGCTATCGGATAGCCGCTCAAACTTTGCGCCATGTTTGTATGTCGTTAAATTCTTTTCTTTTCGTTTTTAAATCAAAAACTAATTGTATTTTCTTTTTCACGTTTCCTTTAATCCCGCCACCTTTTTGTTTTTTTATTATTATTTTATTTAAAATTGAAAAACGACATTTAAGTCCCTAAATTTACCGCGTTTTGTTTATGAAGTCTCCGAATTTCAATTTGTGAACAATGAGTCCTAAATTTCTATTTTTATTAAAAATAACCATTTATCTAACTGAGAATTAGAAAAATGATAGTTATGTATGTTGAATTTGATTGAGATTCTTTATTATTTTTATTAAAATTATATCCTAAATTTTTATTTGTCAATATTGAGTCCTTAAATCTTTATATTTATCAAAATTAAACCCTCATTTTGAATGGAAAATTTCCACATTTACCATTATTATTGTGTTTATTTTAATGATTAATATTTCTTGTACTCTTCTGCAGTTTAAAATTTATTCTTTGCTGAAATAAAATTGAATGCCTCAATATCAATAAATAAAAATTTAAATATTTAATACGCAGAACTTAAAAAGTACTGAGATTTTGATTTGGGTTTTTTTTTTTTTTATATAAATATACCATTCTAATTTTCTGAGGGTTTTTTTTTTTAGTTAATTATGAGATATGAGTCATTGAATCTGACATGTTTCTTTTGTGCAACCTGATTTGCACACGAAAGTGATAAAATTAAACCAAAATTTGCCTTTTACTTCCTAAAAAAGACATAATAGTAAGTTGTAATTTCTTTTTCAGCGAAACAAATTGTATTTCGTTGATTTATAAAAGAAATTATTCTCGTATTTATCATGTCACGTAAATTTTTATTTCTTTATTTTTTATTTTTTGAAATATATCTATTGATGAGATTATTATCATAATTTGTATTATTTTCTTTATAAGAATTGAAGTCGCTTACTAATCTAATTAATATCTTATTAAATTTATTAATTTAACAGCTTATGTATTTCTTATTTGCGAATTATTATCCATTGCAGTTCACTACAAAATGTAACCTATCCGAAATTTCTGTTACTAAAAAATAATTGAAAGAGTTGCAATTCTTAAAACCCAAATCAAGAAATAAATCTCGGTAATAAAAAAAATTTCTCAAGTTATAATGTATTCATATATCCTTCACAGTGAAATCCATGGGTAAGTTTCCTTTTATATATATATTTATTTATTTATTTAACTTTAATGATTTCTGTTACTATAAATTTAAAGAATTGCGATTCTTATAATCCAAATTAAGAACTGAATGTGATAACGAAAACAACTCAAATTGGAAGTAGGTGATATATCCTTTACAATAAATCCATGGGAAAGTTTCATCGTACTGAGGATAAGAAAGTTCCCTTTGATTGTTTTGCAGCTGTGTGATTGTATGGTTAGAACTTTTTTATTATTATTATTGATCACATTATATGGTTCGTGTGATTCAGATTTTGATAATTGAAGCTTTTTCTAATTTTCATAGCAAGCTCATAATATATATCTAGAAGTACAGATGAGGAATAGCCTGAAGAAAACAGGGAAGGTCATGTAGGTGTTCATAAACAGGTAACTTATAGGAGTTAGCTTTGTAAATGGCAGCAATAAAGATCCGAGATGACTGAAATGACACTGAACCAATCCTATTTAATAAAAGAGGGTTGAAAATAATAAATAATTACTTACTCGTTCTATAATATTTATCACATTTTCAATTTTAAAAAATAATAATAAATATTTTTTTTCATATTTATCATTTGTATATGACCAATAATTATTACTTCAATTTAATGGTTTTCTTAAAAAATTAGTATTAAATTAATGATAATATAATCAATTTATTTAATAATTTATTCATATTTATCATTTGTATGATGACCAAATATATCATACTTCAATTTATGGCTTCTTTCTTAAAAATTTAGTATTAAATTAATATAAATATAATCATATATATTAAGTAATTTATTATAAACTTAGCATAACATTAATAATTTTCTTAAGGATACTTAAAAATTTCAAAGGGTAATAAATATTACTAGACACACCGGTTTTCTTAAAAAATTAGTATTAAATTAATGATAATATAATCAATTTATTTAATAATTTATTATAACTTAAATAAATTTAATAATTTTCTTAAGGATATTAAATTTCAAAGGTAATAAGTATTATAGAGCAAACATAATAGTCATGTACTCACAATTAGTCGAAATATAACATTTTATTTTATTCCATGTAAAATATCAAATTATTTCCATAACATAAATAGACAATTTACATTACATTTGCCACGATATAAATAATTATTGATACAAAAAGAGAGAAAAAAAAAAAGAAAAAACATTAAAGATAAAACCCTACGTTTTTCTGTCGGTCCATACAAATATTTGAAATTGTTATTATGAGTTGCTTCTATCCATACAAGAACCAAAATTAAAGACATGAACTTGAAAGTCACAACCATAATGATATTTCATGATGTTATTATTTGTGTTGTAAGTCACTAAAAATGCTTGTTTTGTGGATATACTATTTATATTACGGAGTAATAAATTGAGCTTAACTTTTAAAAATATTATGAAATTTGCGATTTATTACGATAATACTCTAAATTAACATTCATCCTTCTAATACTTCAATTTAGAAATTTAATAATATTGTCACCCTAAAATTAAAACCAGGATTTTGAATAAAGTAATATAAAATGTGTCTCGCCAAACCAAAATCCCTGAAAATATCAAAACTCATTCTTTCAGCATAAGTAAAAGGCACCCCGCTGGCAGGGTGAAATTAAATTTCTCGATTCTCTCTTCCTAATTTCATCGCTCCTCGCCTTTCTTCTCCGTGGACCATCTCTTGTTCCTTCTTGATAATGACTTGCTCGCAGTCACTATCGAAACTTCTTTGCAGAAACTGACGTTCATTATTAGCGAATTTGATTATAGATAGACACTTGACTGACATTGTTGGAAATGTGGGCGAAGAAGAGAAAATGGTAAGTAAAATTAATTTAAATCTCTAAAAATTAGGGTTTTAGGAAAAAAGGAATTAATGTTGTTTGGTGGAAGTATTAATTGACGTGCAATAATATTGATTTGTTTGGATGATTATTGTTGCTTGCCATTTTGATTTCTTTATCATGATATTGATTGTTCATTTCCCCCATTTTATTGTACCATTGCTTACAAACAATTTTCCTCTTTCTATGCACATTTGCCCTCGTTTACTGCATTGTTTGCTGCCCACCTTGAGTATTTTATTGCATCATATGCTTGCAATTTTGCTTGTTGACTAAGACAGTAGTGATTATTTTGTCAAATGTTGCTGTGAATATGGGTGGGGGAATTAATATATATGTATTTGTGATGTTCAATACACAGGTTTCCCTTAGAGGTTTGGATAGGTGGTAATATGGGTGAGAAAAGGAAGAAAAGTGGAAGGATAAACTACATTGGTGGGAAGAAGTTGAAGGAACGGGATACAAACTGGGTCCATGACATATGTTGATGCGTTTGACAAAGTTAAAGAATATGGATGTGGTGAGGTGCAACAAATAGGGTACTACAAACCCCATATACCATGGTTGACATTGGAGTTTGCTAGAGATGATGATGAGGTGAAATTGATGTTTGAAAGAGGGAAGAAATTTGGATGGCTCAAGGTTTACATTCAAACTGACATGCGGATTAAGGAAAATAGGGAATATGATCATGCCAACTATGTATACTCAAATGAGGAGGTGGGAGATGAATTTGGTGAAGCTTCAATGGAGAATGAAGTCCAAGGTCAATGTACAATAGAAAAGGGGATCCAAAAAGAACAATTCATGTATGAAGAGCAGTGCACAATGGATAAAAGAACAAGTAATGATGCAATCAGCGATTCTAATGAAGAATGTAGTGATGCTATTGAGTTAAATAATGCAATCCAAGAAGACGAGAGTGAAGATAGTAAAGCAGATGGAGAATGTTTAGATGACGAGGAGTTTTGTTTGCTAGGGAAAATAAGATAAAATTGGAGAATGTAGGTTTAGGGCTAAATGAAAAAGTGAATCTGGGAAGACAAGGAGAATGCTCAAATATACAAATACCTAATAGAGCAGTAGGACCTACACAAGCTAGTGGAATTAAGACCATTAAAGCAGCTGTAGGGAAGAAAATGAAGGTCAGAAGGAATAATGAGACAGACAATGGAATTGCAACCAGCACTGGCAGGATGGAGAATAGTAATTATGTAGTACAACAATACACAATGGACCTAAGTCAGCCTCCACCATATTCAAGCCAAGGTTAATTGATTTAGTTAGTTTTAGGGTATTTTTTTGTTTACCAACAACAAACATATCAGTTTATAGGATACTTTTTGGTTACATGAATATGTAGAACAGTCCTTTTGGTAATTTGCTGTGGATATTGATTTATCATTATAAGTAGTTTTTGTAGTGATAATGCATTTGTTTATTTTAAATCACCTATAAAATTTCTATTTAATTTTTAAATTGTATTTATATACTCCATTTTTATTTATTATTGTATTTCACTTTCAATTGCGCGAAAATGAATAAAAAGATGAAACTAAATACATCAATACTAATCAAACAATACTTCTTTCTAATCAAAAGCTTTTTTTAATGAATTTTAAATGATAATTGAAGTCTAATTTTATGATTAATAATATATTTTTTTTCATTTTATCGTCTATAATTGTGTTATTAAATATACTTGATGGTAATATCGCCCTATCATATAAAAGTTAGTTTAAAAATAATATTATTTACTTATAGAAATATAATTTAATTCAAAATTGTTACATATGAAATCATACTCTAACATTGTAAAAGTCTAAATAACATAAAAGGAAAATTATAATCATGTTTAATATTTTATAAGAATAGATTAATAACTGTAATAACTATTTAAATAACAAATAATGACAATGTGCAATAGAAGTCAAAAACAAAACTAGTAAAATAAGATAAAATAAGAATTAGATCATATAATTTATACTAAAAAAAAATAAGTCATATAAAAAATAAATAAATAAGTCGCAGAGCTTTTGTTTTTCCTTTTTCAAGTAAAATAAGGTATTTAGAAGTATTCTCTTTCAAAAAAAAAAAAAAAAAGAAGTATAGAAGCAGATCTTTTTAGTTTACCGCAACAGGTATAGAAATTTTGTTTGAGGTCACGTGTCCTACTCTGCATACGGCCACACCATATAAAAACTGAAATCCAGCTCGGTTCTGCTTTCTTTGTCTGTCTTGATTAACCTTCATCACCATCGTTTCTCTCTCTGTCTCGTTTCCCTCTAGGGTTTCTTCGCATTCAATTAAGCTTTGACGTCTCCTATCTTTGTCCAATTAGCCGATATGAAGCTCACCGTTAAAACTCTGAAAGGCAGCCATTTCGAAATTAGGGTTCAGCCCACCGATACAGTGAGTAGCTCTTCTTTTATGTATATATATAAATTTATTACAAACAAACTCAACAGCTCAAGCTTTTGAAAGCCCTATAAATATCAATGGCTAAGCTGATTTATGTAAAATCAAAAAAGTTTTTTAGGAGGGACGAATTAAATTAATAAGTGTAAATATTCAATTTTTCTGTGTTAACAGTTTTGGGTTTCTTAGCTGTTAATTTCACATTTTCATTAGTGATGTGCTTTTAGTTGCTTCAAGCAAGTTGAGGCTTTATTGGTAGATTTTTTTTTTATGCATAATGTGAATTATTATCATTCCATAATGGTTTTGGAAAGCGTGTATTTATTAGAGGTTTATGTTAAAAGGTAATGGCTGTGAAGAAGAATATTGAAGATGTGCAAGGAAAGGACAATTACCCTTGTGGGCAGCAACTATTGATTCACAATGGGAAAGTATTGAAAGATGAAACTACATTGGCAGAAAATAAGGTCACTGAAGATGGTTTTCTTGTTGTCATGCTTAGCAAGGTATTCCCTCTGTAACCTTTTCACTGCTAATGTGTTGTTAATTCTATACTACTGCTTGAGAAATAATGGTGGCTGAACAAAATATTTGAAATAACTATTTGAGCATAAACCTTAAAAAGAAAATAAAAGGGGTGGAATATTGCTTTCACCTAGTTTTAAAGTAGCTGTCTTCAGTTGTATGAAAAAAAAAAACTATAAATAATAAATTGAATCCTATTTTCTTCATTGGTTTGTCCTAGTGCCAAACCGTAGATAATACATTGAATGATATCCAATTCTGATTGCAGGGTGTCACTTTTGTAGCTTCTGTTTTATGCACTGATTTTTTAATGAATTGTTGAGTTGTATATATTGTTATTCTCAATGCTCTGTTAGTCCATTTGCAGCTGTTAAGATCTATCTCATTATCATTCGGTAGCTGTCATAAAATGATTGAAGTGAATTTTGTACTTTAAATGGCATCCTGACTGGTCCCAAGTGCAATTGGAGTGGAACTGTGCGGTGTTGTGCAAATGATTTTGAAAATAAAGGGTTATGTTAACTAACTAGAGTGAAACATGAAGGTGTTTCCCCTCAGATACCTGTTAATTATGGTGATGGGTGGTTTATCATGATAGTAATTTGTTTTTGCTATCAAATGCCTTAAGCTGGGAATAACTTCCAAAATTGTCTCAATTCTATTTACTTGGGGTTGGCTATATGCGGAGTTACTTATAGCAGAATACATAAAATCATATTTTTCACGTGTAAACTAATTACATTTGGCTATATGTTATGCTTTATCCAAATACATATGATATTATATCTTCTTTTTGTAATTTATTTTAGACCTTCATTTTGTGGTGAGCAGAATCTTTGTGATATTTGAGGAATGCTCATAATCCTTAATATCCTCGTTCACTTTCATAAAGTCTGCACTTCTGCTTTCTGGCAGTTATTACAATAAACTAACAATCAGACTTCATTAATATCATAAAAACCATTTCTCTTATTAAGTATGCATGTCTAGAATATGGAAAATTACAACTAAAAACTATTGAACCGCTAAGGCATAGAAGTTGCAATATATAATTGGGGCAAGACTTAATTGTTTCGTTGTCACTACATACTTTTGTTTAACAAACTGTTGGTTAGTTTGGAAATTTTTGGAGTGAAGTCATTTTAATAAATTGATCTATTTATGCTACTTTTGCATAAATCTTCAAAAGTAGTAAGGTATAGAATGACATTTTTCCTGTTTATTATTTATTTATTTTTGTGAATGTGAGTATATATTTCCTTTTGGGGTCAGGTTTCTTTACATGAAGACTTCATTTTCAGTACCTCTTCCACTTTTTGTATTTTTACCATGCTCTTTGAATCATTGCCTATTTTTACAGAGTAAAACTTCAAGTTCAACCGGGACCTCATCCTCATCTGCCCAGGTAGTCTTCTGTTTCATTTGTTGTTGGACAGTGTCTGTCTGTCTGTCTCTCTCTCTCTCTCTCTCTCTCTCTGAATAAGCTGTTTCCCATTTGTCTATGACAGCCTGCTGCTGTAACTCCACCTACAACTGCAGCAACTCCTAATTTAACTCCTGCAGCTGAAGTTCAAGCACCGTAAGTTTATATGACAACTGTTTTTATTAAATATTTCTGCATCAGCTAGATTTGCCTCATATATGTTCAATCTATTATTGCAGGATCTCAAAGAGCACAACATCAGCTTCTGAAACAGCAACAGCTACGTAAGAGCCCTATCTCTGGCATTATGTTTGTTTTTTTTTTTAATTCTATGAGATAATATTACCGAACATCATAGGCAAACAAGTAATCGTGATTAAGTATTGAAAACCTAGTCCCTGATACTGGGAATCTTGGTCTGTTTGCTTTGTGGGGCAACCGTATTACTGGAAGATGGCTAAAACAAAGTCCCAAGTTCACACTTTCAATATGAAGTTCCTTGTTGCTATAGGTTGGGTTTTTTTTTTTTTTTTTTTTTTTTTTTTCAATCGTGATTAATTATTGAAACTTAGTCCCTGATACTGGGAATCTTGGTTCTGTTATGCTCTATTGTGGGGCAACCCGTATTACTGGAAGATTGGCCGTAAACAAAGTCCCAAGTTCACCACTTTTCATATGAGAGTTCCTTGTTGCTATTAGGTGGGTTTTTTTTTATTTTTTTTTTTTTAATATTTAAGAACATCTTTTTTTTTTTTTTTTTTTTTTTTTTTTTTAATATTTTAAGAACAATCTTATTCTATTCAGCTTAACACATTTGTAATTACATTTTTCATAGAGGAATACCCTAGGCTGGTTATTCAGAATAGCAGTACTTTTTGTTCCATCTGAGGATTGAAGTTAAAGTCTACGTTAGAAACTTGATGATGGTGAATTACATGATAATCAAATATGAGGGTGAACCTTATTGCAATAGTGAGGTCTCTTCTTTGATCCTTTTTGATTGAAAGATTATGTGTTTTGATTCTTGGGAACACACTCTTTGCCGAAGAGCTGGGTTGCAGTTGTACATGATAGATAATTCTCCTTGATCTTCGCTTTTATACTAGGGATGTCTTTTACAGGATAATCATCTTTGTCTGAAAATGTGGACTTCAATTAATTTTTATTTTGTTCGAAACAATTCTCAAGGTTGAAATCATTTAACTAGTAAAACATTATTATTTTTTTTTTCAAAAAGAAAAAAATTGATGCTTTTGGTAGAATTGCTATTTTACCAGTTACCAGAAAACGTTGGACTTTGAGAGAATTTGATTTATTTTTATAGAATTGATGATATCAAGTGTGAAAAAACAAGAATCTTCCTTTAAAGGACCTTATCTTTTTATAAAAAGAGATGCCTATGAAATTAAATTTACTTTTGATTTATTATAGACGACAGGATTGACTTCAAATTATATTTCAAATTTATAATTTTGAGTAAAAATCAATTGTCTTGGATTATTCTAACGAAACTTAGTTGCAATCGATCACAAGTTTGTTCCTAATTAGGTGGATCAAAATCTTGTAAAAGTTGGTAAATTAGGTTGGGATCTCTAGGAGGAATGCTGGTTCTGGTATTATATTCTAGCCTTGTGAATATTATTTTCATACAAGATTGTAGTTATTTGTCAACTTTTGTAATATTGGCTGCAAGTACTTGATATGGATTATTATCTAATTGTGCATTATTTGCTTCAAGTTAACTAATTGTTTGACCTCTAAAAATGGTAGTGGGAAAGGATTCCTTTCTTTTGGAATTCCACTGCAGTACGTAGTCATTTTTATTGATTTTGTTGTTGATATCGGTTATCTTTAATGGATGACATGTTACACACGTTCTAGAATTATCAATGATCTAATCTTTGTGTATGATTTCGCATTAATATGAATCAACCCTGAAGGTTATTAGATATAGTACCAAGTTCTATGCCCATGCATGTCAAATACCAGATTAGATCTTGTGATTTATGTGATTTCCTTCATGCTGGGCAAAATTTAACGCTCGAATTGCTAACTCTGTGTTTGACGACTTCCTCCCGAGCCCCAACCCTGCAATGAAAATTGAACAGTTGTTCTCTTAATGTAGAAATTATCAAATCCCGAAAGGATTTACCTTCTTTATTTTTGGTTCCCAAAATCTGTGCACTTTGCTACATCGGATTGCACGTTCTATAAGGGTTGTGTTTTTTTGTTTGCGTTTTGTGGATTTAGTGGGTCAGAAGTGTGAAAATGTACTGATTGTGATCTTATATATCTTGTTCTTTTATGCCTTTTTACTTGGAAAATAAATAAATTATGAATGATGTAAGGGCTGATACAAGTTCCATACATTTGTTTTAGTGCACAAACTGATACCTATGGTCAAGCTGCTTCAAATTTAGTTGCTGGCAGTAATCTTGAGCAAACTATTCAACAAATAATGGATATAGGCGGTGGCAATTGGGACAAAGAAACAGTTACACGTGCTCTTCGAGCTGCCTATAACAATCCAGAACGAGCAGTGGATTACTTGTATTCTGTATGTCCAAACTCAATATAGATTCTGCTGCAATGTTTATTTACTTATGTTTGTTTATTTACTTTATTTACTTATGTTTGTTTGATCTTCAGGGAATCCCAGAGACTGCGGAAGTTGCTGTCCCTCGTTTTGCTGCAGGTCAGGCAACTGACACTGGTGCATCTCCTACTGCACCTGCATCTGGAGCACCTAACACATCTCCCTTGAACATGTTTCCTCAGGTATAACCGTAGATTTTGGAGGACTTCCATCATGTATTGTGCATATTTGTTTCTTGTTTCAATTATGTGAAACTTCCCCAGGAGACACTTTCTGCCGGAGGTGGCAGCGGCGGCACCGGCGGACTTGGATCCCTTGATTTCCTTAGAAACAATCAACAGGTTTGGTTCTTATTATTGTTGCTGTTTTAATGCATTTAAAAACTGAACATGCCTAAAACTTCTTGCATTTTGTTTCACATCAACATTTGCCGAATTGTTATGTGCATTGACTATGTTAGTTTTAACAATGCCACGTCTGTCAAGATGATACAAAGGCAATGCCTAAAAATAAAGGGATGGTGAATATTATAGATTCACATGAGCAGAGCTAGGGAGACTGGGTGTACGAGTGAATAACTGGACCATGTTGCTTAGATAAATATTCTGCTGGATATGCGTACGGAAGTTTTCGAGTCTCTTGCTAGATTTCATTTAATGCCAATTGCTAGATGTCCAATGATGCTACTTTGATTTATATACCTAACAAATTGGATTTATATGATGTTGAATCTTTTTTTTTTGGTTTTAGTTTCAAGCATTGCGTTCAATGGTTCAAGCAAATCCTCAAATTTTACAGGTCCGTGTTCAATTTTTCTGCTTGTATTTTATTTTATTTTAATTCTTACAAGAAAAAAAATACAGTCTCAGTTCAATCTACCACTTCCATTACAGCCTATGCTTCAGGAGCTTGGAAAGCAAAACCCACAACTGTTAAGAATGATTCAAGAGCATAATGCAGAATTTCTTCAGTTAATAAATGAACCTCTTGAAGGTTCTGAAGGGTGAGTAATATACCCCCCCACAGTAGTTGAACTATACAAAAAAATATTGTTCAACAGTTTTCTTCAATTGTTGAGAATGTAAAGGAATCTGTGTTGCAACTACCATCTAAATCTAGATTGTAGAAGGGTGTAATTTTATATTCTAAAATATATAACTTTCAGACCCTGAATAGATAATCTTGCATACAAAATTTCAACCAGGGCATTTCCAAAGGGACCTAAACTTTTCATCTTTCAGGGATATATTTGATCAGGTTGACCAAGATATGCCTCATGCTATCAATGTCACCCCAGCTGAACAGGAGGCTATTGAACGGGTATGTGTTCATTGTTATTGGCTTTTGTCTTTGTGTTTTATCTGTGGGCATATGCTGTACAAGATATTCCTAATGATATTGCTTCCCTCTTTATCTGAATTTACTAACTGGATATATTCTCCCCATTTATAGCTTGAGGCAATGGGATTTGATAGAGCCCTAGTCATTGAGGCATTTTTGGCATGCGATCGCAATGAGGAATTGGCAGCTAATTACCTGTTGGAAAATGCTGGAGATTTTGAGGATTGACATGAGAACTTTACCCAGTCGGGTTCATAGTTTTTTTGATTTATTTTTCTTATAGATGGTTCAGTGTCCTTTTGAGCTTTTTTATTAGTGTTTGGTTATTGCATTGCTAACCCTGACCAGTGACCACGATTCCTAAAAGTAATTTTGAGAATGTGTTATGGCATGCTGTTTGATATCGGCGTCAAAGATTATCTTGGTCTCTAGATTACACCTGTACGCATTCATAAGTGTCCTGACATATTATTGTAGTTTGAAGTAGTTTCATGATTTATCTCATTGTAATTATCTGCAATCGAATGCTTGAACATGAAATCAGAATTTGGAGAAAAAAAAAGGCATCTGTCTTCGGCAAGTGTTCAGTGTTAAAAATGAGCCAAACTTAATAAATTCAAGAATTTAAAATGCGGTTTGTGACAAGTTAGGAAATAATAAAAATCAAAACTTAAATTTTAATGTTATACTCGTGAATTATCGATGTAAAATTTTGACAAATTTAAGAAGATTTTAGACCATTGAAGAGCTTGCATCCCGTGCTTAGTTCGATTCCTTTGAGTTTCTGACTTCCCTCTGTTCCTCTTCCATGCTACGCCTAGCTATGCTTTTTCTTTGCATGATAGGCCTAGGCTTCTTGTTGATCAAAATTCCTGTAACAGTCCATATATGATTTTTCAGTAGCTAATGCCTAATGGTAGTCACAGCATTTGATTCTACATTCTTGAAATTGTGGGGAAGTGAACATCATTCTCTTTCTCTTCCTTTTCAATTGAAAATTACATATGAATGTCATAAACATAAATTTTTTTGATTGTTTCTTCGAATTTTGGCGTGCATAATTGTCTTAACCAGCTAACAACCGAGTGGTGGAAACTCGGAAGACGAAGGATAAAAGGGACTGTGTTGCATAGAGGTCTGCCATCAAAGTTTATGATAAGCTCTTAACTTTTTTTAAGAAGAAATATCGTATTACTTGAAAATTACATGATTTCAAAGCTACCCACAAATCTTCCACCTCACCGGAGCTTCAAACTGATAAGGAATTTCTTGAATTCCGGCGACTTACAACGCGCACGCTATTTGTTCGATAAAATTCCTGAACCAGACCTTCGGACCTGGACCATTTTAATTTCGGCTCACTCTCAACGTGGGTTCGTTAAGGAAGCCATAGAAATTTACACTACGTTGATTGAACGCAATATAAAGCCTGATAAGTTAGTATTACTATCAGTGGCCAAGGCATGTGCTGCTTCTGGTGATCTTATCAAGGCCAAGGAAATACATGAAGACGCAATTCGGTTTGGTTTTAATAAAGATCTTTTGTTGGGTAACGCAATGATTGATATGTATGGGAAATGTAACTGCGTTGATGGAGCAAGATGGGTGTTTGATGGTTTAGTTGTTAAAGATGTGATTTCTTGGACTTCAATGGCTTCTTGTTATGTCAATTGTGGTATGCCTAGACAAGGTATATTTGCTTTTAGGGATATGGGATTGAATGGGATTAGACCTAATTCATTGACAGTGTCATCAATCTTACCTGCTTGTGCAGATATGCAGGAGTTGAAGTTAGGAAGAGAGGTTCATGGGTTTGTTTTGAGGAATGCAATGGAAGGGAATGTTTTTGTTAGTAGTGCACTTGTTAAAATGTATGCGAGTTGCTTAAGCCTTAAACAAGCTAGGATAGTATTTGGTAAAATGCCTCAGCGAGATGTTGTGTCATGGAATGTAATGTTAACTGCATATTTTTTGAACAAAGAATGTGAGGAGGGTCTTGCTTTGTTTTATCAAATGAGAAAGGAAGGTATCAAGCTAAACCATGCTTCCTGGAATGCTGTAATCTGTGGTTGCACACAGAATGGCCAAAATAAACAAGCGCTGGACATATTTGCTAAAATGCAAGATTCTGGGTTTAAACCAAATCAAATCACAGTTGTTAGTATCTTACCTGCTTGTACAAGTTTGGAAAGCTTAAGGGCTGGGAAAGAGATTCATGGCTATGTATTTAGGCATTGGCTTATTGAGGATAAAACAATTGCAACAGCTCTAGTTTTGTTGTATGCGAAGAGTGGTGATTTGCTACATTCGAAGGAAGTCTTTGATATGATGCCACAAAAAGACATTTTTGCTTGGAATACAGTGATCATTGCAAACTCTATGCATGGAAATGGAGAAGAATCATTGATGTTTTTCCGTAAAATGTTAAGCGTGGGGATTAAACCCAATTCTGTTACGTTTATAGGAGTCTTGTCTGGCTGCAGCCATTCCCAGCTAGTTGATGAAGGCTTTTCGATTTTTAATTCAATGAGTTCTGAGTATTCAATTGAACCTGATGGCGATCATTACTCATGCATGGTCGATATACTAAGCCGTGCAGGGCGACTACAACAGGCATATGAATTCATTCAAAAAATACCTATAGAACCTACTGCCGGTGCCTGGGGAGCGTTGCTTGGTGCTTGTAGAGTATATAAGAATGCTGAGTTAGGAATGATAGCAGCAACTCGACTGTTTGAGATCGAGCCCGAAAACTCTGGAAATTATGTGTTATTATCTAACATTTTAGTTACTGCCAAAATGTGGGCTGAAGCTTCTGAAATTAGAAAAATGATGAGAGACAAAGGAATCGCGAAGACACCAGGTCGTAGTTGGGTTCAGGTGAAAAACAGAGTATATACTTTTGTTGTTGGAGATAAAAATAATAAACAGAACGATGAGATCTATAGATTTTTGGATGCTGTAAGTGAGAAGATGAAATTGGCTGGATATCAGCCTAACACTGATTTTGTTCTGCAGAATGTAGACCAAGAAGAAAGAGAAGAAACTCTTTGCAGCCATAGTGAAAGACTGGCAGTTGCTTTTGGAATACTGAATTCAAGTGGGAAATCAACAATTAGGGTTTTTAAGAATTTGAGAATATGTGTGGATTGCCATAATGCTATCAAGTTAATAGCTAAAATTGTTGACATGCAAATCATTGTCAGAGATTCCTTGAGGTTTCACCATTTCAAGGATGGATATTGTTCTTGTTGCGATTTTTGGTGATTTTCACTTTCTGATGCTAGGAGCTGATCCAAAAATAGATAAGATTTAGTTCAAGACTTGGGTGGATTTAAATGAGAAGATTCATCGTATATGATTTACGAAAGGCAGAGATACAGAGGCCTAGAGCCAATTATTTACTGCATCATTATCATCAAACCATGTTTGAGGATCTTGACTTTGATATAGATCTTGCTTCGGCAACAATATTGCTTAAGGTGAATCCTACTGTGTCCATACTAGTCCAGTTTGTTATTTTATTTAAGTTATTTGAAAGGCATTATTGATTATACAAGAAACTAGAAAATTAATTTGAAATGTATTAAATTAATAATTTGAATTATCATTTTAATACAGAGAGAGCATGCACCAGGATTTTGGCAATTTCTTTATTTTAAGCTTGTTTCCTATTCAAATGGACAAACAAGATGACAAAGTTAACAGTAATAGCGTGAGTGCCTATCTATGTCTACAAGTGTGCACAGAGAGAGCACAAATTTTCACCACTCCAATTCATAAATGCAACAAAGCATGTTTGACATTGTTGCAGACAGTTTCCATAGAGACTCCACTCGACAAGCAAGTCAGGAAGTCGACCTTACATAACATATACACAGTAAATTGAACATCCAGAGATATCTATATTCCTGCCGGAGGAGACTTAGAACTCCCTATCTGGGAACATAATAGGAGCAACAAGAGACCATAGGTATAGACCCGCAGTTGCCCAGCCAGTAATGACGCGAACCCACACAGAGGGCCACCCCACGTCTACTAACTTTCCACTCTCCCCAACTGAGGTTGACCACCCGGTCAAAAGCATCGCTGAATACATACTAGCCAGAGAGAAGATGATGTGGAAGAAGGCATAAGAATATGTGACTGGCTTCACTTTGTCTTTCTCTTCATGATGCTCTCCGGTACTGTTTTCCAGTGGCAGCAAAGGTTTGCCTGCAACACCAGGAAAATAGAGCATCAGACACATTCTTAGGGCACAAGATGGCGAATCTAATTAACTCGCGCCCCCACGGGGGGGGGGGGGGGTGCCTGCAACACCCAGGAAAATAGAGCAATCAGAACAGCATTCTTAGGGCACAAAGATGGCGAATCCTAATTAAACTCGGCCCCCGCACGGGGGGAGGGGGGGGGGGGGGGGGGGGGGGGGGGTGGGGGTGTTTACGGCAAAGGAATTTAGAAAATTTCAGGCAGGAGAAACTTTCTCCAAACAAATTCCTTCAGTGTATCTTCCAAATAAAATGTATATTCCCAAAACTTGATAAAAATTTAGATGCCTTTTCACAAAATGTTACCTGCACGGGGTGAGCTTGGTGGGGAGAGAAGAGTTGTAGAGGACCCAGCACGAACAGCAGAATAGACAACTGATAGAACAGTTGTAAACAGGCCAACGGTGAGGGTGCCAGTGGAAACAGCTTTTGAATGTTTGTGCAGACCATTGCACTCATAATCCCTTGGTTCACTAGCAAGTCCACTGTAGCATAGGTACATGCAGTAAACGGATATGACTGATGCTGGCAAAATGCTACCATTTACCTGTTTTCCACCAAAAAGTTCGCTCATTTGACAACAGATCTTCAAAATTTTCTCATGCAAAGAATGAAATAAAATATAGCTAGGCGCCTTTTTTTGGGAACAAAGGAGAAGCGCTATGGCTGAAACTTAGAGATTACATGATTCTTCATGCCAAAAGTGAACAAAGGTACAATCTTGCACCTTATATTCTCCATGTTTACATCACAGTAAAAAATAATGCTGTTAATCACAATAACTTCGTTATTAGCAAATTTAGAATGGAACTACTCACTCAGAACACAAATCCTGTGAGAAGAACCAATAATTATGTTAGTTCTACAATCCAGGTTGCCTATTCCTGAGGGCCATGATCAACAAAAGTTGCATTCCTTAATATCATCATACTGTTATTTAAGGACGCTATTAAACTACATTACTATATGTGCAAACATCAAACCCTAAAATAATTGTTCTTTAAGATATCTTTTGTTCGAAAATAGTTCATTGATAAATGATTCTTTCAGCACCTTCTACAGAGCATTTGATGGGTGACTGTGCATGAAATGAATGGTTCAGTCATGAACATTCCCATAAATAGATGCCATCTATTTAGAAGTGATAAAAGCACGAAGCTTAATGGAGAACCAGTATTAGGACCACTAATCCAATGGATCTATCCATGCCTTCTGGGTATAATTATTTTGACTACAGTTTAGTCAGCCTTTCTCAACCAATTACATTCTTTTTAAATTTGAAAGAATTATAGGTCAAATTGAAGTGTTTAGGCATAATATTCTGTTTAAATGAAAGCTGGATACTTCCCTATTTTTGAACTTTTCCTATTTCCAACAAAAAAAGCTCTCATGTGGAACAACCTCACTGACACTTGCCTTAAAATAACCAAAGCAAAGCAAAAAACAAACTTTCGTATAATGCCATTCGACATGTAGTGTATCAAATTCCAAGAAATTTATGGTACTATTGGTGAAGGAAAATTAGACCATCTTACATACAGCTCTTTGTTTCATGCACATGGGAAACATGCAAAATGATAGATATCCATAATTATTAGAGATACTGGGGAAAGTATAAACTTACAGCAGGGTGCAGTGCAACAATAGCAAAAACAAACACGGAAATCAAGGTCATAATGATAAAGAAGGTGTTTAATCCACAATCCTGTCCAGATGGTGTGAACCAATGGAAAAGAAATCCCGAGAAGACAAATGTTGCCACATAACAAACAAGTGAGACCACAAGAAGAGCAACATACCTGTATAAATCAAAATGCAAAATATATGAGGGTTAAATCACATTGAAGAATAAGAAAATGCATTAGTAATATTCAGGTTATCAAAGCAAGTCAACAGCAAACTAACCAGAACTGTTCATCATATCCAACCCACTTGTCATTCCATCCATGAACAAAATCCAGCAAAAGCACAACTTGAACAAGAAGAAACAATCCTGAGCCAAATTTCGATATTGACTCTGCCCATACAAAATTTAACAGTTACCCCAGTCAAACGATTTGAAACAGAATTCAAAGGAGAAACAGATAGGACAATCAAAAGCAGAAAATCAAAATCAAATTCTGAATGCTAATAGCATCGAGATTGACAAAACTGATTACCATAGAAGCTGACAATTTCATTTGGAAGGAAAAACATAAAAATCACCAAAATGCACCAACAAATAACTTTCATCATCCATCCACCATGATGCAAACTGTCACGAGGATCCTTCTGATTCTTTACACCGACCATTAAAATAGCAAGAACAGTAAAAAATAGAAAGTTTCCCAAGCTAACACGCAGCACCGCATCAGTTTCAAACCACTCCCTATCAGGTGTCTTATGAAAATGGTTGATCCCTGCATTAACATTCAGTATTAATTTAGAACCATCCCTTAAAAGTATCTAACTATGCATACACAAAAGCCAATACTTTTATGATTAATCAATTATTTTTTAAACAACCATCAGCATCTCATGCTAACAATAAAATCAAGTAGTCATAACAAACAATTATCAATAATCCACAAGTAAAAGGCTTACAAGGGAGCTTCTCCATTAGAGGAGCAGCGACCTCCCGGAGAATCCACGAAACAATCAAAGACAGAGCAAAGAGACCACAGTATGCAATCCTGGCCGACCGCCTGCTAATCCCCGAGACCACCGTGCGGCAGGCATCACAGGCGCAAGTAGCGCAGCAAGACGCAAGGCAAGTAGCCGCCCACATCTTCTTCTTAGACAATCAACCAATCGATCAAACCCTAAGAGAATTTATGAATTTGACTTATCAAAAAAAAATGATAATGGGAAACCTTATCAAGATGATTTTTCGAATCCTTGAAGATCGAAAGAATTGTATACAGAAAAGGAGAAATTAGATTGCTCGTACCTGTAAGAATTGGAGAGAGGTGAAAAGAATCAGCGTTTGATCAAAAAGCGAGGAAACGAATTCGAGAAGAGGAATTTGCAGTCTGAGTCAAGAAAGACACCCGCTTTTGTCCTCTGTGATTGAGTTTAATGTTTTCCCTTGTGTATTACCCTTTTCCTGCCGTTGATTTCTTTACGGACCTTGTTTGACGTGCGATCAGAATTTGCCAATTTATTTATTTATTTTCAATTACTATCGTTTTTGAAATAATAGTGCGTTTGGATAACAATTTAGAGAAGATATAAAAGAATCTTTTCTCTTGATATCCGAGTATTTGAGAGAAAAATAAAAAGAGAAAATGTGATTTATGAATAGTAAAATTATGAGTTTAGCCTTTAATTATTTTCAATAAAGTATAATAAATAGGAGTAAAATTGTAATTTTAATAATTTTTCTCTAACTTTCTTCTCAAAATGGAGAGAAAAATGAAATGTTGGTCTTATAATTTATTTTTCTTCTATACTTTCCTTCCTCCCATATTTTCGTCATTCCCAAATAAGTGATGGTTCCTTCTCAATTTTCTTCTCATATTTTCCACAAATACAACGATAGTGTAAATATAGGTTTTACTCGTGGCAATAACTGGCCTGGCTTAGTCTATGATAGTTGTTGGTCCATTTAATTAATGAATATTGGTATTTGATAATTTTTAAAAAATAATTTTATTAATACTTATGTTTTTGAGGTTAATGAAATTTAAATATAATATAAATATGAATTAACTAGTAGTTAAGAAGAATCAGTAAGTCATCACACTTGATAGGGATTTTTATGAGATATTAGCCACTGATTGACAGTTTACCAAATATCAACTAATTAATCAGTTGAATCAAACGAGATAAAAATGTCTGTTTGGTTCAGCAATTTCAGACAGGTAATTTGGGCCAAAAGGATCTATTTGGTTCAATAGTTTCAGCTGATAGCCGATGAATAATGAATATTAAAGTAAAGTTGTAATAAGTGTTTGATAAAGTTATAATCAATCGTTGCTGTTAATAAGAAAATGACTAATAAGAGTATATCTTAAATAAATTAAATTTACATATAAAATATTTTTAATCTATTTCTAATGAAGTAAAAAAGTAAGAAACAGAAAATAAAAAATTAATTAAACTACCTATCTTAATTAATAAAATCTATGAGCATATGGATAAAACCATATATCTTAATATTAATAAACATATTAATAAGATCTATCTAATTATCTATAAACATACACACAGTTAATATATGTCAATTAATAAAATAATAAAAAGAGTAGAAAAAATTACCTACGGATAGATTATGCTATGATCTTCTCTTATTCTCAATGGACAAAGAAAGATGTTCTTTTAATCTTCTTTTATTTTATATGGACAAAGAAAATATATTAATCGTTAGAAGAAAAAAAGGTTTGAGTACGTTATTAATGATAAGATATTTTAGTCAATTTATATAAAATATTAATAGTAATTTTATAAAAAACTCATACGTCTAGCTGATGGAATCAACAATGGATTCTTGCCAAACACTTTTTTTTTTCTTTTTTAAAGAGCTTACCAAACACTTTTAATATAATTGTTGGGCCCTAATCAACTATCCATTGCATAAAAAAAGCTGAACAAAACAACTCATTTATATTTAATATAAATTATTATGCTTAAATAATTGCAAATAAAATGACGATAAAAATATTAGTTTAAAAAAATTATTAGTAGTTATTTTTACAAGGTTAATAAAATTCAGATAAAATATAAATATATTTTCAAAAAAATATATATAATATGAACACAAATGCTAATATGAAAAAAGTTCGTAAAACATAACTAATTAACAGACGATTGAAACTTTTATTATTGAAAAAGCTTACCAAATGTCTACAATTTAACTATTAGATACAAATCAACTGCATGAATAAGCCAAACCAAACACCATTTTTAATACTCTTTATTCATTTTTGAAAATATGAATATATTAAGAGAGATGAAAATTTTAAATTTTCTTTTCCTTAAGCATTCATATACCAAAATAAAGGACACCCTCCCTCCATCCCACAATTCTCGTCCTACTTTTAATTTTTATTTGTCCCAAAATATTATCCCGTTTCATTTAATATCGCTCTTTCTCAATGAACAAATTAGTCAAATAATTATATTATCTTTAATTAAATCTTGATACAAACAAAAATAAAATATCAGCCTATCTTCCACTGTTCATTAGCCAATTACCTCTATTATTGGATAAATAATTATAATTTCAATAATGATTTAATATATATAATTTAATTTTAATATAAAGACTCATTAGAAAAAAAAAAAAAGACAATAGTTTTTTTTTTTTAATGGAACAAAATAGTTAAACTAGTAAATTAATCTATCTCATAATTTTTGTACTGCTTTTTTTGTCCCAACTTAAAAGTGAATAAAATTTGAAATTCATTATTTTATCCTTTTTTTTTTTTAACGAAATCAAATTATAAATTTTTGTCACGACCCATTTCCATAGACCAGAATTTAGTTTTTTATATAATGGGATACAAAATAGCTTAATAACATAGTATAAAATTAAGGTCTTTATCCTCATAATTTTGTACTGGCTTTTGTGTCCCCAACTTAAAGTGAATAAAAATTTGAAATCATTACTTTTATCACTTTTTTTTTTTTAACGGAAATCAAATTATAAATTTTTTTGGTCACGACCCATTTTCTCAGTTCAGACCAGACCGGGCACTAGACCTGGGTGGGCTTAAGGCCCACCGAAGCCCGTAGTAAGCCATATATTATGCAAACCTGCATATTGCCTATTCATTAGACTGTGGATACAGGACCAACAAATTTATTTAAATTATGTATCACTAATACAGGGTCTCATTTTACAACCCAAAACTAGCATACAATTTGCGGAACTCTACCTGTTACATTTACATCATTATTCGTTTATCATTAACAATCTTCTATAAATTCAAACTCCATAGGATTTTTCTTTTTCTTCTAATAACTTGAAAAAAAAATAGGCTGAAAAAAATAGGTAGGCAGGGGTGAGCGCCAAACTCAATGAGTAGGGTTAGATAACCTTCTCACCCCACACAATCATACAAATGCTAAAATATTTTTTTTTTGCTCACCGATTAACTTTATGATCACACAGATGCTAAAATATTTTATTTGGTCCCCGATTAATTTTATGATTATGCAGTGTCACACAAATGGCAATATATCAGCAATCACAAATATCATCATCTTCATATAATCATATCACGTGGAGATTGGTCAGTGGAGTCACCTAAACCCGATGAGCCGTCCTCCCACATGGCCCATCCACTCACATGTGCACCAGGGAGCCAATCCCCTATTCTGGCGCTTGGCTTGTATAATCCTCACCACTGCTGGTCCTTTCTGATTATTTTCCATCTCTGCTCTTTTCTTATATTATTATTATTTTTTAAAAAAAAAAGACAAGAAATACGACAGGAGGCAAATCCCGCGTCGGTCTCCATCAAATAGAGATCATCGTGGCTCAAGCAGGAGGGCCTACCCTGCGAGCTGCGATCAGAAATCTAATTATAGGGTGCTGCCCCAAATAAAAAGAAGCCAACTGTGCTGGTTTTCCATATATATACAGATCAGAACAATAGCGTGGCACATGGGCGCCGATCTCCCATTTACCCGGCTAACAGAAAATCAGGAAATCAGGATCCAATATAACCAGAATCAGAATCAGAATCAACATATCAGAAAAGCAGAATCAGGATCCATATAACGACCACGGTCTCACCAAAACCCAATTGTGACCCACTTCATCCCAAATTCCACACAAACAGCGGCACAGCAATTATCACATCACAAAATAATCACGTTTAATATTTAATATCAACAAATTTAGATGCAGCCATTTAATATCAACAAATAATGCAGCACAATATGGCCATAATGCATGATAACATTTAGCCGTGAATGCATGAATGCAGGCGGATGATACTAGTTATCTAACAACTACTCACAGTTCTTTATTGTCCTTTAGAAGGACTGTCTTTTTAGCCGAATGCTTCCAGCTTTTGTCCTTGCATTTTGTATTTTATAAACCTTTAAAATAAACAAGAAAATTCTAAATAAGCATTTTAATTCAAAAACTTATATTTCACATTCTTTTATTAATTTTGGTTATCAGCCATTTAATTCACTTATTATACATGCATATATATATATTGGGTTTTTCTCATTTATATATTTATTTCAAATTTATTATTTATATATAGAGCGTTTAGTTATTCGTCAAGTAATGTTCTTATACAATGAAGAATAATACATGTGACAATATAATTTTAATACCAATAATAATTTTACTCGCACTATCTTTTAAGAGTTAAATGTTTTATCGAATTTTCAACGGCATTTCCCTTATAACTGTACTACCCAATTAATCAAAATTCTCACAAATCCACACACAGCTCATCCGTCGGGCAATTCACATTAATCGATCCCGTCCACCATAACCATCACATATTAGTCATCCATCATACATAGGCAATTGATAATCCTATCGCCAATTGATTTTTTTTTTGAATTTTCATAATATCGTTAATTATTTAGATATAACATATATTGTAATCTCTCTTATTTATACTTCTTAAAATCCTGGAAATTAACTTATATAATTATTACCTAACATTCATATTTCAATATCAATACTATGGTTACATTTAATAATATTCAATTTAATTCACTTAATTCCTCGATCAATTCGTTAATTAATTAATTTGAGATTTATTCAAAAATTGTAATTTAATTTCATAAATTATCCAATTAATTAATTAATTCAAGTTATAAATTTTATATCGAAAAATGGACAACTAAGCCTTACAATGTACCGATGGAAAATTGGATTTGATTTCCGTGACCCGCGCGCAGAGGAGATCATTCTCGCCGGCCGGTCACCGGACCGCCGCCGTCGCCGCCGTGTACGGTGGCCAGAAAACGTAAACCGCCCAGAAAATTGCAAGGTCACCACCATCCGACTCCAATTTTCGTGGGGAGTCCAAATCTACTATCACTTTGTTGAGCCAGTGCCTCGTTTGGCCGGATCTAGCTCCACAGCCACCTTCAAACCGCCGTCCATGGTGGTTTATCAAAACTCAAGCAACATCACAAACTAAGACCATAGAAGAGTTCATCTCGACGAGAGGAGCAAGATGGAATGCTTGGATGTCGACTTCCATGGCCGGTGGACGGAGATCGTAGTGAGCAAGAGAGGAGAGGTTGTCACGCGAAGAAGAAGGAGAGAAAGGAAGGAGAGAAGAGAAAGGAAGGAGAGAAAGGAAAGAAAAAGAAAAGGAAGGAAGGAAAGTGGGCTGGGCCATTCCGGTTCGATTCGAATCGATTTGGTCCGATTTAGCGATTTTGTCTCATTTTATTCGATTTTCGAGTTTTTCATTCGGTTTTCAGAATATTTCGTGCGGTTAAATTAATTTTCAGGCCCGGTTCGATTTATTTTAATTATTTAGTTCAGTTCCATAATATTTTCTCCATTTATTCAATAATCATAAAATATTAATAGCAAATATATTTAATTTTAGACTGATTAATTTATATAGTAGTTACATATATATAAACAAATTTATAATCGATTAACAATTAGTGTTTTATTTTATTTTCATCGAAATTTTAAGTATTACCCGAACGAAAATTTCGAATAATATATTTTTGGGCTTGGGCCCAATTCGTAAAACTTTGGGCTCAATTAGAATTACTCGGTCTTAACAGCCCATACTATCATAAATCTGGATTTTTGATTTAATGACTATCATAAATCTGATTTTGCATTAATGAAAATGTCCAAAGTTTTTTGGAAAATAAAAATTCGAGGGGGTATTTTCAATTTTTATTAAGAGCAGGGAATTATTTTATATTATATATAGATATATGAGATACAAAATTACTCGGTCTTAACAGCCCATACTATCATAAATCTGGATTTTTGATTTAATGAAAATTCCAAAGTTTTGAAAATAAAAATTCGAGGTATTTCAATTTTATTAAGAGGAAATTATTTATATATATATATATAGATATATGAGATACAAATCAACATGTTTCTATATTTTTGTATAGGAAGTATAATAATAATAAACCACTTATACAAAGAATAAAAAAATACAATCTTGATTTGAAATATCTGATCGAGTTGAGAGCATAATATTTGTGCCGTCAGTAATCGCTTGCTTCACTTGGTGGCTATTCATGGCTACTGTTTGACTCCATAATCTTTTTGCAAGTCTGATCCGAGTACCTTCAAATTTCTTCCAAGAATCTGCATTTATTTCTACATAACTATTCAAATAACAAAAGACGTTAGACAAAATCACTATAATTGTGACAACAATAATTCATAATTGGATCTGAGAACAAAATTTCAATATATGGGTGACAACAAATCCCAATAATTGAGAGACAATAATTCAAATCCGTACACATATTTAAGGATTATTTGTAAATAAAAAATAAAAAAGAAAAAGGGGGTGATCACCGGTGAGAGCTCACCGGTGGCTGCCTGTTGAAGAAGAAAAAAAAGCTTTTAGATTTAGGAGAGAAAGAGAGTGCAGTTAGATTTATTTTATCCTTATTTAACATGCTTATTTATTAATAAATATAATAATCAAAGTACTAAATTATTATTAAATCTTGATATAATAAAACTAAAATATCAACATTCAATCTTTCGAAGAAAAAAAAACTCTATTTAATTAATTGTTTGAGTATAATTAATTTCAATAATAATTTATCATGGACTATGGATCACTTAATCTTAATGGAATACTGACTTAAGGGTATATTAGGAAAAAAAAGTAAAAATTAATATATTTGTTTCATAATAATTATCACATCTGAAATTTCATGTCCCTTAAAAATTATTAAATTTATTTAAATTACAATAAATTATTAAGTAAAAGTGACTACATTATCCTTAATTTAATACTAATTCTCTAAGAAAACTATTAAATTGAAGTAATAACTATTTGGCAAATACAAATGGTAAATATGAAAAAAAATATTTATTACTCCTTGAAACCATAATTGTGACAAATATTTTGGAACAAACTATTTTCTCGTATTATAGAACAAGATAGTAATATAATTTAATTATATTAACTAGATTTTTTTTCTTATGTGTGTAAGTTAAAACACGACAAAAATTATGGAGAAAGGAAGTGATTTCTTTATGAATCTTAGTAAAATAATTAATATATTTTAATTCTAACAAAAGAATTAAATTTACATAAATTTATTATTAATCAATTTAAAATGTAAATTCAGAATAATTTTTTGAGAATAATATTCAGAATAATTAAGTGAAATTTATATCCGAGAATTTGACGACCTATGACGCGTCGAAGGGTTAACAAAAAAACTTCTATAAAGTGGAATCTCGCATGTACAATTAGCCAACTGCCTCTCTCACGCAATCTTTTCCAGCTTTCCATTTCTTTTATATATTCCTTTTCATCTAATAGTAATTTATTTAGTTTCTCCAATCTAATCTCCGTTTTCAACTCGCTGTCCATTGGCCTAATCTGGATGGTTTGTTTGGTTGGCCCCGCCATTTCTTTCCTATCAGAAGCCGAAACACGCGGAGAAAACCCGATAATTTAGAAAAAGAAGAACATTTATATTTTCTCGAGAAAATTTCACAGAAAGCGAAGGAAGAGAAAGGATAAATCTTGATCTTCCTCTCACCGTAAGTTTCTCATTCTCTTTCTTCAGATCTGATTAAATTCACTCGTATTATCTTTCTTCTTATTATTAAGTAATTGTTTGTTGATTATGGTGTTTGACAATATGGGTTTGATTATAAAATGCTTAATGTGTTTCTCTTAGATGTTTGAGTAAGATGAAATCAATTAATGTCTGTAGTTGGAAGAAAGAGATAGATATAGAGAGAGATCTAGTTGAGGAAATGGTTAAAGTTGTAGCTGAAAGGTCAAAATCTTTGCTAGCTTAACGAGGATATGAGGCACACTTAGCTAGCCAAAATGCCGAATCTTTAATTTTTATATTATGTTTGGTTGGTACATTGTTTTCTGGCAATGGGTTCCGGCCCATTGAAGGTGTGGTTTCGTTTCATAGATTTACAGAATTATTAGGTACCATAACGGGGAAAAAAGGGAAATTATTTGTTTGGAAATTGATCTATCAAATTTTATTTGCTCTTTTATTGTAAAATTGTCCTAAATAATGTTATTTCCTTTGTCTAGCTGCTTTAGTTGAATGCTTCAAAGGTGAAACTAAAAATTTTGGATCATTTGTATATGAGAGAATACTTTTGTTACTTTATGTGATTGCGGTTGATTCTTGAACGGTTGTATAGCAATATTTTTGCTTTGCAAAATTTTGTCTCTTGGTTTTTAATTATGATTTTCGGGTCTCAAATTACTCGGTTTTTATCAGCTCTGTGGCGGTAACTCTTCTTTTTCTGTTAATTAACTTTGATTTATGTAGGTTGAAGTTTCTTAAAGAGTAGGACTGATTCTAAAATGTCAGAGATGAATGTTTCTTTATGAATTATATCTATTTCTGAATTCTGTTTTATTATCTTTTACCACAAGCCTTTGCAAGTTAGTAAGGCTTCAGATCTATCTTACTGAAGATTGTGTCACCTGTCCCCACTTAAGCCTTTTATTTCAGTTGAAGGCACTTAGTAAGGATAGCTTGACAAGGGATGAGCGTTTCCTGTATTCTTATTTTCTGCTCTATCATTTGAATTAATCACTATAAAGATCAGATAGTTCCCCCTCTCTTTTTTGTTGCTTAATATATAGATCATTCCATTTCTTTGATGGAATCTGTTAATCATTGGAAGTATGGTAGCCTAAGTTTTCTAGGATTTAATTTCATGTGCATTTAAGTTATATGAATGATGCTTTCATTCTGTCTTTGTTCTCCTGGCAGACAAAGCAAGGTGCTTAATCTGGTAGTTCTTGAGAATTGAAAATCAGTCTCAGATGTCGAGATAAAGTTGCATTTATTTTCATGATTTGAAACCTTGCATTGCTCAAATTGTATTCTAACGATAACCTTGATAGTGATTTCCCTTGATTAGTGTACTGTTTTATGTGAAATTTTGATTCAATTGTGCTTTTTCCACTTCTTATCAACGCAAATTGGTGTGCCATGTCAGGTGCGGTGAGAAGTTTCAGTTTAAAGGCTATGGTACTCGACAACATTTTATCTTCTCCTCATCGTAGATCACCGTCGTTCCGGAAACAATTCCCACGGGATGAGTTGGGTAGTTTGTCAACACTCATTCAAAGGCACCGTTTTCTCTTAACAGCTTTGGTTCTTTTGGCTTTCCTATGCACCATATACCTATATTTTGCTGTTACTTTAGGGGCCACTGGATCATGTTCTGGATTGATGGGAAAAGAGAAAGCATTGTGTCGCATAGAGCTGGCAAAGTCTTCGGTGAAGGGAAAAATGAAATTTCTCTAGCACATAAACTGCACTTTGATTGGTGGTGCTCTCTTGATTCTTTCACAATTTGAGGGGATGCTTTTGTTTGTTGTTGGTTACTATATACATGATGTGTACTGAATCTGTCTTGGAAAAGCTTAATCACATTGAATCTTTCATTCTTAGTGTGAAGATTATGTAATAGGGGATTTTTGCCCCTCATGGTTAAAATACTTCTTCCGACATTTTCATTACTTTTGGTAGAATATTTTTGCCATGTAGGATTTACATCAAACAAGTAACTTAGAATACAACTACATTATTTTTATTTTGGATAAATGATTTTTGTTGTCTAATTTGTTTAGCATCATAGCCGTACTTCAAAATTAAGAGTAATTCGTGGATGTTTAGGTGGCATGTCTTGAAGTTGACAGTGATACGGGAATCCAGTCCCGGTTGCTATGAAATTTAATTTGCAAATGAAATCAACTCCATAGTTTCATTTGGTTCCAGGCAAGTCTAATTTCACTCTGTCAGAGCTTAGTGGTTAGATGCTTTGTACAATTCATTTAATGTTTCAGGACAGCTAGATTATACATCTGGAGCTCGAGGGCTAGCAGAACTTGAGATCCTTGAACTGTAGGAATCTTCTGAAGGTTCAGATTCTATGTCACTAGTATTGTTTGTTTGAACAATCGAATCCTTTTGAGACATTCTAATCCCTTCCAACTGTATTGTCAGTTCTTTCATTGTGGGTCGATGCTTGCCATTTGGGTTCAAGCATTGTCTCGCAAGGTTAGCGACTATCATAACTTGTTCCATATCACATTGATCCTTAATACGAGGATCAATTACGTCTAAGAGCTTTTCATCTTGCATTGATCGAATGAAATGTGCAGCTAATCCAACACCTTCTTGCACTCTTGTTGAAGAAACTGGTTTTGTTCCTGTTAAGAGCTCGACGAGCACTACCCCGAAGCTATAAACATCACTCTTTTCTGTAAACTTTCTTGATTGAAAGTACTCTGGATCTACATATCCAAAAGTGCCTAGTACATGAGTAGTCAAATGAGTTTGATCAACTTCGATAGATCTTGAAATTCCAAAATCAGATACTTTTGCTCTGTACATCTCATCTAAAAGTATATTTGTCGACTTAATATCGCGATGATAAATAGGTAAAGATGCTGCAGAATGCAAGTAGAAAAGTACTTCTGAAACTTCCGTTGCGATCTGGAACCGCATCTTCCACGATAACTGAAACTCTTCATTGTTTTCATGAAGGTAATGGTAAAGAGTTCCATTAGGAATGAATTCATAGACAAGAAGAGGAACCTCTGTCTCCAAACAACACCCGAGAAGCTTTACGACATTTCTATGGTTAATCTGTGAAAGAATGAACACTTCATTACTAAATTCTTGAATTTTTGCTTCACTTACTTTCTCAGATTTTTTTACTGCAACAATTCTTCCATCGACCAACATTCCTTTATAGACAGTGCCTTGACCACCCTGTCCGAGAATTCTATTCACATTGAAATGATCCGTTGCCTTTTCTAACTCCCTAGATGTGAATATTTTGATCTTCTCTACACTTGAGCCAGTTTGTTGGTGGCGCAACAGCAAACCGCCATTTTGCTTGAAAAATTTTCTTTTCTGGTTTATTTCTTTTCTTTTCTTTATAAATTTAGATAACCACCATATCAAAATACCAAGAATCAACAGTATGAAGCCTCCACTAGTAGCTGCTCAACAAAGACATAGTCAATATATTTATCATAATCATTTGACTACTCATGCCAAAATGAATCTATTCAAATGCTAAAATAAAATATAACCTAATTAGTTAAATGTATTTAAGAGCTTAAGAGGCTTACCTATAATAATTATCCCACCCATGCACTTATAGGAGCCCCGTGTATTTGTACAGAATCCACGGCACTGTCTATGCACTTTTGGTTCCAAGCATTCGTTAACATCTGAAAATTCAAAATTAAAGCTATTAATGAAGTATTATTGCATATATATGTTATTATTTTTGGGGAGAACTTATATGAGTTCATCCATATACCAAATCAATAAAAATAAATTTTTAATTCTAATGAATGTATTTTTAACCATTCACTAAAAAAACATGATAAAAGAATAACAATTTTTTAAAAAATCTTCATAGAATTGGTTTGTTGTTCGCCCATACACCATGTGTAATTATCTTGAAAACAACATTATATATATAATTACTAGAAAACAAGGAGAAAGTAACCCTTCACCGATACATCCTTCAGGAAGATAAGGGTTGCCGGTGAAGCCACCACGACACATCAAGAATGTATTTTTAGGGTAAGGAAAATCAATTCCGTCGTAGTAATCAGTAAAAACATCCGTAGTTTCCCCATCAATTCCTAACCATCCCAAATCAGAAGCATTAATCTTCCAATCCAGAAGAACATGAACATATTCCCATTCTTGAACTCTATTGGGATCTTTAACATTGTCCTTCATCCATGTCTCTTCTGCAATGAAAGTAATCATGCAACTATTTTCTCCTTCTCCGACTTCCTGAAATCTTGGACTAAATACTTGAAGAAAATAAGGTATAGACGTTTGGCAGCACATGTTGCCGACGCAAGGAGATGCTTCTTCTTCACGTGCTACACGCTTGTTACTGCAAGTCGGTTGGCAACCGATAATACTCGGTTCAGCATGAGTCAACAAAGCGCTGCCGTTGCAGCCTACTACCACGAATCTGTTGAAACCGGAGAAAGTGAACGGCGTCCCTCTAAAAGTGACATTTTGTCCGCTTTTGTGATCGGAGCAGTTATTCGAAATTAATGGACTCTTAACGAGTAATCGGCTGTTTGAATACTCAATTTTGATTACTTCTAAGCCGATGCTGCTTAAGATAGGTCTTTCACCGGAACAGTTAATCAAGAACCAGATGTTCATTGAACACTCGAACCGAGTACCGAAAGGGTATTGGATATCGACGCCTCCGCATTTGGCTGATTGGCAGTGGCGTTTTACTGACAGAGCTGTCGTTGTTAGTTCTATTATTTGCAGCACTAATAAGAGTTTGATGATTAGAGACAGCATTTGCAGAACCATTTGGAGTAGGAGATGCCTTTTAGACTTTTAGGGTGTATTCTGTCATATATATGTTCCACTAACTAAGCAAAAATAAACTGGGAGAGAATACTTGTTCACCGACTGGACACACCTATGATGCACGGGCAAGGAAACGCGGAATGAACACGAAAATTAACGGCATTTTAAAAAAATAAGGAAAACGGAAAGGTGGAAAAATGCATAAATATAAAAAATATAGGGATTTATTTATAAAATTTAAAAAATATAGGAATAAAAAAAAATTTAGAAATTCTACATTTAAAATTCTTAAAGTACAATCAATTCATAAGTTTTGTATTCAATAAAGAAAAAAGAAAACAAAATATTCAAATGTCAAAATGAAAAAAGATAATGAAATTCTGTTGAATTTGAATTTTGAATATTAAAATTAAAAGTAGAATTATTTGTTCTTTTCCAAATAAGATTTGCAAATCATCCAAATTTGATTTGGATTTGAAATCTGATTTTTTTTTTTTTAATGTAAGAAATGTTTATGGGGAGGAAAAATAGGTGTCCGATTTTCAATATTTATGGAAACAACCCTAAACATTTCCGAGCCGTTTTCAGGTATTTTCATTTTCAAAACGCGGAAATGTGAAGCCTCTTGCGTATCTACATGGAAACATGAAGCCTCTCGCGTATCCGTGCATCACAAGCATACACTAACAAACCTTAATTTACCTAAAAAAAGAGAAGAAAAAAACAAACTTGATAATAACAATTGGTGTAAATAAGGATAGGAGTGTCTTTTTACTAAAAAAACAAAATAGTAGTAATAAAAAGTGACTCCCTTCGTTCCAAAAATATAGTATACTTTTTATTTTCATACAGATTAAGAAAGTAACAATTATTATGGTTAAAAGACAATTTTATTCATATAACTTTCCTATTATGTCCATCTTAAATAACACATGAGGGTTATTGAAAATAAGATAAAATTGGATGTCAAGACTAAGGATAGGAGGTGTCTTTTTTTACTAAAAAAACAAAGATAAGTAGTAAGTAAAAGCTGACGTCCCTCGTTCCAAAAATATAGATATCTTGTTAGTTTTCATACAGAAAGGAAAGTAACAATTATGTATGTTTAAAAGGACAATTATTATGGTTAAAAGACAATTTTATTCATATAACTTTCCTATTATGTCCATCTTAAATAACACATGAGGGTTATTGAAAATAAGATAAAATTTAATAAAAGTATATTAGACAATTTAAGGATGAACTATAATACAAAAATGAAAGTGAATTATATTTTGGGACAAACTAAAAAGAGAAGATGAACTATTTTTTTTGAGACGGAGAGAGTAAATTTTTAAATGACAATTAATTATTGATTAGACATATGAAAAATATATATATGTATCGAATTGACTTGTTTGGACTCACTTTATGCATCAATTTATACATCAAATCAATGAAAAATCATTTTTTATTCGATATAAAGAAAAACATGATCTGTTATCAACAATATTTAGTAATTCATAAGTGATCCATAAATCCAATGTAGACAAATGTAATGCGTTATCAACAAGTATATATTCTGAGAATAAAATGAGTGCTTAGGTTAATTATTTGATTGACATTTTCTAGAATAACAAAGAAAAAAACAAATGAGCTAGCTTTGATTTAGTGTATTAGACTCGTCCAACTATATATTCGAACCGCCGTTGAAGCATAAATAACAAAGAAGAAAGAGATCATGTCAAAAAAAAAAAAAAAAAAAAAAAAAAAAAAAAAAAAAAAAAAAAAAAAAAAAAAAAACAAAAGAGAAAGAGACATGTGATTAGTTTTTTAATTTCGTGGGGATCGCCTGCTTTAACATGCAATTGTGCCTTTGTCTCGTTGGTTTGTTTTATACATCAACTTATATGTTCGGTCTAAATAAATTTTTTTCTATTTATATTTATGCAGGCCAAAGGATCCATACGTGGCTATTAATATTATGTGTAAGATAATTATTAATTTATTGTAAATAAATCAAAGCATTTGTCTTTATAAGAGTGAAAATATAAATTTAATCTTAATAAAATGTACTTTGTTAGAAGAGTTAAAAACTTTTATACTCTACAGCTTGAAAGAGATTAAACTTCCTGATTAACAAAATAAAAAAATAAATAAATCAAAACAGTGGCTACTGTTTTAAATTTTTATCCTGTGTTTACAAAAGAAAAAACCACTCTTAATTTATCGTCAGCTCATACATCAAACCAATTAAATAAATATTTTATTATTATTCAATTGTCATAAATCGTTGTTTTTGTTTTCGTTCTATTACTCAATTGAGAGTAAATATGTTATATTATGAAATAACATTCAATTATTGGATGATTACCTACAAAAAATAAAGGAAAAATAAAAAATTAGTTACTAAATTATAGTTAAATTAACAGATAAAATGACTAAATGATTTAATAGATCTAAATGTTTCAAATGACTAAATAATTTAATAGATCTAAATGTTTCAAATGACTAGGTTATTTGGTCAAACTATATGCCTAAATACTAATTAGAGTCAAACCTTAAGGATTATAGAAGTTATCCTAAATTAATGGCAATTCCATTACAATTGGCAGTGTATCATCTAATTATGCGTCTGGATTTGATTTTTTAAATTGTTCAACATATATTTAGTAAGTTCTAACGAAGTATAATATGTATTGTCCATTATGATAAGAGATTGTTAAATTTATAAATTATTAAGTTTGCAGGATTTTTTTTCTTCCTATATATATATATATATATATATATATGTGTGTATGTTTTTGAAAATCTGTCTATATTTATTTTTAAAAATTAAAAAGAGAAGAAATATCAAAAAGCAAAATAATAAATAGCACAAGCATGAAAAAGAAAAGACTGAAAATGAAATGCGAACAACAGTCTGTTAGGTTGGTGTCGCTGACTTGCTGTTAACAAAAAAAAAAAAAAAGAGTCGCTGACTTTGCTGTTTATATACAGAAAAAAAAAAATAAAAGAGGAATACATTCTGAACTTTGGAATTTGCACGTGCAAAGTCATGTTTTTATTTATTCAACTGTATAGTCAGAAGGAAATACTGGTTTGGACTTTTATTTTTCATTTAATTCAAGTCCTTTTCACGCTTTCTGAGGAGCTTGAAAAAATTTTGTTTTGAAGTCTAACATAATATTAATAGTTGGAAATTTCTTCTATATTCGTCACCTAATGTTAAAAAAAAAAAAAAAAAGAGGAATATTCTGACTTTGGAATTTGCACGGTCAAAGTCATTTTTTATTTATTCAATTATAGTCAGAAGCAAATACTGGTGGACTTTTATTTTTCATTTAATTCAATCCTTTTCAGCTTTCTGAGGAGGATTGAAAAATTTTGTTTTGAAGTATAACATAATATTATAGTTGGAAATTTTATATTGTACTAAATTTTGTTTAGCGTAGCTATTTACTTTTAATTTTTTTATTTAAAAAAGAGAGAAAATTCATTTATAATTTTTCAGTTTAATTGAAAATATCATCAACCTAATTGTACAATTTTATTTTTTTATATACTATATTTTAATTTGGAAAAACGTGTTCTTATTCGAATTTCAAAGTCTAAAACCACCAACTCTCTGGTCTCCACTGCAGGACCAGCCGACAAGGAACTAGTAAGGCACTACCATTTTCATTTCTTTTTCCCTTTAAATAATAGTGAATGAAGACATAGATTCCGTTCTCCATTGGCATCTAAATCCGACCCTGTTTTCCTACTATATTCTCAATAACTCAATCCTTAACAGTACCTTCAAACTCAAAAAAAGGAGTCTTTAAACCGTTCAAAAGTTTACTTGCACTGCACATAGAGGTACACTTTGCAGGTCAGTGTAGCAACTTTCCTCTCCTCTTGCAAAATATGAAGCTTATTTTGATACTCCTTTTGCCGTTAAATGTATCAATTCTCTTTGTTTCTGCATTAAACTCTGATGGGTTGGCTTTATTATCTCTAATGAAGCGCTGGACATCTGTGCCTTCTTCAATAACCACTAATTGGAGTTTCTCTGATGCCACTCCTTGTTCATGGGTAGGGATTGAATGTAACAATAATACCCACGATGTAATTTATTTAACTCTTTCTGGTTATTCTATTTCTGGTCAATTGGGACCTGAAATTGCAAATTTGACCCATTTGCAAATCCTTGATTTGAGCAATAATAGTTTCTTTGGTGCGATTCCATCACAGCTAAGTAATTGCTCTCTGCTCGAAAGTTTAGATCTTTCTCAAAATTTCTTTACTAAAGAAATACCTTATAGCTTGCAAAACCTGCAGAATTTAAAGATATTGAGTCTTTATAGTAATTCACTAAATGGAGAAATTCCTGAATGGGTTTTTCAAGTTCATGGTTTAGAGAAATTATTCTTGGATTCAAACAGTTTTAATGGTTCAATTCCTCATAATGTTGGGAATTTGAGCGAGGTTTCTGAAATATGGCTAACAAGCAATCAATTAGTAGGTAATATTCCTGATTCAATAGGGAATTGTAGTAAATTGAAACGACTTTTTTTGGGTGAGAATAAATTGGTTGGACTTTTGCCTCAGAGTCTGAATATTCTCGATAATCTTGAATATTTATATGTCAACGACAACGGTCTTGCGGGTGATATTAGTTTTGGTTCGGGCAATTGCATGAATTTAAAAATTCTATATTTGTCATACAATAGCTTTAGTGGAGGTCTTCCACCAGGTCTGGGCAACTGTAGTAGCTTAGAACAGTTGATCATTGGAGGTAACAAATTAATAACGGGCAATATCCCTTCTTCTTATGGCTTGCTGGGTAATCTTTCAATGCTTTACCTTTTTGAGAATAGTTTGTCTGGGAAAATCCCACCTGAACTTGGGAAGTGTGAGAAATTGAAAAAATTGAAGTTATATACTAACCAACTTGAGGGGGAAATTCCAAGTGAATTGGGAATGTTGAGTGAACTGACGAATCTTGAATTGTATGAGAACCGATTGACCGGTGAGATTCCAATTAGTATCTGGAAAATTCAAAGCCTGGAACATGTACTTTTGTATATGAACAATATTTCAGGTGAATTACCCTTGGAGTTGACACAACTCAAGCATCTAAATGGCCTCATGTTGTATAATAACCGGTTCTTTGGAGTCATACCTCAAAGTTTAGGAGTTAACAGTAGCTTAGAGGTACTGGATTTGATGTATAACCAGTTTACTGGCACAATTCCACCAAACCTTTGCTTTAGGAAGCATTTAAGAGTTTTGAATTTAGGTTATAACAACTTTCAAGGGAGCATACCAGTTGATGTGGGAAGTTGCCCAACTCTCTGGAGACTGCAACTTAACCATAATAACCTCTCAGGGGTTATTCCAGAATTTCCCGAAAATCTGAACCTTGCATACATGAATATCAGTGGCAACAGCATCACTGGAAAAATTCCATCAAACCTGGGGAACTGCACTAATCTCACTTTCATTGATTTGTCCATGAATAAGCTTACTGGTTTTATTCCTTCAGAGCTTGGTAATCTTGCAAACCTTACAGAAATGTTTCTGGCACATAACCGTTTACAAGGTTGTTTCCCTTCTCAGTTATCGACCTGGAAGAAATTAGACGTGTTTGATGTTGGTTTCAACTCATTGAACTGTTCAATTCCATCAAGTTTGGGGAATTGGACTAGTTTATCGACTTTAATTTTAGAAGAAAATCAATTTACTGGTGGCATTCCACCATTTCTTAAAGAACTTAAAAGGCTCAGTCTTTTAAGTATGGGTGGAAACATGTTGGCAGGGGAGATTCCTTCTTGGATTGGAGAACTGAAGAATCTGCAATATGGTTTGAATCTTAGAAATAATGGATTGATTGGTAATATTCCTTCATCACTTGGGGATTTGACCAACCTACAAAGTCTTGATATCTCTAGCAACAACCTGACAGGAAGTTTAGATGCTCTTAATAGTATGCAGTCACTAATGGAAGTTAATATTTCTTATAACCGCTTCACTGGTCCAATACCAGAAAAACTGATGAAATTAGTGAATGCCTCATTTTTGGGCAATCCTGGCCTGTGTGTCAACTGTGCTATGTCAAATGGATTGAATTGCAAGGGAAATGGAAATTTCAGAGTTTGTGATGGTATTTCCAAAAATGGGAAAATCCTTAGTAAAACAGAAATTGCGATGATCTCCCTTGGATCATCACTAGGTGTTGTTCTGCTTCTGGGATTAGCTTTTATGTTTCTACTTTGCAGAAGAAGAAAGCAGCAGGAATTTTGCAAGTCTACGCAAGAGGATGATGATGACCCTCTACTGAACCGAATAATGCGGGCAACTCGTAATCTAAATGAAAGCTTTATTGTTGGAAAGGGAGCTCATGGAGCTGTTTTTAAAGCAGAATTAGGTCCATCCAATGTTTTTGCAGTGAAGAAGCTTGAATTTGCAGAAGACAAAGATGGAAGTCGAAGCATGGTTAGAGAGATTCAAATTATTGAGAAAATCAGGCATCGGAACTTGGTCAAAGTTGAAAACTTTTGGTTTAGAAAGGACTATGGATTAATCTTGTACAAGTATATGGAAAATGGGAGTCTTTATGACGTTTTATATGCAATGAATCGGCCACAAAGGCTGGAATGGAGGGATCGATATAAAATAGCCATTGGAACTGCTCATGGATTGGCTTATCTTCACTATGATTGTGATCCACCCATATTGCATAGAGACATCAAACCACAGAATATACTATTGGATTCTGAAATGGAACCTCATATCTCTGACTTTGGCATTGCTAAGCTTCTTGATCATTCAACACCATCCACCTCAATTGCTGGTACAGTTGGATATATTGCACCAGGTGATTTATCTTTTCCAAATTTCTATTAGGTATTACTGCCCTTTCATTTCTATATAAATTTGCAGCTTTCTGATATGTAGTCTACTTTGACCATGACAGAAAATGCATTTATGACAGCATCGAGCAAGGAATCTGATGTATATAGTTATGGCATGATTTTGCTCGAGTTAATAACAAGAAAGAAGCCACTGGATTCATCATTTGTGGATGAAATGGATATTGTTGGATGGGTTAGGTCTGTTTGGAGTGAGACTCAAAAAATCACCGCCATTATTGATTCAAGCCTAATAGAGGAAACTGTTGATTCAAATATTGCAGAACAAATTACTGGTGTGCTTTTACTTGCATTGAGATGTACTGAGAGGGAGCCGAGCAACCGACCGACAATGATAGATGTTGTAAAGCAATTGTCAGATGTCGTTATAGAAGCAAGAAAGCATAGTTTAGCTTCCAAAGCTTTGTAGAACTTTCTGTCAAGAGCTAGATCCAATTTTGTAAAGCAATTGTTATATGTGAATACCCCTTGTAGAAGCAGATAACAGCATAGTTTAGCTTTCCAAGCTCTTTAGATCTGATATTATGTTTGCATATACCTATGTAATTCTGCTATACAATTTTAATGTATAGAAACCATACTCAATAAAAGATAAAATATCATTAATATAATAAACATTATGCAATACTAACACATTCTTCAGTTTCCAATTACAATAAAGAACTCGAAAAATGTGCTTCTAGACATCTTTATAATCACCAAGATTGTAAGAAATGAAAGGATCAACTTCTAAAGACAAAGCTTTACCATGGAAAAAATAGGTTGAGATACCAGAATCCCACCCAGCTGTTACTTCATCAGGGACATGTTCAATTTCTTCTGTATTTTCTTGAACATTGTCGCTCCGCGATGATCGAATCCCTTCCAACTCCATAGCAACTTCTTTCATTGTGGGTCGTTTCTTTCCATCTAAACTTAAGCATTGTCTTGCAAGATTAGCAACTGCAATAATTTCTTCTTCTTCATAACAATGCTCCTTAATATGGTCATCAACAATGTCAAGAAGTCTCTTCTCGTCCATCAAGTGATTAAAATGTGAAACTAAACTTACCGTTTCAGCTGATTGTGAACTTGGACAAAGTATTGGCTTTTTCCCACTTAAAAGCTCAACAAGGACAACCCCAAAGCTGTAAACATCACTCTTCTCTGTAAATTGATTCGACCGAAAGTACTCAGGATCCAAGTAACCGAAAGTACCTTGAACACGAGTAGTCAAATGAGTTTGATCAATGGAAATCGATCTTGAAGTTCCGAAATCCGATACTTTTGCTATGTATTTCTCATCTAGAAGTATATTAGTAGACTTAATGTCGCGGTGATAAATAGGAATAGAAGCAGCAGAATGCAAATAAGCAAGGGCTCCAGCAACTTCACTAGCAATCTTTAATCTCATTTCCCATGTAAAAGGAACATCCTCATTCTTGTCATGTAGATAGTTGTACAGAGATCCATTTGGTATGAACTCATAGACTAACAAAGGAACTTCAGTTTCCAAACAGCATCCTAACAGCTTAACCACATTTCTATGATTAATTTGGGAAAGAATAACAATTTCATTAACAAATTCTTGCAGTTCTTTCTCATCTAGTAATTTCGACTTTTTTACTGCAATAATTGTTCCATCTACGAGCATTCCCTTAAAGACTGTGCCTTGACCACCCTGACCAAGAATTCTATTCTTATTGAAACCATCAGTAGCCTTTGCCAACTCTTTTGAACTAAATACTTTTATATTTTGAAGACTACCATCACTTGAAGATAATTGTTGTTGTAGCAACAAACCTCCATTTCTTTTAAAGAATTTCTTTCTGCGTGCAATGTTCTTGTACATCCGCTCAATAGCAAAAAACAGAACTCCCAATACTCCAAGAACACCACCTAAAACTGCAAGACCAGACCAGAAAAAGGAATATATATGTCTTGCTAATATTTTCAATTATAATAAAATAATTAAATTATAGTTCATCCCATTTCAAAATTGATATACTTTAGTTTAATTAAAAAAAAAATGACTTACCTAAAATAATAATCCACTTGGAGTCCACTACACATTTATACGATCCAGGAGTATTGACACATTTTGTCATTCCCCGGCAATTCCCATGTTTGTTGCATTCATCAATATCTAGTATCATAAGACCAACATATGAAAATTGTGGATTAAGCTTTTGCACATAATTTTAATAGAGTAATATAACTTAAATTATCAAATTTTTTTTTTTTTAGTTATTAAGATTCCCTTCATTTCTAGAAAATAACTTGTTTTAAAATATATTTTCCAGGTTTTTCGTGTTTTGCAAAATTAATTAATGAAAAATACTTTACAAGTCAAAAGAAAATTAAGTTATTTTTAAAGAAAATAACTTCTCATTTTCAAGGGTAGAAAATATTTTTCAAACATTAACAAACTTATTTTGATCTTATAAATACACTTTTATTAATTTATTAATTAATGTTAGCCATTACCACGCCACCAGCAACTATCACAACTTATCAATTTTATTCATTTTTTTCATATTTAAACAATAAAATTTTAAATTATGAAATTTCTATAGTCCTAAATAGTTTTATGGTCTTATAGGTTAAGTATTCTGATATCTTTTAATTAATTTTCAATATTTCAATCAAACAATTATTTGCTTGAAAATATTTTCCAAAAAAAAAAAAAAAAAATAGAAAATAAAACTTTGTTTAAAATATATTTTTCGCAGGTTTGTTTCGGTGTTTTGCAAAATTAAATTATGAAAACATACTTTACAAAGTCAAAAGGGGGGAATAATTAAGTTATTTTAAAGAAAATAACTTCTCATTTCAAGGGTAGAAAATATTTTTCAATACACTTAGACCAACTTATTTTGATCTAGTAAATACACTTTTCTTAATTTATTAATTAATGTTGAGCCATTACCTCACGCCACCAGCACGCTATCACAACTGTATCAATTTTATTCATTTTTTTCATATTTCAACAATACAAATTTTCAAATTATGAAATTTCATAGTCCTAAATAGTTTTTTTATGGTCTTTATAGGTTAAGTATTGGGCTGATATCTTTTAATTCATTTCAATATTTCATCAAACAATTATTTGCTTATAAATAATTTTCCAAAACAATAAAAAAAAAAAGTGAAACATATAAAATTTTTAAAATTTTGGTTATCAAGTGAGACTTTCACAAAATATTGGAACCTAAACGATTTAAAAGCATACTACTCAAAAATTAAAATATTTGAATTAAATACTTATTCTTTTCTAACAGCGCTAAATTTTAGAACCTAACTTGTGAACTTTAATTAGCAAAGTGAAAAAAAAAAAAAAAAAAAGTGAAACATAAAAATTTTTAATTTTGTTACAATGAGAATTCACATATTGGAACCTAACGATTTAAGCATACTACTAAAAATAAAATATTTGATTAAATACTTATCTTTTCTAACAGGCTAATTTAGAACCTACTTGTTACTTTAATTAGCAAGTGGAACTCATTTAGATTAATTAAATTAAAAGACAAAAGAAAAGAAAATAGTAACTATTTTCTTAATTGCTTTTGACTAACAAACTAAATTATGAATAATTTAAAAAAATAATAATGATGAATACCACAGGCAAAAAAATAAAAAATAAAAAAGAAGCAAATTTTACCTGTGCATCCAAGGTAAGGATTGCCTTCATAGCCATTTTTGCAATTACATTCAAGAAATCTTTTATTGGAAGATTCATCTCGAACAGTAGCAGCACAAACCATGGTGGCGGATGTATATTCCCAGTCACCGGAATCGATAATCCACGCCAGCGACAAAGGAATTTGTAGAAGCGTTTCTTTAACCTTCGCTGTTCCGTCTATCAGAAAAGCCAACCTACAACCATCTTTCCCTTGATTACTATCTTTCGCCTGTAGACTTGGATCAAAAACCTGAACCAAAGGAGGTATAGTGATCTGACAGCAATAATTCGAACCATCACAGTTCTTGTCTATCAGCCAGCTACCTTCAGGCGTCGGCCCATAGCTACCTTGTATAACAAGCTTCGCAAACGTCTTCCGCCAGTCAATATCTTGCCGTCCACCAGGGCAATGAGAGTAACAACCGACGAGTTGAGTCGTACCATCTGTCATTAAAGCGCGTGTGTTGCACCCTACTGCAGTAAAAACATTCCTATCAGAGAAGAAGAAAGGAGTTCCTGTTAAATTAATAGCGGCGTTCAGTTCCGGCTTCATTTCAAATCCCAAATCTGTACAGTTCGTTGATTTTACTGGACTTTTGACATATATAACGTCCCAATCCATGTCGATAACCTCCAAATTGACGCTTCTTATAATAGCTGTTGGAGGATTGGTAGATCTATTGCACCAAATCTCAAATCTTTGATCCAAATAGCAATCTCTGTTCAACCCAAATGGGTATCTAATGGTTACATTTCCGCATTGGAAATCTTTGCAGGTGGGCTTCGTGTAAGGTGGCTCTGCTCTTGCAAGCTGCAAAACTAGCAATACTGAGAAACTGTAAGTGAAAATTAGATACACTAATTTCACAGCCATTGTTGGTTTTCTTGTACTATTAGTGAACTTGGAGAAATTTGATTCAACTCATATCTGGATATGTACTTGCAAAAATATTATTTACTTGTACTCCATTTTTCAAAAAGAAAAATTTAGAAAGGCAACTTTGGGGGAATTAATTAAGATTCCGGAGCTTTATCTTTTTGAGCACTTTGCAATATTTTATATGTATCTGCCTAATTAATTTCAAAAGACACATGTTTTAAGAGAGTTATTATTTGTTATATACTATAGTTTTGTTTTTTGACCACGTGGCTTGATTCCCTTTTAGCTAGTGTTGGAGGGAAAAAGATGATAAAAAATTTTATTATATTGAAACATAATGGATCACCTTTTTCACTCCATTCACATGTTTTGGGTGAAAAGACGAAAAAAGTAGGTTTCAACTTGCAAAATTTTCAATTTCAATTTTGGAAGGAGGTGGAATAGAAAAGGATTGACAGTATAAAAGTTGAACGAGGTCAAATTATTAACAGACTTGCTAAAGTTAATCATTTGAGTGGTTGGCTTCAAATAATTATATTCCTTTTATATTTTTAACACTTAATTAATGTGAGATAGTCCAACACAAGTGTTTTATTTTAATTTAATATAAATATAAAAATAATTATATCATCTTAAATGTATTAACAGTTACAGGGATGATACTTTTTTTTTCAAAGGTATTTTATTTTAATTTATATATGTCTTAGATGTATTCACTGTTTGTTTATTTTATCCATGAGATCGATCTCCCAACTTCACTTATTAAGCGAGTAAGATGTCGAATTATTCATCTCAATATCTATTATATAGATTAGATATTCTTTTTAATATAATAAATAAATTGTTTTTAACAAAGATAATTAGATAATTTCATGTACAATTCAAAAATAACCTAGTGAGAGCATTTTTTTTTTTTTTTTATAACTAGTGAGAGCATTTTTTTTTTTTTTGAAAAGACCTAAAATGAGAAGCAATTTGATTCAACTGATATGATTATATTTGGATTCAACTTCATACAAATAATTAATAACAAAATTATTTTTTTTCAAATTAATTATCATATTGTTTTACGTTATTTAAAAAAATCAATTTTCTATTCCAATATTATTTTAAAAAATTAAATAATATATTTATCTTAATTTTTTTTAAAATAATATTTGATAGAAAAATTATTTTTTTAAATAAACTCGTAAACAATATGATAATTAATCTTTGAAAAAAATAATTTTTGTTATTTAATTATCATATTGTTTACGTTATTAAATCATTTTTTTTTTTTTTTGAAAAAGACCTAATGAGAGCATTTGATTCAACTGATTATATTATATTTGGATTAACTTCATACAAATAATTAATAACAAAATTATTTTTTCAAATTAATTATCATATTGTTTACAGTTATTTAAAAAAATAATTTTCTATTCAATATTATTTTAAAAAAATTAAATAATATATTTATTTAAAAAATTAAACAAATATATATACATATATCATAATATATAAAAACAATTATATCATTGATAGACATTTACATTTTAATAGCAATTGCTATTAAAATTCTACCCGTAAGCTAATTACTATACGAGGCATCAACTATGAAATTCTATCAACAGCTAAACCAAATTTCAACATACTTAAGTGGGTTCAAAATTTCCCTTGTCTCTTAAAAAATATATATTTTATTATTATGTTTCCTTATAAGCATAAATTAATTAATTAAGTAATCCTTAATGGACTTGATTCACGAGTAGCTAGGCAGAGTCGCACCATACATAGTCAGTCTGAGTCATACAGATATAGTATGTTTGATCACGTGATTTGATTCCATTTTAATTTTCCATGGGAAGAGACCAAAGCATGGAGGGTACTTAAAAGGATTTTGGAGGTAAGATAAAAGTAGGATAAAATTTTTAAATTGTTTGAGGGTCTTGAAAAGTAAATTTCTCTGTTTTTAACCTACCAAATTCAAGGATTGAGAAGGGTTAAAAAAAAAAAAAAACACTCATTCCCATGTTATCCATGCTAGTTTGAAATATTCATTACTTTTTAAATAAAATAGAATAATAATAATAATTATAGTTTTGATTTGGTATTAGATGGAAAAAATAGTCGAAATGATTCCAATGTTTTTTCTAGGAGTTGGAAAGATTCCATCCACTGAACAAAATTAATGTTATCAATTAATTAATTTAATTTAATAAGAATATGAAAAAAGCTTCCAAGAAAGTCCTAGAGAGCTGCCAAAATTTGACTCAACCATCAAATCCATGCTAAATTCCTACAACCCATCTAAATTTGTACTGTAATAGACAACTTTAGCTTTGGAGCTTTACAATTGTTTATTGCCTCTTCTTAGAACTGTGTGATTACAAAATTAAGTTAATTAATTTACTTCACAAAGATCAAAACCAAGATAAAGTTAATTTAATTTACTTCACAAAGAATCAAAACAACGATAAAACTGTAAATAATGGTTGGTATTGAAAGCACACAAACGTTTTTCTAAGGGAATGAAAGCAACAACTTTTTCTAGACGCTGTTGATTTATTGATGAGAAATCAAAAATAATATTTTTTTTTTCAAATATTTCAAGTTATTAATATTTTATTTACTAATCACATAAAAAATGGTAAACAATGTAATATACATTTAAACTTTAGAATACATTAGAGAGATCAGTTAATTCAATCATATTGCACCCTTCGTAAATATTACGACTGATGAAAGAAACTCATCGCAGTTGAGACATAAACAACCATGAAGCTGCCATTTTTTCTCTTCTTTTTATTTTTTGAGAAAGAAAGAAATTGCTGTGAGCCAAAAAAGAAAAATCAATACAAATGAAGAATATCACTAATAAGTAATATCATAAACACTACGTAATACTCTGATACATGTTGTTGAGTTTCTAATATTAAGACTGATATTAACAACCCACATAATTTTTTGACCACTTGTTGGAAAATTGTGCTTTCAGAGAACTTTTTGATCACCAAGATTTGTAATCAATGAAAGGCACAACTTCTAAAGACATAGCTTTTGTATCGTTGAACTCAGAGGTTGAGATATCAGAATCCCATATGGCTGTTACTTCATTAGGGACATCTTCATTATTTTCTTGGACATGATCGCTCCGTGATGATCGAATCCCTTCCAAATCCATAGCAACTTCTTTCATAGTAGGTCGTTTCTTTACATCTAAATTTAAGCATCTTTTTGCAAGATTGGCGACTGCTGCAATTTCTTCTTCTTCATAACAATGCTCCATTATACAGGCATCAACCATGTCAAATAGTCTGTTCTCTTCCATCAGGAGATTGAAATGTACGACTAAACTCACCATTTCAGCTGACTGTGAACTCGGACAAAATATCGGCTTTTTTCCACTTAAAAGCTCGACAAGAACGACTCCAAAGCTGTAAACATCACTCTTCTCTGTATCTCTGTAAATTTGATTCGTTCGATAATACTTCAGGATCTAGAGTACGTTCGATAATACTCAGGATCTAAGTAACCGAAAGTACCTTGAACACGAGTCGTCAAATGAGTTTGATCAATGGAAATAGATCTCGAAGTTCCAAAATCCGATATTTTTGCCCTGTATTTCTCATCCAAAAGTATATTCATAGATTTGATATCCCTGTGATAAATGGGAATAGAAGCTGCAGAATGCAAATAAGCAAGCGCTCCAGCAACTTCGCTAGCAATCTTCAATCTCATTTCCCATGTAAATGGAACATCTTCATTCTTGTCATGAAGATAATTGTAGAGAGATCCATTTGGTATGAACTCATAGACTAACAAAGGAACTTCAGTTTCCAAACAGCATCCTAACAGCTTAACCACATTTCTGTGATTAATTTGGGAGAGAATGAAAACTTCATTAACAAATTCTTGTAGTTTTTTCTCATCTACTAATTTTGACTTCTTCACTGCTATAATCCTTCCATCTACAAGCATTCCCCATTCCCTTAAAGACTGTGCCTTGACCACCTTGACCAAGTATTCTATTCTCATTGAAACCGTCAGTAGCCTTTGCCAACTCTTTTGAACTAAATATTTTTGTACTTTGAAGGCTACCATCACTTGAAGATAACTGTTTTCGTAACAACAAACCACCATTTCTTTTAAAGAATTTTTTTCGGAGTTCAATCTTCTTTCTCTTCTTCAAGCACTTGTACACCCACCAAATAACAAATAATATTGCTAGTACCCCAATGACACCACCTATAACTGCAAAACCAGATAAAGGGAAACCAGAAATGTATGAATTAATGTCGGAAAATGTATAATAATTGCTAATGAAAAGGGGCAACCAAAATGTATAATAATTGCTAATGAAAAGGGGCAACCAGAAAAGTTCTTACTCAAAATGATAATCCACTTGGAATCCACCACACATTTGTATGAGCCAGGTGTATTCTCACATTTTGTCATTCCCCAACACTGTCGAGATTGTTTGCATTCATCAACATCTGCCATGACAAGATCAAGATGAGAAAACCAAGTGTTTGGATTCTTATTTTTGCTAACAAATCAACAAAAAAAAAAAAAAACCCACAAAATTTTACCTGTACATCCAAGGTAAGCATTGCCCTCATATCCAAAGTCGCAATGGCAATTTACATATTTTGGACTGGAAGTTTTATCTTTCCATTCATGACAATACATGGTGGAAGAGTTATATTCCCAGTCACCGGAATCGATAATCCACTGAAGCTCCATCGGAAAGTGCAGAAGTGGATCTTTTCCTTTCGGAAAAGCCTGTCCTGTTCCGTCTGTCAAAAAAGCTAACCTACAACCATCTTCGCTTTGGTTATTATTTTCAGCCTGTAAACTTGGTTTAAAAACCTGAAGAAAAGGAGGTATATAGATCTGGCAGCAATAATTAGAACCATTACAATTTTTTTCTACCAGCCATCTGTTTTTATCATGCCAATAATAGCTAACTTGTGTAACAAGTCCAGAAAAAGTTTTTCGCCAATCAATATCTTTCTGGCCGCCGGGGCAATGAGAGTCACAACCGACAAGTTGAGGAGTGTGGTCAGTCATTAAAGCTCGAGTGTTGCACCCCATTGCAGTAAAAACATTGTTGTCCGAGAAAAAGAAAGGACTACCTGTCAAATCGATAGTACTATCCACTTCCGTTTCAAATTCTTGTTCCAAGCCTGGACAACTATCCACTTCCGTTTCAAATTCTTGTTCCAAGCCTGGACAATTTATCGACGACGCTGGTCCTTTGACATAAACAGTGCCCGGAAACATCTCAATCACCTCCATATGGATGTTTGTTATAATAGCTCTCGGAGGATTGGAAGATCTGTTGCAAAAAATCTCAAATCTTTGGTCCATATAACAATCTTTATTCATTCCAAATGGGTATTCAATGTATATATTTCCACACATCAAATCTTTGCAGCCGGGTTTTGGATAAGATAATTCTGCTTCTGCTAATTGAAAAATTAGCATTAGTACTAAGAAACTATAACTGAAAATTGCAGACACTAATTTCAAGCCCATTGTTCTTTCTCTCTTCTATTGAAGAAAGCTTATTCAGCTCATATGATCTTTATATGGCTATACTACGTTTTGAAAAAATAATTAAAAATAAAAAAGAAGCTCTAGATAGACAACTTTCAGCAAATTAAGACTATGAAGCATTTCCAGGTTATTTTATTTAGCACGCCGACCAGCATTCCGTAAAATTTATTTAATCCAAAGAGGGGTAAATTATATAATTCATTCACTGTCCACTCTCTCGCTTATTGTTAATTTTTTTTAATATTAAAGAGGATATTCGAATTTTCATTTATTTTCGAATTAAACATGTATTTATTATTAAATTATGTCTTAACAGTGTTCACTTATTCGTAATTGATTTATATCATTAAATTATTAAAATATAATATTTTAATATTTTGTTTTTGACCATGTGAATTGTTTCCTTGAACTTGATGTTCTGAACTTGTGGGTGAATAGAATACCAAAGCAAAAAGTTTATTACATTAAAACATAATAAATCACGTTTACCGAAGAATCTTAATCTCCAATAAGGAAAACAAATAGAAATTTATAGGGAAAACACGTACTTAAGCCAGTGAACTTATTAAGTTTTGCCCATTAAATTTTGAATTTTTACATTGAACAGTTTAACTATTATTTTTCTTAAAATTAAACCATAATTTAATTGAGGATATGAAATGTGCAATCATTATTTCATAAAATCAGATTTTTTTTTTTTTTGTTGGGAGAAGGAAGATAATGGTAATAATATATATATGGGTAATAATATATATATATATATATATTATATATATTATATATAATATATATATATATTATATTTGCTTTGAGAATATTTGCTTTGAGAACTAAGAGTCTGATATCATTGTCTTCCATGCTTTAGCTTTTATTTACTTTTATTTTAATCTCTAAACAAAAATTGGTATTTTCCCATGCGACATTATTCTTAACTTATTTTATAGTCCCTCTGATTCACTTATTTAGATAAAATTGTTAAATAATATTCTCTCAGTCTCGTTTTATTTACATGATTTGATAAAACACACATATTAAGAATTTAATCAATAAAAATTATTTTATGTTTTTTAACCCTTAACTTATTAAAATATTAATAAAAGTCTTCGTTTAATAAATAATCATAAAAGTTATTATGAAAAAAATAATTATTTATATATATAAATTTAAAAAACTTGCAAACATTTCGGGATCTTAAAAAGGAATAACAAATAAATAAAATATGTATCATTTATTTATACAAACTTATTAAATTTGATAAAAAGCCAAAATATAAACATATTACCTTTTACATTGCTTTCTTTATTGTATTATATGTGAAAATATCAAGGGAGTTACATTGAATGTGGTTAGATTTCCAAAATATCGCTTTTATCCCTTTCTTTCTACATTTTGATTAGAAAAGGCACGAGACATTTGTTTTTTTTTTTTTTTTTTTTTTTTTTTTTTTTTTTTTTTTTTTTTTTTTTTTTTTTTTTTGCATGACACTTGTAATTCCCTTCAAGTGACAATATGGCTTGAAATATTGCGCCTATTTCAAACCCTAATTAACTTATTCATTTTTAATGTTAACTTAATCATTCGAAATTGAAAATTATATCTCTCCAAAGATAACAAATATTAATTACAATTGGTGAAAAGCTAAAAAGTAATCTCCATTGGAAATAATATAAGCCTTCTCGTAGTTATGCAATAGTTAAATCTTCAAATTCCCTTTTGTGGTCGAGACGAATTTAACAAAAATAATTAGAATTGGTCATTAATATATAATTGGTCATATACCTGCACAATGTGTAGACCGTATAATTTTATATTTTTTAATTAATTTGAATGAATAATTTTTAAAATTTTATTTTGATTTATATTTGTCTTGATTTAGTTTAAATAATTTACTTTGCGTATATTTTGATTAAATGATGCAATGTGAAATTATACATCCTTTTTGAAATTCTCAAGTAATAAATTAAAATATTTATTTCGACAATAGATTATTGTAACTTAACTGATATAATTATTTATCTTTTCTTTTTAAGATTTTCATATATTCTATTAAAATGTTTATTAATTTATTACTTTTTTCATGATTAAATGATAAGGATATTTAATTATCATGCAAAATTTAATGAATTAAAATTATATTTTAATTCAATTAGTTAATCACATTATTATAATTCTATTATTTAATTAATATTTATTAGTTATAGCTCCACTAGCTTCTATTAGTTTATAATTCCTTTATTCAATAAAAAAAACTTAAAGTTTGTTAAAATATTAACCCTATTAGATTCCATTAGTTTATAACTCCATCATTTACTAAAAAAACTTAATGTTTATCAAATGTGAAAAAAAAAAATATTAATCAGAATAAAAAGCAAAATGTCACATTATTGCTTCCATACTTTAATATATTGGCATATCATCATCCATACTTTAGAAAATATATATTATACTTTAATATATTGGCATATCATCATCCATACTTTAGAAAATATATATTTATATAAATAGATAGGTATTATATTAAATTTTTAATTCAAATAAAACTTGAATTTAGAGTTACAATAAAGTTTAACTATTATAAAAAATGGTTGCAACTAACTACTTAATTATATGAAAAATCTCATTTTTTTTTATAATTAGTAAGTTTCATTCTCTTTATTAAAATTAGGGTGACTAAATTTCAGAAACAATCAAAAGCTGAATTATTTTCGATTTTCAGTTCAATTATTCAAATTTTGTTCTCAATTTTTTATAATTTCGGTTTTTAGTCTTTAGATCTAGTATTGAAAAAAAATTATTTTTTGAGTAAAACTAAATCAACTGAAGATTCAGTTTGATTTCAGAATTTATTTGGTACAATTCAATTTCAACAAAGAATTAACTTCAATTTTTATAATTGATTCAAACTGTCAATTTGCAGGTCGCAAATACAACATGCTTTGAGCAATGAAAAAGGCACCAAGATTTCTTTTCACTTTTCTTTTTTTAGTTGAAAATATTACACCGTCTGAAAAAAACAATATCAATTATAAAAATTAATTAATTTAATATAATGAGAAGATGAATAAAACTTACTAGAAAGTTCTAAGAAACATTGCATCTTTTAAGAAAGTCATAAAGAGGTGGCAAAGTCTGACCCAATCCACAAACTCATTTCAAATTTCTGCAACTCGTCCAAGTTTGTAGTAGTTAATACACTGGGATCCACTCTTTCTCTGTTATAAATATGTTTGTTTAAGAAAAAAAAAAATTACTAAAGTTAATCATTTGAGTGGTTGGCGTCAAATACTTATATTCCTTTTATATTTTTAACTCTTAATTTATGTGAGATAGTCCAACACAGGTGTTTTATTTTAATTTAATATAAATATAAAAATAATTATATCATCTTAAATGTATTAAAAGTTACATGGCACTAAGTGTTTTATTTTTATTTTTTTTTTGAAAAACATTTTATTTTAATTTATATATATCTTAGTTGTATTCACTGCGTGTTTGTTTTATCCACGAGCATCTATCTCTCAATTTCAGTTATTAAAATAGAAGGGTGTTGAACCATTCATCTCAATATCTATTATATGGATTATATATCTTTTTTGATATAATAAATAAATTATTTTTAACCAAAATAATTAGATAATTTCATGTAATTCAAAAATAACCTAGTGAGAGCTTTTTTTTTTTTTTTTTTTTTTTTTTTTTGAGCTTTTTTTTTTTTTTTTTTTTTTTTTTTTTTTTTTTGAAAGAGACCTAGTGAGAGCATTTAATTCAACTGATTATATTATATTTAGAATTCATTAACTTCATAAAAATAATTAATAATAAAATTATTTTTTCAAATTAATTGTCATATTATTTATAGTTATTTAAAATAATAATTTTCTATTCAATATTATTTAAAAAATTTTAAATAATATATTCATTTAAAAAATTAAACAAATATATATACATATATCATAATATATAAAAACAATTATATCATTAATAGACATTTAACATTTTAATAGCAATTGCTATTAAAATTCTACCCGTAAGCTAATTACGATACGAGGCATCAACAATGAATTTCTATCAACAGCTAAACCAAATTTCAATATACTTAAGTGGGTTCAAAATTTTCCTTGTATCTTAAAAAAAAATATTTTATTATTATGTTTCCTTATAAGCAGTTTCCTTATAAGCATAAATAAATTAATTAAGTAATCCTTAATGGACTTGATTCACGAGTAGCTAGGCAGAGTCGCACCATACATATTCAGTCTGAGTCATACAGATATAATATGTTTGATCACGTGATTTGATTCCATTTTAATTTTCCATGGGAAGAGACCAAAGCATGGTGGGTACTTAAAAGGATTTTGGAGGTAAGATAAAAGTAGGATAAAATTTTTAAATTGTTTGAGGGTGTTGAAAAGTAAATTTCTCTGTTTTTAACCTACCAAATTCAAGGATTGAGAAGGGTTAAAAAAAAAAAAAAAAACTTATTCCCATGTTATCCATGCTAGTTTGAAAGCTAGTTTGAAATATTTCAATATACTTTTTAAATAAAAATTCCCATGTTATCCATGCTAGTTTGAAATATTCATTACTTTTTAAATAAAATATAATAATAATAATAATAATAATTACAGTTTTGCTTTGGTAATAGATCGAAAAATAGTCGAAAAGATTCCAATATTTTTTTAGGAGTTGAAAAGATTCCATCCACTGAACAAAATTAATGTTATCAATTAATTAATTTAATTTAATAAGAATATGAAAAAAGCTTCCAAGAAAGTCCTAGAGAGGTGCCAAAATTTGACTCAACCATCAAATCCATACTAAATTCCTACAACCCATCTAAATCTGTACTGTAATAGACAACTTTAGCTTTGGAGCTTTACAATTGTTTATTGCCTCTTCTTAGAAGCTGTGTGATTACAAAATTAAGTTAATTAATTTACTTCACAAAGATCAAAACCAAGATATCAAGAAAAACTGTAATTAGGTTGGTATGAAAGCAACAAATTTTTCTAGAGGCTGTTGATTTATTAATGAGAAATCAAAATTAATATTTTCTTTTTTTCAAATGTTTCAAGTTATTAATATTTTATTTACTAATCACATAAAAAAATGGTAAACAATGTAATATACATTTAAACTTTAGAATAGATTAGAGAGATCAGTTAATCCAATCAGGGACGATTTACTATGTTAAAGTTACCATATTGCACCCTTCGTAAATATTACAACTGATGAAAGAAACTCATCGCAGTTGAGACATAAACAACCATGAAGCTGCCATTTTTTCTCTTCTTTTTATTTTTTGAGAAAGAAAGAAATTGCTGGGAGCCAAAAAAAAAAAATCAATACAAATGAAGAACATCACTAATAAGTAATATCATAAACACTGCGTAATACTCTGATACATGTTGTTGAGTTTCTAATATTAAGACTGATATTAACAACCCACATAATTTGTTGACCACTTGTCGGAAAATTGTGCTTTCAGAGATCTTTTTAATCACCAAGATTTGTATTCAGTGAAAGGCACAACTTCTAAAGACATAGCTTTTGTATCGTTGAACTCAGAGGTTGAGATATCAGAATCCCATATGGCTGTTACTTCATTAGGGACATCTTCAAGCTCTTCATTATTTTCTTGGACATGATCGCTTCGCGATGATCGAATCCCTTCTAAATCCATAGCAACTTCTTTCATAGTAGGTCGTTTCTTTCCATCTAAATTTAAGCATCTTTTTGCAAGATTGGCAACTGCTGCAATTTCTTCTTCTTCATAACAATGCTCCATTATACAGGCATCAACCATGTCAAATAGTCTGTTCTCTTCAATCAGGAGATTGAAATGTACGACTAAACTCACCATTTCAGCTGATTGTGAACTCGGACAAAATATCGGCTTTTTTCCACTTAAAAGCTCGACAAGAACGACTCCAAAGCTGTAAACATCACTCTTCTCTGTAAATTGATTCGTTCGATAATACTCAGGATCTAAGTAACCAAAAGTACCTTGAACACGAGTCGTCAAATGAGTTTGATCAATGGAAATAGATCTCGAAGTTCCAAAATCCGATATTTTTGCTCTGTATTTCTCATCCAAAAGTATATTCATAGATTTGATATCCCTGTGATAAATGGGAATAGAAGCTGCAGAATGCAAATAAGCAAGCGCTCCAGCAACTTCGCTAGCAATCTTCAATCTCATTTCCCATGTAAATGGAACATCTTCATTCTTGTCATGAAGATAATTGTAAAGAGATCCATTTGGTATGAACTCATAGACTAACAAAGTGTTAGGGCCCGGCCGACATATGGGACCCACAACACAAAGGAACTTCAGTTTCCAAACAGCATCCTAACAGCTTAACGACATTTCTGTGATTAATTTGGGAGAGAATAAAAACTTCATTAACAAATTCTTGTAGTTTTTTCTCATCTACTAATTTTGACTTCTTCACTGCTATAATCCTTCCATCTACAAGCATTCCCTTAAAGACTGTGCCTTGACCACCTTGACCAAGTATTCTATTCTCATTGAAACCGTCAGTAGCCTTTGCCAACTCTTTTGAACTAAATATTTTTGTACTTTGAAGGCTACCATCACTTGAAGATAACTGTTTTTGTAACAACAAACCACCATTTCTTTTAAAGAGCTAAATACATTATTTGTACTTTTGAAGGCTACCATGCACTTTTGAGATAACTGTTTTTTGTAACAACAAACACCATTTCTTTTAAAGATTTAGCCTTTGCCAACTCTTTTGAACTAAATATTTTTGTACTTTGAAGGCTACCATCACTTGAAGATAACTGTTTTTGTAACAACAAACCACCATTTCTTTTAAAGAATTTTTTTCGGAGTTCAATCTTCTTTCTCTTCTTCAAGCACTTGTACACCCACCAAATAACAAATAATATTGCTAGTACCCCAATGACACCACCTATGACTGCAAAACCAGAAAAAGGGGAAACCAGAAATGTATGAATTACTGTTGGAAAATGTATAATAATGCGAGCAAGTCACAAAATTTTTTCCATGACCATCTAAATTATATGCTTATAATAGACAGAAAAAGGGAACTTACTCAAAATGATAATCCACTTGGGATCCACCACACATTTGTATGAGCCAGGTGTATTCTCACATTTTGTCATTCCCCAACACTGCCTAGATTCTTTGCATTCATCAACATCTAGCATGACAAGGCCAAGATCGATGAGAAAAGAATTTTTCTTTACATTCTAAGCCAAGGGGATTTAAACCTCCTGATTATACGCAAAAAAAAAAAAAAAAAAATTACCTGTACATCCAAGGTAAGCACTCCCCTCATAGCCAACTTTGCAAGTACATTGAACATATTTTGGACTGGAATATTTATCTTTCCATTCAGTACAATACATGGTGGTAGAGTTATATTCCCAGTCACGGGAATCGATAATCCAAGAAAGCGTCATGGGAACGTGCGAAAGTGGTTCTTTTACTTTTGGAAAAGGTTGTGCTGTTCCGTCTGTCAAAAATGCCAACCTACACCCATCTTGGCTTTGATTACCATTCTCAGCCTGTAAACTTGGATTAAAAACCTGAAGGAAAGGAGGAAGGTATATCTGACAGCAATAGTTAGAACCATTACAATTTTTTTCTATCAGCCATCTGTCTTTTTCTTCAGGCCAATAGCTAGCCTGTACAACAAGTTCAGAGAACGTTTTCCGCCAATCAATATCTTTCTGGCCGCCGGGGCAATGAGAGTCGCAACCCACAAGTTGAGGCGTGTGATCCGTCATTAAAGCGCGTGTGTTGCAACCCATTGCAGTAAAAACATTGTTGTCGGAGAAAAAGAAAGGACTCCCTGTCAAATCGATAGTACTATCCACCTCCGGTTCCAATTGGGGTTCCAAGCCTGGACAATTTATTGACTTCACCGGACCTTTGACATAAACATTGTCCGGAAACATTTCAATGACCTCCATATCGATGTTTGTTATGATAGCTTTTGGAGGATTGGCAGATCTGTTGCACCAAATCTCAAATCTTTGGTCCATATAACAATCTTTGTTCAATCCAAATGGGTATATAATGTCTATATTTCCACATTTGAAATCTTTGCAACTGAGTTTTGTGTAAGATGATTGTGCTTTTGCTAATTGGAAGATTGGCATTAATACTAAGAAACTGTACGTGAGAATTGGACAGACTAATTTCACGCCCATTATTCTTTCTCTGGTTTATTGAAGAAAGCTGATTCAACTCATATGATCTTTATATGGCTAAATAATATAATTTATACTATATTTGAAAATTAAAAAAATAAAAAAGAAGCGCGGAATAGATAACTTTCAGCAAATTAAGAGTCTAAAGCATTTCCTGATTATTTTATTTAGCACGCCTACCGCCACTTTGTAAAATTTATTTAATCCAAATAGGGGTAAGCATAAATTATGAAATTCATTCACTTTTCAGGACTTTCTAATTTTATACGTGTGATAATACGGCCAATGCAGACACGTTAAGGCAAAAACATTTCGTCAATTAGATTATCTAATATAATATCAAAATAATATAAATAATTAACTTTCCAATTATCAATTATTAAAATTAATTAATTTAATATAATGAGAAGATGAATAAAACTTATAAGAAAGTTCTAAGAAACATTTCATCTTTTAAGAAAGTCATGAAGAGGTGGCAAAGTTTGACCCAACCCACAAATTCATTTCAAATTTCTGCAACTTGTCCAAGTTTGTAGTAGTTAATACACTGGGATCCACTCTTTCTCTGTTATAGATATGTTTGTTTAAGAAAAAAAAAATTACTGCCTCGTGTACAAAAATTGTTGCCTCGTGTACATTTTATATTCTAAACATGTTTGTATCATGGGCTTGAGTTGAGCCCAATTGTTTAAGCAAAAAAATTATTGCCGCGTGTACAAAATTTATTGCCTCGCTTTTATATTCGATTATTGGCTAGCCTAACGCGGAGAATATAAATACAAAGACCAAAGTAAAAGTTAACCCAAGTCGAGTTCCGTATCTCTAAACGGAGTATTCGAGTTTAGGGGTGAAGAAAAACTGTAATTAATATTTACTTCATAAAGATCATTACCAAGATATCAAGAAAAACTGTAATTAGGTTGGTATGAAAGCAACAACTTTTTCTAGACGCTGTGAGAAATCAAAATTAATATTTTTTTTTTCAAATATTTCAAGTTATTAATAGTTTATTTACTAATCACATAAAAAATGGTAAACAATGTAATATACATTTAAACTTTAGAATACATTAGAGAGATCTGTTAATTCAATCAAGGACGATTTACTATGTTAAAGGTTACCATATTGCACCCTTCGTAAATATTACAACTGATGAAAGAAACTCATCGCAGTTGAGACATAAACAACCATGAAACTGCCATTTTTTCTCTTGTTTTTATTTTTTGAGAAAGAAAGAAATTGCTGTGAGCCAAAAAAGAAAAATCAATACAAATGAAGAACATCACTAATAAGTAATATCATAAACACTACGTAATACTCTGATACATGTTGTTGAGTTTCTAATATTAAGACTGATATTAACAACCCACATAATTTTTTGACCACTTGTTGGAAAATTGTGCTTTCAGTTTTTATTTTTTGAGAAAGATTTATTTTTTGAGAAAGAAAGAAATTGCTGTGAGCCAAAAAAGAAAAATCAATACAAATGAAGAACATCACTAATAAGTAATATCATAAACACTACGTAATACTCTGATACATGTTGTTGAGTTTCTAATATTAAGACTGATATTAACAACCCACATAATTTTTTGACCACTTGTTGGAAAATTGTGCTTTCAGGGATCTTTTTAATCAACAAGATTTGTAATCAATGGAAGGCACAACTTCTAAAGACATAGCTTTTGTATCGTTGAACTCAGAGGTTGAGATATCAGAATCCCATATGGCTGTTACTTCATTAGGGACATCTTCAAGCTTTTCATTATTTTCTTGGACATGATAGCTCCGTGATGATCGAATACCTTCCAATTCCATAGCAACTTCTTTCATAGTAGGTCGTTTCTTTCCATCTAAATTTAAGCATACTTTTGCAACATTGGCAACTGCTGCAATTTCTTCTTCTTCATAACAATGCTCATTTACAGGCATCAACCATGTCAAATAATCTGTTCTCTTCCATCAGGAGATTGAAATGTACGACTAAACTCACCATTTCAGCTGATTGTGAACTCGGACAAAATATCGGCTTTTTTTGTTCTCGTTCCATCAGGAGTTCTTGAACATGAGTAACGACTGGAAACTCACCATTTCAGCTGATTGTGAACTGGCGGACAAACATAATGCTTTTTGTTCTTGGCACTTAAAAGCTCCGACGAGAGAACCGAACTCCAAAAGCTAGGTACAACATCCACGATCTTCTCGTGATAAATTGATGTACGTTTAGATAAATACTGCATCGGAATCTAAAGTAAGCCCGCAAAACCGTACCCTTGAACACAGAAGTCGTCAAAGATGAGTTTGATCAATGGGAAATAGACAGTCTCGAAGTTGGTCCAAAATCCGATTAATTTTTGCTCTGTAATTTCTCATCCCAAAAAGTAATATTCCATAGATTTGAATATTCCTGTGATAAATGTTGGGAATAGAAGCTGCGCAGAATGCAATAAGCAAGCGGATAAGGCAACCTTGCTAGTCATCCTTATTGTTCATATTCATGTAAATGGAACATTCTTTCATGCTTGGTTCATTGAAAAGATTTAAATTTGTGGGAAAGAAGATTTCCATCTTGGCTATGAACTCATAGACTAAGGTTTGGAGCCCGGACGACATATGGGGACCGCACAACCGACAAAGGAACTTTCCAGTTTCCAAACAGCATCTAACGCTTTAACGACATTTCTGTGGATTAATTTTGGGAGAGAATACAAAACTTCATTAAACAATTTTGTTTTTCTCAATCTACTAATTATATAGACTTCTTCACTGCTATAAATCCTTCCCACTACAAGCCATTCCCTTTAAAGACTTGTGCGCCTTGACACCTGGATCCAAGTATACTATTCTCGCAGGTTGAAACCGGTCCGATAGGCCTTTGCAACTCTTTTGAACTAAATACTTTTTTGTACTTTGAGAGCTACCATCAACTTGAAGATAACTGTTTTTGTAACAACAAACCACCCATTTCTTTTTAAAGAAGTTATTTCTGTTCGGAGTTCAATGTTTCTAGGCTACCATCACTTGAAGATAACTGTTTTTGTAACAACAAACCACCATTTCTTTTAAAGAATTTTTTTCGGAGTTCAATCTTCTTTCTCTTCTTCAAGCACTTGTACACCCACCAAATAACAAATAATATTGCTAGTACCCCAATGACACCACCTATAACTGCAAAACCAGAAAAAGGGGAAACCAGAAATGTAAGAATTAATGTCGGAAATGTATAATAATTGCTAATGAAAAGGGGCAACCAGAAAAGTTCTTACTCAAAATGATAATCCACTTGGAATCCACCACACATTTGTATGAGCCAGGTGTATTCACACATTTTGTCATTCCCCAACACTGTCGAGATTGTTTGCATTCATCAACATCTGCCATGACAAGATCAAGATGAGAAAACCAAGTGTTTGGATTCTTATTTGTGCTAACAAATCAACAAAAAAAACCCACAAAATTTTACCTGTACATCCAAGGTAAGCATTGCCCTCATAGCCAAAGTCGCAAGTGCATCTTACATATTTTGGACTGGAAGTTTTATCTTTCCATTCATGACAATACATGGTGGAAGGGTTATATTCCCAGTCACCGGAATCGATAATCCAGAAAAGCTCCATCGGAAAGTGCAGAAGTGGATCTTTTACTTTCGGAAAAGCCTGTCCTGTTCCGTCTGTCAAAAAAGCTAACCTACAACCATCTTCGCTTTGATTATTATTTTCAGCCTGTAAACTTGGATTAAAAACCTGAAGAAAAGGAGGTATATAGATCTGACAGCAATAATTAGAACCATTACAATTTTTTTCTACCAGCCATCTGTTTTTATCAGGATAATAGCTAGCTTGCGTAACAAGTCCAGAAAACGTTTTTCGCCAATCAATATCTTTCTGGCCGCCGGGGCAATGAGAGTCACAACCGACGAGTTGAGGAGTGTGGTCAGTCATTAAAGCTCGAGTGTTGCACCCTATTGCAGTAAAAACATTGTCGTCGGAGAAAAAGAAAGGACTACCTGTCAAATCGATAGTCCTATCCACTTCCGTTTCAAATTCTTGTTCCAAGCCTGGACAATTTATCGACGACGCTGGTCCTTTGACATAAACAGTGCCCGGAAACATCTCAATCACCTCCATATGGATGTTTGTTCTAATAGCTCTCGCTATCCACTTCCGTTTCAAATTCTTGTTCCAAGCCTGGACAATTTATCGACGACGCTGGTCCTTTGACATAAACAGTGCCCGGAAACATCTCAATCACCTCCATATGGATGTTTGTTCTAATAGCTCTCGGAGGATTGGAAGATCTGTTGCAAAAAATCTCAAATCTTTGGTCCATATAACAATCTTTATTCATTCCAAATGGGTATTCAATGTATATATTTCCACACATCCAATCTTTGCAGCTGGGTTTTAGAGAAGATAATTCTGCTTCTGCTAATTGAAAAATTAGCATTAGTACTAAGAAACTATAAGTGAAAATTGCAGACACTAATTTCAAGCCCATTGTTCTTTCTCTCTTCTATTGAAGAAAGCTTATTCAGCTCATATGATCTTTATACGGCTATACTACATTTTGAAAAAATAATTAAAAATAAACAAGAAGAGCTAGATAGACAACTTTCAGCAAATTAGGACTATAAAGCATTTTCTGGTTATTTTATTTAGCACGCTTACCAGCACTTCATAAAATTTATTTAATCCAAAGAGGATTAAATTATGTAATTCATTCACTTTTCAAGACCTTCTAATTTTATATGTATAATAATTTGGCGAACGCAGACACGTTAAGTCAAAAGTACCCTTAACTACTCACGGTCTCGTTTATTGTTAATTTTTTTTAGTATTAAAGAAGAGATTCAAATCTTGATTTATTCTCGAATTATATACGCACTGTAAATTATGCGTTGGTGTATTAACTTATTATTAATTGGTTTATTATATAAATATAATGAAAAATTATTAAAATATAATATTCAAATATTTTGTTTTTGATCATCTGACTTGTTTCCCTTGAAGCTACAAAGTAATCTCCATTGGAAACAATGTACGCACCCTCGAAGTTATACAATAGTAAAATCTTCAAATTCCCTTTTGTGGTCGGGATGAATTTAACAAAAATAATTAGAATTGGTCATTAAGATATAATTGGTCATATATCTGCACAATGTGTAGACAGTATAATTTTATATTTTTTAATTAATTTGAATGAATAATTTTTAAAAAATTATTGCGATTTATATTTGTATTGATTTAGTTTAAATAATTTACTTCGTATATATTTTGATTAAATAATGAAAGGTGGAATTATATGTCCTTTTTGAAATTTTCAAGCAATAAATTAAAATATTTATTTCAACAATAGATTATTGTAACTCAACTGATATAATTATTTATCTTTTCTTTTTAAGATTTTCGTATATTCTATTAAAATGTGTATTAATTTATTAATTTTTCATGATTAAATGATAAGGATATTTAATTATAATGCAAAATTTAATGAATAAAAATTATATTTTAATTCCATTAGTTAATCACATTATTATAATTCTATTATTTAATTAATATTTATTAGTTATAGCTCCACTAGCTTCTATTAGTTTATAATTCCATTATTCAATAAAAAAACTTAATGTTTGTTAAAATATTAACCCTATTAGATTCCATTAGTTTATAACTCCATCATTTAGTAAAAACACTTAATGTTTATCAAATGTGAAAAAAATATTAATCAGAATAAAAAGCAAAATGTCACATTATTGCTTCCATACTTTAATATATTGGCATATCATCATCCGTACTTTAGAAAATATATATTTATATAAATAGATAGGTATTATATTAAATTTTTAATTTAAATAAAACTTGAATTTAGAGTTATAATAAAGTTTAACAATTATAAAAATGGTTGCAACTAACTACTTGATCATATGAAAAATCTCATTTTTTATAATTAGTAAGTTTCGCTCTCTTTATTAAAATTAGGAGTGACCAAATTTCAGAAATAATTGAAAACCGAATTATTTTCGATTTTGGTTCAGTTATTCAATTTCTGCTCACAATCTTCTATAATTTCGATTTTCAATCTTTAGATCGATTATTGAAAAACAATTATTTTTTGAGTAAAATTAAATTAACCGATTCGGTTCGATGTCTAAACTTATTTAGTGCAATTCAATTTCAATAAAGATTTAATTTCAAGTTTTGTAATTCAATTCGATTCACAGTTAAACTGTTGATTTGCACACCCCAAATACAATATGCTTTGAGCCATGAAAAAGCGACCAAGATTTCTTTGCACTTTTCTTTCTGTAGTTGAAAATATTACACCGTCTGAAAAAAAAAAATCAATTATAAAAATTAATTAATTTAATATAATGAGGAGATGAATAAAACTTATTAGAAAGTTCTAAGAAACATTTCATCTTTTAAGAAAGTCATAAAGAGGTGGCAAAGTTTGACCCAACCCACAAACTCATTTCAAATTTCTGCAACGCGTCCAAGTTTGTAGTAGTTAATACACTGGGATCCACTCTTTCTCTGTTATAGATATGTTTGTTTAAGAAAAAAAAAATTACTGCCTCGTGTACAAAAATTATTGCCTCGTGTACATTTTATATTCTAAATATGTCTGCATCATGGGCTTCAGTTGAGCCCAACTGTTTAACCAAAAAAATTATTGCCGCGTGTACAAAATTTATTTATATTCTAAATATGTCTGCATCATGGGCTTGAGTTGAGCCCAACTGTTTAAGCAAAAAAATTATTGCCGCGTGTTACAGTGTGACAAAAATTTATTGGCGGTCGTGTACATTTTTGAATATTTCTACATATGTCTGCATCATGGGCCTTGCAGTTGAGCCCAACTGTTTAACCAACGAAAAAAATTATTGCCCAGCGAATGTACAAAAATTTATTTATATTCTAAATATAGGTCTGCATCATGGGCTTGGAGTTGAGCCCAATTCTGTTTTAAGCAAAAATTATTGCCTGCGTGGTACAAAATTTTATTTATATTCTAAAATATGTCTGCATCAAATGGGCCTTGAGTTTTTATATTCTAAATATGTCTGCATCATGGGCTTGAGTTGAGCCCAACTGTTTAAGCAAAAAAATTATTGCCGCGTGTACAAAATTTATTGCCTCGAGTACATTATATTCTAAATATGTCTGCATCATGGGCTTGATTGAGCCCAATTGTTTAAGCAAAAAAATTATTGCCGCGTGTACAAAATTTATTGCCTCGTGTACATTATATTCGATTACTGCCTAGCCTAAACGCGGAGAAAAGTATATATAAATATAAGGCGACACAAAGACCAAAGTAAAAGTTGACCCAAGTGGAGCTTCCGTTTCTCTAAACGGAGTATTCGAGTTTAGGAGTGAAGAAATGGCGGAACCTCCATTAACGCAAGAAGAGCATCTTGACGTTCTCACTAAAACTGGCGAAAAAACTGGCATTTCCAAGCCCAGGCAAGCCCTTCACTTCCTTCTTTGATCTCTCCTTTGTCCTCCTCATAAACCTAACCGAAGCTCGAAATTAAGCTTACATTAAAGGAAGCAGTTTCACTACTTGCGATCACTTTAAAATTTGAATTCAGCGGTTCCAATTCATCTTATCCACAAATGTTTGTTAATTCTGATTTTTTCCCTTTAATTTGAAAATATGGATGTTGTTTTCGTTATTCAGTCTGTTTGGCGGCCGAGAAGCGGAAAGAAAATAAAAGATTGCAATTGTTATAGTTGTATTTGACTAAGTCAATTGATTTAGTGATAATAAACCTGACTTGTTGAAGTAGTGTAATGTTTCTGTCATCACAGAATTGGTAAAGTGAATTAAAATTTGCTGTTGGCAATGTAGGGGGGAGGTTCATCGAGATGGAGATTACCACCGAGCAGTTCACGTTTGGATTTTTGCAGAGAGTACGCAACAGTTGCTTCTGCAAAAGCGAGCTGATTGCAAGGATTCATGGGCAGGGCAATGGGATATCTCCAGTGCTGGCCATATATCTGCTGGTGATTCATCACTTGTTACTGCCAGGTAAGCCAATTTGGTGGTTCTATTTTGAGAAATTTTCATTTTTTCTGTTTCTTTTCCTGTTAAAAATTAGCTGTTTTCTTGTGCGTTTAGGAGGGAGCTTCACGAAGAGCTAGGTATTATGCTTCCAAAGGATGCATTTGAGTTGATATTCGTTTTTCTTCAAGAATGGTTTGTGAATCAAATCCTTTATTCTCAAGTTCTCTTATATTTTTCTCGACAATATGCTTGGGCTTCGCGTGTATATTTTGTACATGATTCTATTGTCATGTATCAATGGACGGTGGCCAAACTTTAATACTTGGATTACTAATGCCATGTCTGATAAGGTTCCTTGTTAAGGTTGTTATGTAATTACATGCTTTACGCCAATCTGACATTTCTTTTTAGTTCATTACTGCAGTTCTATTGGCCCTTCTCTCTTTTTGTCTTGCATTAACCAAAGGATGCATTTGAGTTGATATTCGTTTTTCTTCAAGAATGGTTTGTGAATCAAATCCTTTATTCTCAAGTTCTCTTATATTTTTCTCGACAATATGCTTGGGCTTCGCGTGTATATTTTGTACATGATTCTATTGTCATGTATCAATGGACGGTGGCCAAACTTTAATACTTGGATTACTAATGCCATGTCTGATAAGGTTCCTTGTTAAGGTTGTTATGTAATTACATGCTTTACGCCAATCTGACATTTCTTTTTAGTTCATTACTGCAGTTCTATTGGCCCTTCTCTCTTTTTGTCTTGCATTAATTCCTGTCAACTTTACAATTTGAATGCAGTGCAATAAATGATGGAAAATATATCAATAATGAATATAATGATGTATATCTTGTAACAACTGTGGATCCAATTCCTCTGGAGGCGTTTACTCTTCAGGTGAGTATGTTAATGATCATCCTCAATTGCATTAAGAATCCATTTGGCTATTTAAATAGCGGTTAGCATAATACTTGAGAAAACCCATGATTTTTGTGTGTAGTAACTTTATATAGCATTTCAAGGGTATATGCACTTAATAAATTAAGTTTTCATTCTAATCCTTCAACCTTGTATCAAACCCTGTCATCTCGTTCTTGTTGTGGTACGATGAACTGAGCTGTTCACCTTCATTATTGTAAAGTTTTATTTTCTGATGTAGTTCTAATATGACTGTACTGAACTCATAAATGTGTTATTCAAACTTAAAACTTGACAGAAGACTTTGAACAAGTGATAATCTGTACTAATTTGATCTGATCTGACTCTTAAATTTAATGTTAGCTATATACTAAAATGTGTATTTCTGCAACATTTATAACCAACGACTTCTATATTGCAAGGTATCAAATTCATTAGCCTGTGATTTATCTTTTTCATTATTTCTTGGAGATCTGCCTGGTCTTTGTATCTGAAAGTTTGAAACACTCTGTGCCACTTGCTAATTATATTTGCAAGTGATTGTATGGAAATTTTATGCTTTGATGTGCAGTACCTGTTAAACTGTAGTGTGTGTGATGTTTTACATTTGTATTAACTATAATTTAAGGCTTCTAGCTTAGTGAATTGTAAGAATCTTAATGTATGTTTATACTTTTATTCCATGTTAGGAAACTGAAGTATCTGCTGTTAAATATATATCCTGTGATGAATATAGAAACTTGCTTGCCAAAGAACATCCTGATTATGTCCCCTACGACATAAATGGACAGTACGGTCTGCTCTTTGAGACAATTAAGCAACGGTATGTTAAACAATGAATGTTGTGAAATTGAATTTGTTTTCCCTGAAGGCCTTTGAGAATATGTGGATTGGGGATCAAATTACTTTGAATTTATTGGGTAACCTTTGGTTATGTGATGAAGATATATAGCATGTAAAAACATTTATGAGAGAAAATCATCTCGGTTCATCATTGCGCATGTAAAAAGGTTATTTTCCTGGTGAAATTTTAATGTTCTTTTCGTCTATCACCTTTTTGTGAAAATTATGTTATGTTCTTGGTTGCCATATTAGGAACTATTCTTCTGCTCCTTTGTTTTGCTGGAAGCCAAATAATGTTTGGAAATCTTTATACTATAATTCTATAAAAGATGAATGCCGGTTGAAAATTACCTCACAGAAGTTCTTAATTTTCTAATAATTCTTTTTTTACTGATCCAAATTTTCCATGTATTTTGCTTAAGATATAAAGAAAACAGTGTAGCACGCAGCTTGACTCTACAAAAGCAACTCCGTCGATATGCTCCTGTTTCTCTCAATGCAGAGGTTATCAACTTTCTCTTCTAGTTTACATGAATCTCTCTAATGTTTTTTTGCTATAATATTTATTTAACTACTGCCGTTGAGATTCCAATGTCAGTCAAATGTGGGTGGCATCGTCTTATAGTGATATATTCCCCATACACTAATTATTCAAACCTATCATGATTTGAGTGTCAGTATGATTGGCGAGTTTTGCTGATATACGTTTTAGTTGTGAATATGGTCAGTGTCTACATTTGTGCTTGTTTACGAGTTGGCGATCTGAATGATTGATGTGTAAAAAGAATGTTAGCATGTTTGCCTGAGAATGCCCATTCTTTGAAGGCAATATTGAATAGAGCAAGAACTATTGAAAGCTGTTGCTGCTTGTTTCCATTTAACAAAAGACAAATGTTAATTGTGAAACATGGTGGGACAATTAATCACCTATTTAAATAGGAAGGAAAATGAGTCTGTCTGTATGCTCATTTCTTAACTCCTAAAAGCATTTATAATTCTGTCCTCTAGGAACTGGGGTATGATTATTCCAAATCCCCAAAAATTGACATATATAATCCTTAAAACTTTTTTTAAAAAGTCTCTAGAGCAATGATCTGAGAATGTCAAAGTTGTCAGTACGTGCATTTGTGTCATAGTTATAATTATTTAAAAGATCTGTCACTCTAGACATGAGCAACCGAGGTGTATGTCTTGCATTCTTGTGAAATTCAGTCAGTTAGCTCACATTTGTTAGATTTATTTCTTTCAAAACCCATCGTGCTATCAGTGTTCTTTTGCTATTAAAATACTATTGTTGTTGTTATTGTGTGCCTTTTGTTTCTTTCTTTTCCACTTTTTTTTTTTTTTTTTTTTGAGATTTATTTCTTTCAAAAAACACCTTCCATCGTGCTATCAAGGTTTCTTTTGTGCTATCTAAAATACTTATTGTTGTTGTTATTGTGTGCCTTCTTGTTTCTTTCTTTCTTTTCTTTCTTTTCCCCTTTTTTTTTTTTTTTTTTCTCTCTCAGGTAAACAAGGTTCATTCATTGTTTTCTCCTTACTGCAGTTGACAGGCCTATCAGATGGAGACAGGAAGGCATTGGGTTTACTCATTAAGGCTGCAAGAGTAGTGGATGACGTCTTTTACCTGCAGGTTTTTTTATCTATGTTAATTTATTTGTGGATAAACATATGCATAGAACTAGGCTAATAATTTGGTGATCCGGGATCACTGGTGTTCCTGAGCAATAATGGCTGTTGGATTTTCGGAATTAATCCTGATCATGCATCCGTTATGTAAAAGAGAGTATATGATATTGAATTTTTATGGTTAACTAATATTAACCATGGTCTTGGATTATGAGACACAAATCAAATAATAATTAATATTTTGCCAAATATACCCTCAGGATCAATGTAGATATTTTCATTACAACAATATTTTAAATCTAAATATTCCAATATATATTATTTTAATTCATATTAAAAATTTCAAATAATCTAATCTGTTCGATCATTCTAGAAATTTTTCATTCAACAAAAAAAAAAAAAAAAAAAAAAAAAAAAAAAAAAAAAAAAAAAAAAAAAAAAAAAAAAAGAAAGAAGAAAAAACTCAGATATAATTGATGTCAGAGAGCCAAATCTCGTCCTTGTAAAAATAGTTTGGGTATGCATGCTCATGGGTAAAAATAAAAGTTTATGCAATTTAAATATCTGAGTTTGGTCTTTTTAAAAAAAAAAAAAAGAAAGAAAGAAAAAACTCAGATATAATTGATGTCACGAGAGCAAATCTCGTCTTGTAAAATAGTTTTGGTATGCATGCTCATGGTAAAAAACTAAAAGTTTATGCATTTAATATCTGAGTTTGTCTTGTTAAAACTAAAAGCTTTTTCAATTGAAGGTTCTTATCTGAATTAAAATGTGGTGTCCATTATTTATGAAGTATGAATTAGTTGACATGTTTCTTCCTTCCTAGGAATTTCAGTTTATTTTTTTATTGTTTTTTACAAAAATAATTGACATATGAGCCTGTTCTATGTTGTTGAGATTTGTAATATCCTCTAATTTCTAAATTCTAATGGTGCCTCTGCTCATTTTCCCCCTTATTCAGGTTTGGTGCAGCAATCCAGCTCTAAGGGATTGGTTGATAGAGCATGCTAATACATCAGAATTGGATGAGCTCAAATGGAAGTATTATTTGATTAATAAGAGTCCATGGTAAGTCTTCTTTGGACTGCCCCTTTGAGTTATCTGTGTGTCTCCATGTGTGTGCACACATGATTTTGCAATGTCCGAAGAGAGGCTACTTTCCAAATCCGTTGTTCATCCTTGAAATTTTAACCACATCTTTTATTTACTATGTTGAGTGTCAGTTCCAAGTGAATCATTATAATCTATCGCACACACTAGTTATGTTAAACAAAGACAATATAATGGACACTGTAAGTTTGTGACTGCCAAAAATGTAATAAGTATGTTATTATTGTTCTGGTAGAAAAAGGTTTGTTAAGGAAGACGGAATAGATTACAAATTAAGGATATGGTATGCCCCTTCTTAGGAACCAAACAAAATGAAAAGACAAAAAGAACAAAGTAATGCACTCCGATAATCTTAACTCCTCACTATAGGTACAATGCTAAAGTCCGCTTAGAAACACATAATGAGCCTATGAAAACTATTTTATATCATAGCAACTCTAGAGGAAGATCTGATTCTTCAAGGGAGCATTTGTCACAAACCAAATATCCCAATCACCAGCAAAGCTGCACAATGCCATAACCTCGCAGCTTGTTTCTTTTTTATTGTCAGAAAATTCTTGACTGTCTTCAATAGTGTGCACCTTTCCTCAAGCTGATAATTGATTCCAAATGTACCTAGAAGCCGTAAAACAAGGAAACAGTGTCTGGACACCCCTTCTTCTTTTTCCTTTTTCATGTGCATAGATTTATGACATTGGTAGACTATGATTAACCAGGCAGCATTGCCATTCAGTTCAGAAACAAACAAGCTTGTCCCTGGAAATTGATGACTCTTCTGGAGAAGATGGACCACTTAGGCTTTGCAAAAGAAGATAGAAATTGTGGACAACATTTTAAAATGTTCTACCTCACATTCTTTCTCACGCATAATCCCTTTTTCTTTCTCACCACCACCTCCTCTTTTGACTCAGCATATATATATATATATATATATATACACACATTGGTCCATGACAATGCAGGAATGTTGTTCTTCTTCCTTTCTTTTTTTTTTTTTTTGGTAGTTTGATGTTTTACTTTTAACCTTCCTGTCCTGCATCATGTTCATGTGACCCCTTAAAACTTGTATTATCCATGAAAGTATCTGACGTGGTTTAGTAAGCTGTCCGATTTACCCGTCTTAGACAAATAATCATGTTATTGTTGGCGTGATAATTTGAGAGAGAAAACGGGTGGGTATTAAGAATATGAATCAGAGAATTTAATGATAAAAGACATTATTTAAAGGTAAAAATGACAATCTAAAGCATACCAAGCATCTTTAATACTTATAGACAAGTCTTCTTATGTTTTTCTCTTTTCAATTTTAGGAGGCCACTAAGTCCATGTTCTCTATGCCGGTGTTTACCCCATACTCTTTTGTGTCTATACATCATAGGATAAGAGAGAGAGAGAGAGAGAGAGAGAGAGAGAGAGAGAGTTTTCAGGAAGAGTAGGAGACAAGGAAAAGATGAAGTGATTGATGATTCATAGAGGAATGACCATTCTTCTGGATGTCTCTGATATTTCATAAACTCTAGTTCTTAGCTCATATTTTCATCTAAGGTTGATAGCATTGAAAGTGACTTGTCCTCAGCAAATGTAGTTAACATTCTGATTTCTTGAACCAAGCAAACATAGTTGACAGATTTCTCACCTCAGCTGTGAATTTTTGTATTTGATGAATGGCCAGTGAATTTTGAAAGAAATATCCTCCAATTATAATCCATTTCTACCAACAGGTCCTGTCTTGATGAGAATAAGGCATTTTTAACGACAGCAGATTCGGCCATAAAGTTGCTTCCTGAAGCCATGAAGCCAATAAATGGATGGAAGGGTCTGGAATATAAAGCATCATTCCCTATCCGAAAACCACCCGGTGCAAATTTTTATCCGCCAGACATGGATAAAATGGTTAGTAAGTAAAGCTCATTATACAGTTTGAAAAGGTATCTTTTAAATTAAGATCCATATCATATAGGAGAGACTGTGCCTCTGGCTTGCTGCAGCAGTCACAATTTATAATCTTTTATTTTCATACCCACTATTTAGACTAACGAATTTCTCATGTTATAGGAATTTGAATTGTGGAAAGGAACTCTGACAGAGAATCAACAATATGATGTAACGGGTTTTTTCACTGTTATCAAAAGGCACAGCGAACTTGATTTGGAGTCATCTCTATTAAATCATACAGTTGATGGTACTGGTCATTTGATGGGTGTTCATGATCTATATAGCATCCCCTACTCAAAAGAGTATAATTCTCTGCTCAGAAAGGCTGCTGAACTATTGCATAAAGCTGGGGATGTGGCTAGCTCATCTAGGTATAAATGTTTCTAGATTTTTTTGTTTTTGTCAGCATATTTGTGAGATGTTGAGTTGAATTCTGTTAGACTCAGATTTTGGCTAACAATCTGTATTTTGATGTGTAGTTTGAAGAGGCTACTACATAGCAAAGCTGATGCATTCCTTTCAAATGATTATTATGACTCAGATATAGCCTGGATGGAATTGGTTTGTACCGATATATGTTTCTTTTTGTACTTTCCTAAAAGTATTCATACCTATTCATACCTGTATTTAGTAGTCGGGGTTAGTATACAGTGACAGGACCCCTTACGATTTCATAACTTTTATTTTTTTTTTTCTGGCATTGAGATATTGACACATCTTAGCACAATTTTTGTAGTACATGAGACTCCCCCTTAATATATTTCACTACGAGTAATGAATGTCTAGTTCAAAGAGAATTGTTGGAAACAATGTGTAGTAAGGGGCTGAAATGTCTTTTGATCATATAGACAAATTTTTTGTGAAGCTGCAGTAAATTTATCGTAGATGGAAGTTTCAGTGTTTATTTATTATGTTATTTCATTTGTTCACAATTGATATAGAATTAGGTGGTATAGAAGCATTTAATATCGAGAGAACTAATACCAAAGCTAAATTGAGGAAATGGATCTATTTAGCCAATTCCAACAAGTTTGAGATTAAAGCTTTTTGTTATGTTCTTTTTTTTTTTTGCCAAATTTATATAACAATTGCAATCCTCCACTGCTTTGTATGAAATCTTCTAGGTTTACCTTTTATGTTGGCCCTATCAGGTGCCTAGGCTGTTAGCACTGTCATCAAAGTCTGATGAGATTTATATCTGTTTTCATTGTATAGGATTCTAAGCTGGATGTAACTATAGGTCCATATGAGACATATTTAGACACTCTTTTTGGATACAAGGTAATATTTATGTATAGCAAATGCTTTTCTTCTATTTTAATGTCTGGTCATTAATAAACTTCCTATTTTTTTGCAGAATGTATGATAATTTTCATCTTCAATTGCTTCCAGTTTGGAATATTTATGATTTTTTTATCCTGCATATCACCATTTGAGTTAGATCTTCTAATTCCTTAATGTTAAACACTTCAGACTAACAATAATAAGTATTGCATGAAAGATCTAATAATGCATGAACCATCAAATTTGAAATGGAATTTAATTTCCTTGATTATGTAAAGCTACTGATATTGAGTTGTTAATAAGCATAAAATGTTTGAACATTTTAACTAATTTCTCTTGCTTTTTTAAGTATATAGTCATAGTTTTCACTCTCAAATTTACAAATCTGTTTCACCCTCATAAATTCTCTGAGGCATCAATAAGTTTGCATGAAGATAAACTAGAACACAAAAAATTGATCTGTGTTTCCGGATGTATGAATAAATTTAGTGGTGTAGCAATTTGTTCATCATTCGAACCAAAATGCATGGACTAAAGTTTAGTGATGATAAAGCTCAAGGGATGAGATACAAATGAAATGATTTTTTATGTCTTTTCTCATCTTGTTCTTGTGGAAGCTCGTCACTTTTTTCCTGTTTGGTCCAAGGAAAATTCATATGTCCATGGTTCTCTGTATGTCTTTCCGGGTGCACAACAGAAAATATACCCTGTTCAACAATGCTAGTGACCTAGTATTCGTTTTGTCTAGTATAATGTCTAAACAGTGATTGATGATTTATTTAAGTTCAGGTCTTGATTGGCACCCTTATTCACAGCATTTCTTCACATAATTGTGTCAAAGGCCCTCTAATATTTTTTACCCTTGGTTAAGCTTTTTGTTTGGGCCAATGCAATACACAGATTTTTAAGGTTTGGAATTGACTTCACTGGCTTCTTTTTGAATCTGTTCAGTTACATGATTTACCTACCTTCCATGGTGAACTTGAGTTACCGGTGAATTGATGAAGTTAAAACTTGTTACTCTTGACTGCCATTGGGAAAAATGTTAGGAGATGGCCAATTTATATACTTTGGTTGCAACATACATCAATAAGCAACTTATTTGGAAATTACCGGGTCTTGAATATTGTGATCAGATAGTTTTAAATTTAAATGAAACCTCCATTAACCATGTATTTTTGTTATTGTTTGTTAACTTTCTTAGTTGGAACATGTTGCTTATAAAGTTGCATTCTTTTTGTTTTAGGCTACATTTGAAGCATTCATTGGAATCCGAGATGACGAAGCAACAGCTCAACTAAAGCTCTTCGGCGATAATTTGCAGGTACTTGGAGTTATCTGCACCAAAACCTGTGACACCTTGACTTCCTGTTTATTTATTCTCTCAGCAGGAACATTTCTTTCTACTTGCTGATGAATTATATGTCTAGGTTTTGGAACAAAATCTTCCAATGGATAATGCCTACAAATCTACAAATGTTAATGCTGCTCCTATTCGTGTCATCCAACTTATCTATAATGCAGGGGTGAGTTCAAGGAATTATATATTAGAATTTCTTTTTAAAAAGAGAAAAAAAGGGGGGGGGGGGGGAATGCTGCTCCTATTCGTGTCATCCACTTATCTATATGCAGGGGTTGAGTTCAAGGAATATATATTAGAATTTTCTTTTTAAAAAGAGAAAAAAAGGGGGGGGGGGGGTTTGTTGGTAATGGCCTATCGGTTCGGTTTCAACTTAAGAATCAAATTGTACTGTAGATGAACCGAAATCGGACTGGAACTGTCCGGTTCAAGGGGGGGGGGGTTGTTGGTATGGCCATCGGTTCGGTTCAAATTAGAATCAAATTGTACTGTAGATGAACCGAAATCGGACTGGAACTGTCGGTTCAAAAGTTTTGAACCGAAATCGGCGGTTTAAGGGCCGGTTAGTGTTCATGTAAATGTTAAAATCTGAACATGAACTGCAGTTCCAGTCCGGTTCGAATTGGAAATTTTTATTTTTATTTTCAAAATTATAATCACTTAGCCTATTTATACACAAGTCTAAATAATTTTTTATTGCATAATACACTTTACTTAAAATGTTTTTTTTTTTTTTAAATACATTTTACGTAAAAAAGTAAAATGGTTAAAAAAAAAAAAATGAAATGCTTTGTCTAAAATTATATTGTTTGATTCAAAAGAGAGTTTAATATTTTTTTCTTTTAAATTTTTTACTTAGTTCAAAATTATTTGAAACATTCTTCAAATTTTTCTAACAATTTTTTTAATTAGTAATATTTAGAAAAAAATAAAATGATAATTTATTTGATTATTCTGTAAAATTAATTAATTTTATTTCTCATATGAGTGTGAGCATTCTAAAAGTTATTTAAAATAAAATTTACCAATATTTTTTTAAATTCACAATAACTTTTTCGAAAGAAAGACGTAAACTTAGATTTCCTTACAATCTCTTCTATGAAAAACCATCAAAATGTTCTACATAGATATTTCCAATTGCCACTGACAAAATGAATGCAGTTGATAGCTACCATTCCGTTGTAATCTTTATCTGGGTAACAACTTAGACTAATAGGTCCTTATTTTATCAGGATGTGAAGGGTCCTCAGCCTGCTGCTTTTAACTTACCAAATGACGAGCGGATAGTAAAAGAGCGAGGAACTTCAATGGTCATGCTTAAGAATGTTTCAGAGGCCAAGTACAAACTGTTTCCTTAAAGTTTATGTTACTATAATTAGTCATTACGTTTTGTTCATTTTGTCACTCTTTTACAATGTTTTATAATTTGATGTAGTCTAAATGTTGGACATGACCATTCTAACTAGGTTCAAGCATATTCTTCTGCCTATAGCTGATGTGTGTATTTCCAAGGAACAAAAGGACCTTGTAAATTTTGAATCTTTCTTTACACACATCATCTGCCACGAATGCTGCCATGGTATAGGGCCTCATACAATAACACTTCCAAATGGTCAAAAGTCTACAGTGAGAAAGGTTAGTTGTGTAATTTTATGCCATCTCTCTTCCATTTATGGATTTCATGTGTTTTTATATTTTTTACATGATCTTTTTCACACCAATCATAAAACTAAATTCCATACATTTTTATTTCGATCATTAAACATGTTCTGGCAGCAACAATGAAATCACCCCATTTCTATAGAAGAAAGTAATAGTATGAAAATTCATAATTTTCTAGGTAGTATGTTAGTGGCATTTTGTTCACTCAGTTACCTGTTTGACATTGGAATTTGAAAAACAAAAAGGCGATATTGTCTGCTAAGTCACTTTTAACTTGAAACAGTCATGATTCCATATGAATTATTATTTGATTTAGGAAGCCAACATCTCCCGTCATTTTCCATGTTTTCATTTCTATGTTTTGACACAGGAGCTGCAAGAACTCCACTCCACTTTGGAAGAAGCGAAAGCTGATATAGTTGGCCTTTGGGCACTGAAGTTTTTAATCAACAAGGTTAGGAATCGCTTGACATAAAAATCATGACTTCCGGGGCCCAAAAAAATGTCTACCAGTTTACATTCCCGCTTCATAGATACTGAATTCTGTCATCCAAGCAATACATTAGCAAAGGTGAATTATGTAGTCACCAAACTGTGATGATAAAAATATCATGTGTCAACTCAAGTAGCTTATGATATTCTAATTTGTGTTTATGTAAATTCTCTTTAACCTTGTGTTCCTTGTGTTCTGCAAATTTCTCATCTTTGTGAGCTAGAAATTTGATAGAACAGTGTCCTGATTTGATTCCACTCTAGTTTTTTTTGTCCAGTTGTTATATAGATTTTGTGTTTGTCTACCGAACCTAGGAAATGCAATATTGTGAGGCTATACATGAAAGTTGGGTCCTGTCTGTGTGTGCATGCCTTTTCTATCTACCTACCTGTTTATTCTTACATGCGCATCTGAGGAGTGCAGGACTTCCTTTCAAAGAGTTTCATAAAGTCTATGTATGTTTCTTTTCTTGCGGGATGCTTTCGCTCAGTTCGATTTGGTTTAGAGGCAGCTCATGGGTAAGTAACTACTCGTCCTTCTTTGGTCCACTGATTAATTTTACTGATCATTCTATCTACTCAATATTGTCAGAAAAGGACAAGCAGTGCAGTTCAACTGGTTATTTGAGAAAGAGGCGTTCATTTTGCAACCAGATGAGACATTTTCTGTTGACTTTGCTAAGGTATAGTATAGTCATTCCTAATTCCCTTATTAGTTAACTTCTCTGGCTGTAATACTAAGACCATAAACTCTGTTTCATTGAAAGGTTGAAGTGGCAGTTGAAAGCCTTAGCAGAGTGATACTAACCATACAGGCAAGAGGTGACAAAGAAGCTGCAAATTTGCTGCTTCAGAAGTACTGTAAAATGACAGATCCATTAAAACTTGCACTGCACAAATTAGAGAAAGTTGAGGTACAAGCTGTGAAATTTGCTACTTTTCAATTCATGCATATATTTGCATCTAATTAGAGGTAGACTGTCAATTAAAAGGCCGTTTTTTCAATATGTTTTCATTGAATGGGATATAGTCCAATTGTTTTCTGTAGACATTTCATTTATTATTTCAAGTAGATTGTATGAGTCATTTCTAATTCATATTGTGAAAAAAATTAAATTTATCTGTATGGTCACCTTGTGCCTTTTGGCTGATAAAATCTGCATTTCTAAGAGGATAAAACTGTACTTTCCAATGGCATGCAGATTTTTGGCTCTAAACCTGTTTTAAGAATATCAATTTAATGATTATTTATCTTTGTCAAAAGCTGTGCCACTTAATGGATGGAATTAGGCTCATAAGCTTCATGAAAAGAGAGAGATTTGACAGAAATATTAGATCAAGTCTTACTGACAAATAGGTTATATTGCAGTAATTATAAAGTAAACAATAGTTTTTTTCTAAAGACTTAGATTTTGATAACAATTAAAGTTCAAGATTACATTTGGCAATGCTTTATTGCAATTTCCAATTATACTAATGGTTTTCATTATTATGTCGTCCTTGCCTGCGTCTTTCAGGTGCCAGTGGATATAACTCCAACATTTCCCTTAGCTGATGAAATACTGGGGTAGAGGCAATCTGCTGGTAATGGTACAAGCCTCACACCTAGTGTTTGACTTGCCTATTCAGATCAACTTCATGGCAATAATTAGGATTTTCCTCTTTGAATTCTGATTAAATAAATGCCGTTATATTCAATATTTGTATAATTAAAATCCGAACATTTGGTATGTCTTATTATTTATATTTGAGTAATGCCATTTCTTTTCCTCCATTGTGTATGAACTTTGGTTTAGACTCTTTTCTTTCAGATGATGGCACAAGTCTGTTGATGGATGGTCATGATCTACTTATAATTCCATGGTTGAGAGTCTTGGAAATTTTCTTTTATTTTCCCTTTTCTTCTCCTTAACTTCAACCTCTTCTTTTTTTAATTTCTTTGTTTCCCTGATATTGACTGAACAATTTGAATTTGAAGGATCAGAATGTCTATACTCTCTATATGTAAACTGAAAAGGATGTGCAACAACCAATTTAACATTCAACAGGAAATTCATTTTGGGTGAGAAAAAAAAAAAAAAAAAACTTGATTTAAAAATTCAACAGGAATTCATTTTGGGTGAGGAAAAAAAAAAAAAAAAAAACTTGAGATCAACTACGCTTTAACCATATGGAATATTTATTATTATTATTATTATTTTTATTACTGGGGTAGAGGCAGTATGCTGGTAATGGTATGAGTGTCGCACCTTATGTTTGACTTGCCTATTCAGGTCAAACCTATGGTATCTGGCAATCTTTGGAGCTTTCCTCGTGTAGCCAGTTCTAATTAAATAAATGTCATTGTATTAAGAATTAAATTATCTGAGCTTTTTAAATTACTTTTTTCTGGAACTAATTTCCTCTCAGGCAGAAAAATTCAAGGGTTCTTTAGCTCTCTTAATAATCAAACCTCTATTATCACTTTTATGTTATAGGAATCGAAGTCGTTTATTACCTCGTTTAATATATTGGTAATAGCTTTCTAAATTACCAAAGATCAACTGATCAATAACTCCACTCTGAAGTTTATTTTGTATAAGGTTTTACGTTCGTCTTATTAAAATTTTTCTATTGTTTGTATACATAATTTAAATTATTCTTCTATTGGTAATGAAAGAAATTAGTTCGATAATGTAATTGGGATTTTTAAAATATCAGTGAAAGCAGGCATTCAAATATTATAATATTGTAACTTGCGTGCCAACTAGAAGCTAAATTAAAAAAAAAAAAAGACCATGGTTGACAGAAAAGTTGGGCTATATATATACACATATGTATTTCTCTAACTAGAGAAGGAGAAATAGTTTAGAGAAGAAATGAAGGAAACTGCTCCATTGGAACAGAAAGAGCACCTCGACGTTCTCACTAAAACCGGTCAGAAAACCGGCGTTATCAAACCCAGGCAAGCCTATTATTTGTTTGAGCTAATTATATTTTATATTTTATTTTTATTTTTATGTTCAACTTTAGTGAACTATTAAAAAAAAATTATAATCAAGTGAATTTAGTTGGCCAAAATGTCAAAATAGACCATTTTACCATCAAAGATAAATAATCATTCAATTCATCATGCACACTAAGAAACTATTTTAGTGCATATACGACCTGAATACTAAGAAACTTATTTTAAGTGCAATCAATACGACCTGAAATTTATATATATTATATATATCATATATATATAATATAGTTATATATATATATATTAGTGTGTGTGTTCTTTTAAGGTTTTTATTAATATATATGTGTGTGTTTTTTAAGTTTTTATTATCTTATATCTGTTTTCTAAGAAAAATTTCTTTTTAATTTTATTTAGAGTTCAAAACACGATATAAAAATGAAGCAAGAAAAAAAAAAAGAAAGAGAATAATCTACAAAATTAAATAAAGTAATAGGGGAATAGTTAATTTTGATTTTTAGAGGAAAAATTTCAGTTATATACACTTAATTGTATAAAAATTATTAATTCATATATAGTTTTTTCCATGCCAAAAAAAAAAAAAAAGAATTAATTAATCCTAATTTAAAATCCGTTTCTATTTTCATTTTTATTATTAGCCATGCAACAGTTAAGCTTCAATTCCAAACTAGTTGGGACAAGTATATGAATCCTTCTGCTCCGTTAACCATTAAATTTTGGTGGTGCTGATAAGTAGTAGGTCTTTTGAGAGGATTTTAACCTTTTTTTGGCAATGTATGTAGGAGCCAGATTCATCGAGATGGAGATTACCACAGAGCAGTCCACGTTTGGATTTTTGCAGAGAGTACACAACAGTTGCTTCTGCAAAAGCGAGTTGACTGTGGGCTGTGGGATATCTCTAGCGCTGGCCATGTATCTGCTGGTGAACCATCACTTAAAGCTGCTAGGTGATCTAAATTTTACTGGATTCTCGTCCTTTTGGCAGTCTGGTGTTCAAATTTATTGTTTTGTTCTGATTATTGTTATGCTTTCAGGAGGGAGCTTCATGAAGAGCTTGGCATCATCCTTCCGGAGGATGCGTTTGAATTGTTATTTGTTTACACTCAACATAGGTTTTCCAATCAAACCCTTTTCTAAATTTCTTATGTAATGGTTTTTATTGGTTGTTCTGAAAAATGGACTATGACCCTTCACTTTCAGGTTTTCACCTATTAACTTACCTTAGCTAGTTTCTTTCTATTATTGTTGCACATTGCAGTATTAATACAATCCCAAAGTCTATATACCACCAATGAAAGTCTGTTTCAGTAGTCTGATTGAAAATATAGTATTTTACTATATTTTAGTTGGAGAACATAAAAAAATTTGCATGGATTAGTATTATTGTGAAGCCCTTACAGTTCCCTTACTTTGATTTCGTGGAACATTCTTTCAGTAATACAAACTGACGGCTTTTTTTTTTTTTTTTTTTTACGGCTTTGTTTTTTTTATTTTTTTTTTGAACCAGTAATACAAGTTGAATGTTGTTTTAAATAATATGAAGGAGTTTTGGTTTTCAATAGTATGAACATTTTATTTCTTGCGACAATGCTTTTTTTTTTTTTTTTTTGAAACAGTAATACAAGTTGATGTTGTTTAAACTAATATGAGGAGTTTTGGTTTTTCATAGTATGAAACATTTATTCTTGGACAATTTCTTCCTCTTTCATTGTCTGAAACATTTATTCTTCTTAGTTCATTAACTATTTTCGTTCAGTGCTCCTCTCTTTTGGGTTTGCATTAATTGCTGTTAACTTTATATTTGAACGCAGGGTATTAAGAGGTGGCGAATATATCAATAATGAATTTGATGATGTGTATCTTATAACAACTGTAGATCCAATTCCTTTGGAGGCATTTATTCTACAGGTAAGCATGTTAATGCTTATTGGCAACTGAAACTTGAATCCATTTGGCAATATAAATTGAAATTAGTCCAGATACTAGAGAAAACACATTGATTGTATATAAAATTTGGTGTGACTTTATATGGTGTGAGGCTATCTTCACTTAATTAAGTTTTCACTCTAATGCTGTAACGTTGTATCAAAACTTGTCATCATATTTTTTTGCTGGCAAGATGCTGTTCACCTTCATAGTTATCATAGAGCTTCTTGTGTTGATATAGTTTTATTAGGCCTGAGCTTGTTAATGTCTTATTCCAACTTGAAGGAAAACTTTGAAGAAGTTACAACTTAAATCTATAAGAATTAATTTTACCCTTAAATTTAATATTAGTTGTGTATTAAAAGCTGCTTTTTCTCCTGTTTATAAGAAATTGCTTCTACATTACTGAGCATCAAAATCAATTCCTTGTGACCTCTCTTTTTTCACCCAAGGCCTGGCCTGGACTTTGTATCTGGAACTTCGGAACACTTTGCGCCACTTGCTAATTATTTTTCTAGTAATTGTATATCTGTTCAACTATATTATGCCTGATGTTTGACATTTATATCAAACAATAAAATTAAGGCTTCCAGCTAGTAAAGTGTAAGGATCTGATTTCACACTTATGCTTTTGCTCTATGTTAGGAAACTGCAGTATCTGCTGTTAGATATGTTTCTTATGAGGAATATAGAAGCTTACTTGCCAAAGAACATCCTGATTACCTACCCTGTGATGTAAATGGACCATTCGGTCAACTCTTCGAGATAATTAAGCAACGGTATGTTATACAGTAAATGTCATGAATAGATTCGGTATCACATCTTTTATCAACTGACAAAATCACCTTTTTCTGTGAAATTGACTATTTTTCCCAAGTTTTTTGGAAAAATTGTGTGGATCTGGCCTCTGTGAAATAATTTTCTTTGATTTTCTTGGGTAGCATCTGGTCACATCCTTAAGATCTATAGCATATGAAAAAATTTATGAAAGCGAAAAATCATTTTGGTTCATCTTTGTGCATCCAAAAAGATATTTGGCTGGTTAAATTTGTCCTTTTTGTCTGTCACTTTATTCTGAAAACTATAAGCTGTTCTGGGCTTCAATCGCAAAAAGCTATCCTTCTGTTATTTTTCTGGCATACAAATATTCTTTTTGAAAATCTTTTATCAGTTTATGCATATATTCTATAAAAGATGAATAGCAGGTGAATGTTGCCACGGAATTCTTAAAATTCTGATAATTTTCTGCTTATGCCATGGATTCTGTCTAATTTGCTTAAGGTATGGAGAGAACAATGTAGCACGCAGCTTGACTCTACAAAAGCAGCTCCGTCGATATGTACCTGTTTCTCTCAATGCAGAGGTTGTCTACTTTCTCTTCTAGTTTCATCAATCACTCAGATGCCTTAATTGCTATTCCCTCTGTCCCAAAAAGATAATCACATTTCTTTTTTTACAAATTTTATGAAAATGCAATTAATGTAGTGATAATTTATGTGTTTCCTTTTTCTACCCTTATTAATGTAGTAATAAATTAGCTCCAAATTTATAATCTGGATGTAACTAAATGCAACTACATGCAAAAGTGAATTTATTGAAGGGTAAAATGGGAAAAAAAAACTTTAATATTTATTCAACTTATAACCTTTGAGCTCTCAACGCGGGACAAATTTAGGATAGCGATATCGTATTGTCATACATAGCCCATCTATATATATAGTATTTTGGTTCTACATATTGTTTCTTGATTTGTGTGTCGTTTGAATTGGCAAGTCTTGCTCAATATGTGTTAAATTGAATAGTAAATATCTTCAGTAACATATTTGCCAGTTGATATACATTTAATTTGAGTGATTGATGTGTAAAAAGAAAATTGACTTGAGCAATAGACAGTAAAACATGGTTGCAATGCCCATTCTTTGGAAGTTATTGAATACAAGAGCAAGAGAATAATTAAAAAGTATTCGCTGCTTGTTTTTCATTTAACAAAAGACAAATATTGATTACAAAATATGGTGGGACTATTACATTATCTATTTCGAGAAATTACTTAATGAAGAAAAATTAATCAGTCAGTATAAGAGGTTGCATTCATTTCTTTGCGCCTAAAAGCTCACTTGTTCTATTCTATCCTTTAGGAACTTGGTGGTTATTTCAAAACCAAAAAATGAGATATGTAATCATTAAAGAATTTTCCAAAAATTGTCTAGAGTGATGATGTGAAAATAGCAAAGTTGTATATGCAGTCTAAGCATTTCATAAGTGAAACAATTGCAATTGATTAGAAAATTAATGGAATTGGAAGGTCATTAGTTCTGAAGGTGATATGTCATGCATTTCTTGGAACTTTATCAGTTTGGCTCATTTTGTCAGATTCATTTTAGATTTATTCGAATTTGAGGTGTTTTGGAGAAGTAGAATGTTTTGTTTTTTAATTTTGCAAACTTATTCTTCCGAATCCTTCTTACCATTAATGTTCTTTGGTGCTAAAATACTGTGTTTGTATATCCTTTTAAAAAAAAAAAAAAAAAAAATTGGATTCTGTATATAAATGCCTGATAAATCAAGGTCCTTTCTGCAGTTGACAGGCCTATCAGATAGAGACAGGAAGGCATTGGGTTTACTTATTAAGACTGCAGGAATTGTTGACGAAATCTTTTACCTGCAGGTTTTTTATCTATGTTAATTTATTTGTGGATACATATATGCACACAAATGGCTAATGATAAGCACATCAATCTTTATAAGTTGCCGGAATCTGAGAAATTGCTTTTAATGTATTTGTATAACTGTATTTGAGCTGCACCACATAGTTGGCTTATATATCCTTTAAAAGGATATTATTACCTTGTGATCAGAATATTTATAAAAGTCTTTTTTCTGTTTGAGAAAAATTATTTGTTATAATTGTTAGAAAGATTAGGTTAGACTCTTCAGCCTTCATACTATCCTCTAGATCTCATTGCCTTGACTTGGCTACATTTTGGAAATGGGCACCTAGTGTTCAACGCTGTTTTCATTCTCTTTTTGTTTGTTGTTGGTGGTGGGGGTGGGTATTGGGGAGAAAGAGGGAGGTAGAGATAGCAGTACAAACAAAATGAGAAACAAAAGATCCTAGGTTTGGAATTTACTAGAACCATCCATTAGCTCCATGAAACACTGCCTTGGAACCATTTGGTCAGTTGATTCCTTGATGTCATGAGATTTGGTTAAAACTTACAACAATTCACAGAAGCCAACCAACCATATCAAAGCTTAGCCGTTTAAAAGAAACATGACTATAATTTGATATGGATACGGATGATAAAAGTTGAAGTCATTAATCTTTGGTTTTTATGGTTACCTTGTCCCAGTTGTTGCTTTCATTGGATTCCTATTTCCTGAATGAAAAGGTTGGCATCCATTATGTAAAAAGTATAAATTCACTGTTTGCATTGAACTTACATGTTTCTCCCTTACTATGAATTCCAGTTTATTAGTGTATTGCAAAAGCAATTACTAGTTAATGCAGTGAGCCTATCTCTTCATGCTTTCACAGTTGAGGTGTTCACTAATTTCTAGTGGTGTCTTTGTTCATTTTTCCTCCTTAATCAGGCTTGGTACAGCAATCCAGCTCTAAGGGATTGGTTGAAAGAGCATGCTAAGACGTCAGAACTGGACAAACTCAAATGGATGTATTATTCCATTAATAAGGGCCCATGGTATGTTGTCTTTGAAATGTTCCTTCTCTGTCGACGTGAACGCGTGCATATCTGAGGAAAGACTAGTTGCAAAACCATCTTTCATCTTTTAATGAAGTCTAAACCACATCCTTTGTTTATTATAAATGTTAATTCCAATTAAATCATTCGCAATATATGTGCCAATAGTTGTGTTAAACAATGACAATGCACTGGATGGTGTAAGTTTGTACCTCCCAAAAATATAGAAGGTGTATTACTATTACTTTGATTATTCTGAAAGAAAAGGTCATTAAGGAAGAAGGAATATATTGCAAATGGGGGGTATTATATCGTCCTCCTAAGGAACTGAACAAAATGAGAGGACAAAAATAATGAAGTAATGCACTGCAGCCATATCTGTCTACGCATTGTAGTATGAGAGATATTATTCAGGAAGAATCGGAGATAAGGGATAAAGAAGAAGAGGATGTCTATGACTTTTCATTCCTGTTTTTTCTTTGATCACTTTTTCATGTGATGTCTTTTGACAGAGAAAGTGACTGATTACTCGCCAAATATTGTTAATGCTCTGAATTCTTAAACCAAGCATCCTATGCAGTTGACAGATTTCACATCTCATCTGTGAATCTTTCATTTGATGACAACTAGTATAAACTTTGAAACAAAATATCCATAAATTATAATCTATTCTCTATCAACAGGTCCTGTCTTGATGAGAATAAGGCTTTTCTGACGACAGCAGATTCAGCCATAAAGTTGCTTCCTGAAGCTATGAAACCAGTAAGTGGATGGAAGGGTCTGGAATATAAAGTAGCATGTCCCATGCAAAAACCACCTGGTGCAAATTTTTATCCTCCAGACATGGATAAAATGGTTAGTAAGGAATGCTCATCATACACTTTCAAATAGAATCTTAAAATAAGATCCACATCATGTACAAGTGACCTGCCATTGGTTTACTGCAGCAGTCACAATTTTATACTTTCTTATTTTCAGATCCATTATTGAGATCAATAAATTTCTTTTGTTATAGGAATTTGAATCATGGAAGGACACTCTAACAGATGATGAGGAACATGATGCAACGGGTTTTTTCACTGTTATCAAAAGACACAATGAACTTGGTTCAGACTCTTGTTTGTCAAATCATATATTTGATGGCACAGGTCATTTCACGGGTGGTCATGGTCTACTTAGTATTCCATACTCAAAAGAGTATAATTCTCTGATCACAAAAGCTGCTGAACTACTACATGAAGCTGGGGATGTGGCTAGCTCACCTAGGTATAACGTTTGCCAGATTTGTGTTCTCAACAGCTCATTTATTACACATCATCCTGAATTTTGTTGCACTATCAGATTTTCACTAAATCTTTCTTGCGCCATGTAGTTTGAAGAGGTTACTACATAGCAAAGCTGATGCATTCCTTTCAAATGACTATTATGACTCAGATATAGCATGGATGGAATTGGTAAGAACCCTTTTATTCTTTTAGCATTCCTGAAAATCATACCTATATTTTGATATTTGGTTCAGTACACGGTGGAAAGACCTCGTGTGGAACAGACAATCCCTTTTAATTTAATCATTTTCTTTTTCTTTTTTGTGCATTGACCACTGACACATTTTTATAACAGTTTCTGTGGCTTGCAGCCAGACACCCCTTCTTTCAAGTATTTTTCATTCACAAGCTTTGATTGTGAAATGCCAAAAATTTATGAGAAGGTCTCAAATAAGTTCTAGCATGGGGCTAAAATGTCTTTTAATCTGTCAAAGCTGCAGTCAATGGATTTCCTTCTCAGTTTCAACTTTTTATCATTATTGTGTTTGGCTTGTTTAAAACATGATATAGAATGAGGTGGTACAGAAAGATTCAATATAACCAAGATCTAAAAGAAATTTCAGCTCTTAAAAAGCTAAATGGAGGAAAGGACTCATTTATAAACTGCAACAAGTTTGTGATTTAAGCTGTCCAGTGAGTTTTATTATGTTTCTTGGTGTCCGTCTCATCTCTTACAATATAGCATTTGTTTATCAAATCTCAGAAAGAATTACAATTCTCCACTAATTTGTATTATATTAGGCTGACATTTTGATGAATTTGTGTAACCTTTAGCAGACAAAAAGTAAAATTAGTAGGCTTTAAAGGAAAGCATGAATAAACATTTGTAGGTTCAACGAGAATTTTTTTTCTCAAGTTTAGACCCTGTGAGGTGTGAGTTTTCCTTTTATGTTATCCCAACAGGTGCTTAAGCCTTTTAGCAGTCACATCAAAGTCATCTGCATTTATATCTGTTTTGCTTTTGTAGGATACTGAGCTGGATGTAACTATAGGTCCATATGAGACATATGAAGATGCACTATTTGGATACAAGGTAATGTTTATGTATGGCATATGCCTCTTTTCTTCTACTTTAATGACCTCAGATGTAGGATTGAATTAAGTTCATACGTGAACTTTGCTATGTTGCACAACATATGTGATAATTTTCATCTTCAAGTGCTTCCAGTTTAGAATACTTATGATTTATTTATCGGACATATCACCACTTGGACAAGTTTTCTAAGTCCAAATGACAAATCTTTAGGATTTGCTATAATAAATAGCAAATGAAGTGGCAGAGCTAGAAATTATTCTCAATGAGGTCATTAATTCAAAAAATCATTTACAATTTAATTGAATTCATGAAAAAATAATTAATGAAATTCGAATAAGAGAAATTAAATTCATAGGGTATTTTGAACAATTAGGAATTGACTAAAATATAGAATTTAAAATGCTTATAAATAAATTTTTTGAAGTGATTTTAGTTACTGTATAAGGCTGCAAAATATCCAAATTAAACAGTTTTACCTATTTTAAGTCGATAGATAAATTGATCCTAATTTATTTATTTTGAAAACAATTTTATTGGGTCTACTGAATGAAAATCCTAAAATTTTCCATATCATACGCCTACTTTAATCTTTCTCCCTCAAGTTGCCCCTGATTGAATGCGAGATATATTGCTATGTGGAACGTCAAGAATGAGGAATAACTACTGTTAATGAAGTAGTAAGCTCAATATCTCAAAGTCTAATAGTTCTATTTGTGCAAAAGAAAAGAAACTTTTAGACTGATAAAATGTGTTCCTTTCTTAACTATGGGATGGTAACGAGAAAAAGGAGACACCTGCAACCTTTAAATTTCATTTTATTGACTACAAATTAATATTTGCTTACACACTTCATGAACTATCTGCACTTGTTTATGAAGTTTGTCCTACTTAAGCGATATTCCATGACTTATGCTTTGGACTGCTGTCCCTCATAGTCCATGGAACTGAATTGTTTGCCTATTCTTAAATTTCTATCTTGCACTTGCCTTTACATCTTAACTAATTTCCTCTTAGTTTTTTAGCATTATCTTCATAGTTTTTCACTTTTAAATTTACAAATCTTTATCACCCTCGCAAACCATGTGAAGCATCAATAGTGTTTGCAAAAGATTCATTAGAACATAAAATTTCGTTGGCCATAAGTTTTACAAAAAGCTTAGGGAATTAGATACAAGACTTTAACATTTTATGTTTATTTTCTTCATCTTTTTCTTACGGAAACATGGAAATTTTTTCCTTTGCTGTTTGGTTTTAGGCCAACTTGTTATTTTTAATTACCAGGTCTTAAATTTTGTGTTCAGACATAATTTCATGAAATTTAAAATTTCCATTGTAAAATTTTGTAACTGTGTATTCCTGTTACTGTTATTAATCTTCCTTAGTTGTCACACATTGTTCATGAGTTCCATTATCTTTATTGTAGGCTACATTTGAAGCATTCATTGGACTCCGAGATAACCAGGCAACAGCTCAACTTAAACTCTTTGGAGATAATTTGCAGGTACTTAGTGGTCTGCAGCCCAATTTGTAGCATCTCTCCTGCTATTTTCCTTCATTTTTCCCCCCTTTCAGTCGGAACCTTTCATCGTAACTGACATGTCACTTTCTGATTGAATATGTTTTTAAGGTTTTGGAAGCAAATCTTCCAATGGACGGTGCTTACAAATCAAAAGATATCATTGCAGCTCCAATTCGTGTAATCCAACTTATCTATAATGCAGGGGTGAGCTGAAAGGAATTATATTTTGGAAGTACAAGTTCCATATTATTTCACAAAGTGATTGTTGGGTGGAGGGAGGTGGTGTTAGTGGGCTGTGCCCATATGCTGGAATCATATAATTTTGAATCTCCTCTATAAAAGCCATCAAAATCTTGTTCTCATGTATTTCCACTTATGTGCTAATGAAGTGCATGTAGTTGATAGCTATAATTCCACAGTAATTCAATCCTTCATCGGGGGAAGAAACTAAGGCTAGTGGGTTTATGTTTAAGCAGGATGTGAAGGGCCCTCAGACTGTTGCTTTTAGTTTACCCAATGATGAGCGAATGGTAAAAGAACGAGGAACTTCAATGGTCATGCTTAAGAATGTTTCAGAGGCCAAGTACTATTTCATTAATTGTATTTTATGATATTATCTTTACGCCTTATTTTTCTTAATGCTTTTTCATAATTTTTATCATTGGTATATGAAGTTTTCTAAATGTTGGACATGACCTTCCTACCAGGTTTGAGCATATTCTTCGGCCTATAGCTGACGCGTGTGTTGGGAAGGAACAAAAGCAACTTGTAGATTTTGAATCTTTCTTTACACACGCTATCTGCCATGAATGCTGCCATGGTATTGGCCCTCATACGATAACACTTCCCAATGGTCAAAAGTCTACAGTGAGAAAGGTTAGTTGCGCGACTTTATGCTACCTCTCAATCAATTGTGGTTTTAATAGGTTTTAGATTATTTACACTTCATTTCGCAACCTTCAATCATAAAACTAAATTCCATATCACCACATTTCTGCTGAGTTGCAGAGAGAAATCACATGAAAATTTTCATCATTTTCTAGCTAGTGTATTAGTTGAACTTTGTCCACTTAGTTACCTGTTTGACATTTCAAGATGAGAAGGCAATGTAACTGTACTTCCAACTTGAAATAGCAGGGAAATTTTTGTCAATTATTGCATTAGGAAATTGACATCACCTGTATTTTTCATGTTTTCCTTTCTATCCTTCGATACAGGAGCTGCAAGAACTCCACTCTGCTTTGGAGGAAGCAAAAGCTGATATAGTTGGCCTTTGGGCACTCAAGTTTTTAATCAACAAGGTCAGTGACTATTTATGAGCTCTCTCTCTCTCTGTATGTCAATCTGTCTATCTTTATGTCTGTCTTTCTATCTATTCGTATCTTTGTGTTTACTGAGTCCAGGATTTGCTTCCAAAGAGCTTGGTAAAGTCTATGTATGTTTCTTTTCTTGCGGAATGCTTTCGCTCAGTTCGGTTTGGTTTAGAGGAAGCTCATGGGTAAGCAATCGTTCATCCTTCCTTAATCAATGATGTCAATTTCATTGATCATTCTATACTGAATATTGTCAGAAAAGGAAAAGCAATGCAATTCAACTGGTTATTTGAGAAAGAAGCCTTGATTTTGCACCCAGATGAAACATTCTCTGTTAATTTTTCTAAGGTTTAGTTTTTCCAACTTGTCTTATTAATGGTTTTCTCTCTCTAAAATACCAAATACCATAAGTTCTGTTTTCATTTGAAAGATTGAAGAGGCAGTTGAAAGCCTTTGTAGGGAGATACTAACCATACAAGCAAAAGCCGACAAAGAAGCTGCAAGCTTGCTGCTTCAGAAATACTGTAAAATGACAGATCCATTAAAATTTGCCTTGCACAAATTAGAGAGCATTCAGGTACGAGCAGTAAAATTCTGTTGCTTGCCAGTGCATGCATATCTGTGCATCTGATGAGAACTAGATTGCCAATAATTAAGGCAATTTATCAGCATGTTTATATTATTTCAAGTAGTCTATATGAATCATTGCTACTTCATACTTTATATGATTGTCTTGTGCCTGATAAAAACTGCACATCTAAGGGGATGGAAATTTACTTTCGAAATGCATACAGATTTTTGGCGCTTGACATTTTTTTAAAATGTTAATTCAATGTTTTAAAATATTAATTCAATAATTAGTCCTTTGACAAAGGCCATGCCACCAAATGGATGAGATTTTGCTTGTAGGGTCGAAGAAAAGAGTTTCGACAAGTACTGTGGTTGAACTCTTACTAATAAATATCTATTTTTATTGCATTAGTTGCAAAGTGAATACAATTTTTGTATAGACTCAGAAGAAGAAGACGACGACGTTGCTGCAAACTACAAAGAAAAAAAATTATAATTTCATGTTTCCACATTTCAATACAGCAGTTTGCAAAAGCTTAATTATGTATGCTTAGGGTTTCCTCATTGTTGTCCTTTCCTTTGTTTTTCAGGTGCCTGTGGATATAGTTCCCACATTTCCCATAGCCAATGAAATACTTGGGTAGAGGCAGCATGTTGTTATCAGGTTCACACCCCACGTTTGTCCTGCTAAGATGCAGATTACTTGAGCTTGTTAAATTCCTCAGATCAAGTAACCAAGTAACACATGAATCCTATGTTTTCTTCTTTTTTTTTTTTAATTTTTTAAAAAAATTTTTGAATGTGTGATTTTACTTGCTTAATATTTTTTGATATCTTGCTTAATTTATTGATGTTTGTAATGGTAATTGTTGAATTTTATATTATATATAATAAAGGAATTACTGATGATATCCGAAAATCATTATTTATTTCAATTCATAATCCAAAAATAAAAAACAAAAATTACTAACTTAGATAACTTTTAACTCCTTAAGCCAAGCTGTATGTAGAGGACAAGGATCAGGTTTCCCTTGAGCAAGTGCTTTCTGAGATAGAGAATAGAACCAGCCGTTCCTCCACTTGAACTACAAGCCATTAAACAGGATAGCTATTTAACAGGCACCATAGCAATCCATATATGACAAAGGACCTAAGCTATAAAAGATGTTTACCTCTTTAACAGCTGTTGGGAAATGAGCAACAGCTCTCGAATAAGCACATAATCTTTCCTCAATGGATTCTTCAAACTCTAAACCTTTTTCTGCGGCTGCTGCTGATGCAAGCTCCGCAATAAGACTAGACGCCTGAAACCAGAAATCTCAATCTCAGTCAGTTTTGTTAGTTGGTGTTGCCTAAACATATTTGACATTCAAAAAAAAATGATAGGAAAAAGTACATGAGATTGAGCAAGGAAAAACTCAAATAAAAGGAGCACTCAATTGCCACATGGAGTTCACAAACATGAGGTGGTCATTAGATACGTATGTAGAACCTGAAAGAGGAAGTTTGAAACATAGAATACCAATTCTACTTGAATGCAGAGCATTATGCAAAAGACAAGCAGTAATGAAATCTGATGCTTCCAAATACATCACTGTGAACAACAATATTTACCTCAGAGCGATATTCCTTCTCCACAGTACCAACAGTTGCCCCTTGATGACGAGCACCAACAAGCATGAATGCTGAAATCCAAATGAGCTTTTCTAACATTTGCTTCTGAAAAGCAAGCTTGTCAAGGACCTGATTTACATTTAAAAAGAAATAAAGTTGACTGAATATCATGGTATAAAGATTTGAGAGACAATGCAACAATGGATCACGCATTTAATTCAAAGCTAAACTTTCTAAATGCCTCAAAAGATCCAAAACCACAACAACTAAAATTCAGCCCAAGCTCTAAGTTCATCATATATAACAAGCTGCGATTGCAGGCCAACTCCCTTCCCCCCAAATACAAAATAGAACGTGTTAAGCAAAAGAATGCCCTCCAAATAGTTTCAACTTTCAACACAATAAATGTAATAGAATTAAAGAATTATCTTCTCTTACCTTGCAAGAGAGTCCTCCAGCATGTAACCTTGCAGCCACAGCAGATGCCCATTTTCCATATGCTGCAGTTAATCCTTCAGGATTGGTATCAGTTTTTCCATCAATTGGAGGCTCTCCAAGCTTCGACACAGCAAAATAAGCAAGCACTTGGTCTGCATCTCCTAGACCTTTACTTTCAAGCCACGGCTCCAGCATCCCGTTCTGGAAAAACACCAAATCTGCTAGATTGTCAATATCCACTTAAGCAAAGGAACCAAATACAGAAACTTCAACTCAAATAATTTCAAATGACAAGCAAAATTTCAATAAAATAAGTAGTGGTGAAAATAATCTGAAAATTTGTACCGTTCCATCTGGGCTTTGGAGTAGCTTCAAGAACTGCCTCAAGATCATCATTTCTTGTACAGACAAGAATAGGACCCTCAAAATCAAGAGGCACGGGCTCTCCTCTCTTCACCAGTAAATCTTGACCATTACCCATTCCTTGCAGAGCACTGCCTACCCGTCCACCGCCAACGATCACGGCTGGGGCGACCTTGGCAGTCGTGGCTGTAGAACCAGTAGCTGCAGCCATAGAGAAAGTTGATGGCTTTTGAGCTCCACTAATAATTTCGGTGCTAAAGAAAGTGAATTTTGAAGTGGGTTTGATGAGAGACGAGCTAGAGAGAGTAAGCGCGACACTGGCCATTGATTGTGCTAATAACAGGGAGGAAAATTGATGGTATTAGGGACATTGCGTTCCTGTGTTTTGGTAAAATAATTGGAGATCTTCGAGAGGCAGCGTATGAACGGCAAAGGGACAGCCACTCAATTTTTAGCCATTTATCCAAAGAGCTTGCCCAAAAAAAAAAAACTCTCTATGTCTTTCATTCTTGCTAAACTAATACACACACAGGTTCCTTTGTAATACAAATCTGGGTTCAAATAAAGGGGTTGTTTAAAGTTATTAATAAATGAGAAGAATAATATTAACAGACTTCTGATTAATAAAATCATCTACATTGAAATGCTTGGTAAGGCCATATTGAAATTTGAAAGCTGAAGTTATATTTTTGGTGCTTGATCAGGTGATATCTCCTTTTCTCCTTAATGTTTTAGTTACACTAATTGATTCTAGGACGTGTAAATTGCTTGATGATTCTTATTGATTTCATTTACCAACTGCCGAAGGCTCATCATTTTCCTAATATCACTATTTGCAGGTGTGGTTCATCCGTATGGATGGAGCTCGGGGACACCCGCAAATTTTGAGTCCATTTGTATTTTTATTATGCGTATTCATTATAAAATTTATTTAAATAATTATTAAAATATCTTTATCCAAATTCGTTTAAAATTTTACTGTTTATATCCGCTTTAAATTTATTTAAAGTGCTCTTCAAACAGGTAGGATATTTATAAATTTTAAACAATTTAAATCTGAATTTATTTAAATCACATCTTTTAATAATAACGAGTAGGTACCCATGAATAGATAATTCACTGTGCATACTCGTTTCAAATCTGTTTATAACTACTCTATATCCCCATATAACGATCAGATATCATGAAAACCTTGTTTCACTCTCATCGGTCTAATTTTGGTGCTAACCATTCTCGAAACAAATACCTTGAAATACTCGTCCAGCTTTCATATGTCTAATTTAGATGCTAGCCATTTCTTTCAGTTGGTTAACTCTAACTATAGGTGTGAAGCTTACGGATATTATTTTTTTATTGTCTAATTTTTACCGTATTGAAATTAGAATGCAATTCTAACAGAAAGGTCCATGTGAATGGTTGAGGATTAAAATTATTTTAGAGTACAGTTAATTCAATTCTGAAAGTTCAAGTAAATAAAAAAATGGCAATTAAAAAGTTTCAAATAAAATTGAAGAACCATAACCAAGTAGTATACATTATACTACTATGTACTACTTAGATTCCTTTTTTTTTTTTTTCTGAAAATATCTTCTTGAAAAAATATTTTTTAAATTTTATACAACGGGAGCTCTTAGAAAAACTAGTTAATAGAAACTACTTTTTATGATTTAGAAGAAAAATTAAGTCCGTCGAAAAAACAATTAACCATGTGGATCTTGCACGTGCACAGTGTGGTCCTTGTAAACCTTCTGATTGTGGGTGCACGGAGACTCTCCTTACTACCAAATTGTGATATTCGCTACCATCTCCGTTGCACGCCCAAAGCTGAATGCAAGTGTTGTCTAAATGATATTACTTCAGCAGTTGTTAAAAATTAAATTACTATGAATAAAGCAGTGTCTCGACATAGAAAAAAAAAATTTTAAAAGAGTGTCTTTCTTTGTATATATATCCATAATTTGTACGAGCTATTTAAATATGTTAATAGAAGAGTGTTTTTCTTAATATATTTTTATTTGAAAATAAAGTAAATTTCATATTATGGAAAATTGATATCAAATCATATAATATCAATAAATTTTATAACCAATCACAAATGAGAAAATTTGTGACAAACACTAAAATTGTTTATCTTTTTTAGCATTCGCTGAGTACTAGGATTTGATAGAACCCTAAAAGGGATTTATATAAGAGCAGGGCATGCAATTACTCTTGGTGAAATTAATTGCGGATATTTGATTCTGAGGTTTTAGGGAGTGATTGTTTCAAACGAGATTGACTTAAGCACTAGATCTTTTTTCTTGGGTATTTTACTCCTAAATTCTAGAGGGCGATTGCTCAATGAAATTGGTCTAAGCCTAAAATCCTTCTACATTTTTTTTTTTTATATATAATCTATTTGATAAAACTGAGGCATCTGATAAATGTTTCAGAAGCTGACACGACAGAAAAATAAAACTAGTATTGTCATATGTGATATCGCTAAAAAAAGAGTAATCTATATGATATAGAAAAGAAGATCAGTAGTTAATCTTATATGGAAACCAAGTGTAAATAGCACAATTTGCTACTTAACAATATACTGGAATATAGAATGACAAATGTTAAAAGTATAAATGAAAAATTAAAAAAAAAATTCATGCAAGTAATTTATTAGCTGTGTATATCAATACGTCTTTTCATTCCTTAATATAGATATTAAAAATATATATGTATATATATAAATATATATATTTATATATACATATACACACACAAATGTTAGAAGCATAAATGAGATGAAATTTTGATGTTTGGAGGTGTAAGGTTGCTTTTGTGGTACATGTTTTCTCGGGTAATCTAGGGTTTACACATCAAAATAAGATGAAATTTTGAATTTAGAGTTTAATTAATTTATGGTAGTATATTTGCCATAATTTGTTTTATTTCGAATTCATCTCTTATTGATTACTTCTTTTCTAGTAATTTAGGGTTTATTCTATTAAAATAACATAAAATTTGAATCTAAGGTGAAATTGTAATTGAATGCAACCCTTAGTTGAATTTATGAAGTAATTATATATATTTGCTATAATTTAAATTCGAGATAAAGCCGTGATAAAAAGTTAAAATTGAAGTATCTCAGTGATTAAATTCATTTTGGAGAGCAATTATTACAATCGCCAAGTTTGAGGCAGTTTATATAATTTAGCCAACCCATTTTTTATATAATTTACCCAACTCATTTTTTGAGTTAAGTTACTCAAGTATAAGTTGTAGATATTTAATATATTTTGTTCACTAATTTTGCCGGGTATAATTCACAAAAAATTTCAATTGAGGTACATGAGAGATTAAGTTGGATTTATGGTGAAATTATTACAAGATGTAAAGTTTGAGATATATTTAATGGTTTACCGATAAAGACTCTAATTAGTTGTGATATATTGCCGTATAAAAAAAAAAAAAAAATCCTCTCTCATTAGGTTTTCTAGTAAATCACTTACTATTTATATTACACTCCATAATATAATTAATACTCAAATCTGGTTTAAATGGATTAGGGTGAGTACTTACAAAAATTTACCCCCTTTCTTGCCTAATAATATATGATCCATAAATACACATCCCATAAAATCATCCTTTAGGTTAAAATTAAGCATGACAACTAATTCTATTAAAACCATTTTGACGAGTCTCTTGATATGTGCTCTTGTATTGTCTCCAATTGTGCCCATCGAAGCAGCTCGTCTTAATCATCGAGGTACATAATTACTTATTGCATGTTACCATTGATTATGTATTTTAAATATGTTATCATTGTTTTAATATGAATACTAATGTTGCAGAGCTTCGTACTATACCAAATTGTGATATTCAACATTATATCTATTTGCCTGCCGAAAGAAGGTGTATGCAAGTGTTGTCCAGAAGATATTTCCCCTAACTGACTGTTGAAAATTAAATTACTCTTAATAAATGGGTGTCTCGATATGAATATAAATTAAAAAAGTGACTCCTCTTTATATATATTATCCATGATTTGTATGAGTTATTTAAATATGTTGTAGCTAAATGTGAATGTAAGTCTTTTTTTAAAAGATACTTCCTCTAGTAGTAGCTTAAAATAAAATTTTACTATGCACAAAGGAATGTCTCAATATGAATATAAATTAAAAGAATATCTTTTTTTTTTATATATTTATTCATAATTTTCATGAGTTATTAAAATATGTTAATAAAAGAGTGTCTTTCTTAATATATTTATGTTTAAGAATAAAGTAAATTTCATAGTGCGGTAAATTGATAGCAAATCATATAACATCAACAAATTTTATAACCAATCACAAATAAGAAAATTATGACAAAGAAATAACTAAAAATTTATTAAAAGAAAACAAAATCTCTCGCTATAGCCAATGAAAAAAAATAAAAAAACAATGAAATATAAAAAAAAAAAAAAAATTAACCAAATCCATGCGACAGGTCGCTTTATTAAATCAAGGAAAAAAAAAGGTTTATAACTGCTAGAAAAATATCTGAACTATATCTCCAACGAAAAAATATGTTGTTGTTTCCAGAGCGAATTAATATTATATCTTTTAAAAAAAATGATGTTATTTTTATAGCGAATTTCGTTAATGGTAGAGCCAAATTTACCCTTTTCATTCATTATATTTGTCTCATCTCTCATTTGTTTCTTCACTCAAAATCAGATACATAATTACTTACTGTAGAATGTAGTAGCTCATTCAAGTGCAAGAGCTGAATGTAGAGTTATGGCAGGGGTGAGCAAAATGACGGATCGAACCAAAAATCAAATCGACTCATTTCGGTTCGATTCGGTTTGATGTCAAAGAGAGATTTGGTTGGTCAGTTCGTTCAGTTTGAATCAAATTTACTGATTGTTCAATTCGGTTACACAAATATGCGGCGGTTGGGCTTAGAACCGACCCCAAATGATAAAAACCGATAAAAATATACTGATCCGTTGTTTGATTCATTTAATATAAAAAAACTTAATTTATATTTTGTGACTTCAGTTCAGTTCATTTGAATTGAACAGACCATTTGCTCAGCCTTAAGTTATGGCCCTAGGAGCTTATGAATTGTTATGGCTTAAGAAGTTAATGGAAAAATTGAAGCTTTTAGAGTCTGAAGCCTCAATCTTATCTTATGATAACAAGACTACTATTAGCATTACTCAGAATTTAATTCAACATGATATAACAAAGTACATAGAGATCGATAGACACTTCATAAAAAAGAAAATCATTCAAGGTGTTTTGAAGTTTATTCATGCAACTTCTAATAATCAACCGACGGATATCTTTACTAAAAAACTATAAGTAGTAAAATATTTCACAACTTAATAGGTAAGTTGGGCACATATAATATCTTTCATACGAACTTGAGGAGGAGTATAAATAGTTCTAAGTATAAATAGGCTTGTAACAATTTATTTCACAAGATGAAATGAAAATTCTCTTCACACAATGGAAATTCATGATTAACATGTATAATTAATTAAGAAAAAAAGTGAATGTCAATCATTGGCTATGACAAAATGCATTAATGAACATAATTTCATTCAAAAATTAAATCTTTTTCCTACCATTATATCCCTCCAAATTTATTAAGGGTTAGATTAGTCTATTTGATATCAATGAGCCACGCTCATCGTGACCCGAATAGTAGAGTCCTTTTTATATAACAAAATGAGGCGAAATATATTAAATTCACTCGTGACTTCTTGCAAAAAAATCTGTGAGACTTCAAATTTTACAAACGATTTATTGTGCGATAAAATTATGAATTTTGGTAAAATTATACACTTATTACACCAACCATGTGGATCTTGCACGTGCACGGTGTTCCTTGTAAACTCTATATCTGTTTAAAATTCTTTTTGAATCATCATTTATAATTTTAATATTCATATTTTGATAAATTTATTTAACTAATACCTAAACTTACTCTTCATGAATTGGGTGGATAGAATACCCAGAAAACCACCACATGTAACTATTAATAAACTCCCTAACTCAAATTCATTTCATATGAAATAGAAATAGTTAAAATTTTAAAAAATAAAAATAAATTTTAAATTCTTAAATAACAAAATTCATAGATAAACAAAAACATCTAGAAAAAAAAAATGTTTTCAGCCTTCTTAATAATATGATAAACTAACAAGGTTAATTTTGTCCAAACAATAAAATATGCTCTGGCATTAAATAATCTTTGCTCTGTAAATAACAACACAAAAAAGGATACTTAAAAGATGAATAGAATTAAAGATGATTTATTAATAATGTTTTTATTGTTACAGGAGAGTAATTGATTTATTCGGTTAGTGTCCAATAAATTTTGGAATCAAACTGAAATAATTCAATTTTTTTTTTTTTTTTTTGAGAAAGTTATTTATATCTTATATATGGAGAGTCCAATATGTCTGAATTGTAAAAGCTGAGTCAAATGTCTCTATAAAATATAATAAAATACATTCATCATCTGAAGTAATTAAAAGTGTTAATAACACACACACACACACACACACACACACACACATATATATATATATTTTTTTTTGGAGAAAGTTATTTATATCTTATATATGGAGAGTCCAATATGTCTGAATTTACAATGCCTTTAAGTAAGTGAGGCAAAGAAGCAAAAGTGAAAAAATAACAATTAACTGAGTACAATCTGCTGTAACGAGCTAGGAAATTAGCTGCTTGATTTCCTTCTCGATAGACATGGTTGAAAGAGACATTGGTTCCCGAGACTAGATATATGAAAACTAAAATAAAGAGAAAGTTAAGACGTTTTCATTGTTGAGCATCTTATTTTTCTTTTTTCTAGAAATTTTTAAATTTTTTTATTTTTCTGTATTGTGATTGGACAATTTAAATATTTTAATTAATAATTTAGTATAAATTATTCATATTAAATGATTTAAATTAATGAACCTTATTTATATATAACTATAACTATCTATCTATCATAAAACACTTTATTTGAATAGCTTAAATTATAAACTACCTAAAATTTAGCTGAATTTTTAAATCCAAACACAAGTTATAGTTTTTCAATATAATAGTGCTCCTTGAATTATTTGTATCTCTTTGCACGATACTTTTTTATTTTTTGGGTTTTTATTGTTTTTTTATTTCATTTCAAAGCACGATACTTTATTCATTACCAATTTATTATTGACAGTGATTTTTCGCAAGTATACAAAATCATGACAAGTAATAAAAAATGAGTAGAGTATCGTTCGAATTATATACGAAGTACCAAAATTATGTTAACCTACTATTATTTAAACTGTAATAAAGGGAATTATTTTAAAAAATTAACTTCAACAAATAAAAGAGAATAAAAAGAAATTAAGTAAGGCAATTTTTGATAAAAAGAAATCAAGAATTAAAAACTACTCGGGATTATGATTTCACTTAATTCTATCCAATTTATTTTATTAGTTTGATAATCAATTTTAATTGTTCAAGTAGGGAAAATAATCCTAAAATCACTAATAAGCTCTTAAGTAGGGAAAATAATCCTAAAATCACTAATAAGCTCTTTCGATGTATTGTTAGCTATTTTAATTCAGTCTAATTACCTATCTTCCAATAGCGCGATCAAAACACGAATTTAACAATTTAAGTTTAATGGTTTGTTTATGAATTTATAATCTAAGGTTGTTAACTTATGAAAACCCCCACGAGTCAAACCATATAGCTATTTTAACTCAGTCTAATTACCTATTTTCCAATAGCGCGATTAAAACACGAATTAAATCATTAAGTTTTATGGTTTCTTTATAAATTCATAATCTAAGGTTGTTAACCTATGAAAACTCCCATGAGTCAAACCTTATAGCTTCCACATCGAGTTATTATTCTCATGTAATTTATTATCTTTTTCATATCAAAAACTCTTCTCCCGATAGTGATTAATGAAATAAATCAATCCAGGGGAGAAACTGGGAGAAACTCTTGCCTTGGAAATCATTAAGTTCATAAATCAATCCAGGGGAGAAACTCTGCTTGGAAACATTAAGTTCAATAATAAATTATACTTTGAACAAAGAAAAACAAATCTAATATTATAAATTGGAGAATAAATTAAGCTACATCAAATCCCTAATATGAGAATTTAGTTCGACATAGTAATTAAATGAAACTTAATTAAGCTTGAAAATAATTACATAATCAATATGAATAATGAAAAGTAAAAGCAAGATTAAGAGTTTAGAGATAAAAACTAGTCAACAAATAATGTTGACTGCTTCTTTGAATCTTTACACAAATCTTGAGCACTTGAAGTGTTGAAGAGAGAGAGAAAACAATAGAACAAATGATGGAATATACAATGAATGGATTCTCTCTTTATATAGACTTTTTGGGGAAAACTCCGACTTCGTTTAGGAAATAGAGTCTTTATTAATTAGCGAATCTTTTGGAGATAGGAGACTGTTTAGACTTTTAATTTCTTCTCAATTAGGACTTTCCCATGCATCTAAATAAGATTTAAACTTGATTGGCACGTCAGAAAAATATCTCATATGGGCCCATGCAAGTGGTAGGGACTGGGCTAACGTTTTCGACCCAAAGCAAAACTTGATCTTCAGCACGGGCGTGCTGTGGGGCATGGGCTGAGCGTGTTGAAGCCTTAGTTCTAAGGTGATCACAGCACGAGCCGTGTTCGTCCGCACGTTCTGAGACAAATTTGTGGCACGGGCGTACTGATCTGCACGGCTAGGGCGTGCTAGGCTCTCAGTTACCAAGATTGATGCAACACGGGCCATGCTTAGGTGAGCACGCCCTTAAATCTATATCATTCTGTGGCACGGGCGTGCCAGATAGCACGGCTAGGACGTGCTAGGCTCTAAATCTCCAAATTGATTTTTTCTGAATCTTACACGAGCGTGCTGGGCTGCACAGCCAAGGTGTGCCAGACTTTGAAAGTTTTGCTTTACTTCGCTCTTTTCTGTATCAAAATCCTATAAATTTCCTCAAAATCAAGTGAATTATGTCTCAAGGAAGCTTTGAACAAAAACATAACTAAAAATGAACAAAAACTAATTAAAGTAATTAAAAATACTAAAAATTCTAATAAAAACTATATTAAAAATACTATAAAACTAGTACCTATTATTGAATTTGACCTGCATATTGTGACTGTTTGAGGGATGGTGACTCTGGCATTTGCGGCTGGAGTAGTAACTCTCATTTGACTTCTTTTTCCAGTTACGCGTCCTGATTTGCATAATGACCGAACAAATAATTGTAGCTGTTGGCATGGATATTGTTCTTGGAATTAAACCTGTGGCATCTTGAAGGTGAAGAGACACTACTAATTTCATGTGCTTAATTTTTTGCACTGTCGTGATGTTTATTATGCTTATTCCATAGTTTTTAAGTTTCAGACGTTTCATATTTGCGAGTCTCCATAGGATTATGCAGACAAAAACAAGACTTTTATTGTTTTTTTATTTTATTTCTTCTTAATCAAAGCTCTCCCTGAAAAGTTCACATAATAGATTCTCTCTCTTTTTTTCTTTTTTTTTTATTTCTTTGATTTTTATAATTCTTATACTAGAAAGTGTTCTAAATTAAATTAAAATAATATTATACTTTCTATATAACATTTCAATAAATATTCCAAGATATTCGTTATCTCTTCAAATATTTTCACAAAAACCTCAATTCAAAAATCATATCCTTTTTACTTACTACACTACAACCAATGAAATGAGATAAAATTTAAATTACTAATTTATCGAAACTATTAAAAACGTTTTTCAAAAAGGCCATATGATCTCTTTTATTATATATTCCCACAAATTTTTTTTCCTAGCTTAATCATTTTTTATATAAAAGGCTAAAAATAGTGAAATTGGAAACTAAATATGATTTTATTCATTTTACAAGCATTGAGGGGTCATATGACAAAATCAAAGTGTAAATATATATATTATCCATATTTAATTATTTAAATTGTTAAATTTTATCTATGTATAATTATCTTTGAGTTGTATTTAAATACAACTTAAATATTTTAACAAATATATTCCTGTATGTATGATTATCACAAGGTATTTGAATTGTATTTAAATACAACTAGAGTTGCAATAAAACTTATTTAATATTTAAGTTGTATTTAAATATGATTAGATCGCAGCAAAATTTATAGCAATGAGCAATTTTTGAAGTCTGATGGAAGCATTCTATAATTATAAAGAGTTTGGTCTAACTCGAGCTTTTAACCATGCGATAAAGAATCTCTATTTGAATTGTATTTAAATACAACTAGAGTTGCAATAAAACTTATTTAATATTTAAGTTGTATTTAAATATGATTAGATCGCAGCAAAATTTATAGCAATGAGCAATTTTTGAAGTCTGATGGAAGCATTCTATAATTATAAAGAGTTTGGTCTAACTCGAGCTTTTAACCATGCGATAAAGAATCTCTCTCCATCTTCTTTGTTCATACTATGAGCTGTAGTTTGTATTTTTGCAGTCATATATATATGTTCTGTTATTTCATAAATTTATTAATGATTTTGATTAGTTGTAGTGGTTGGCTAACCCAATTGTCTTTAGAGTTGTATTAATATTCAATTTCACCTTTTAACTTGGCGCTGTAATGGAATTTGATTTTGAAACATAATTTTAGATTTTGATATTTGTTTTATAGGTTGATAAACGCATTGCTTTCTCTTTTTAATTTTAATTTTAATTTTGTAAAAAGCATATCAGGTCCGTAGAGAGGATTGGAAAAAAGTATGCATTATATGTTGTTTTGACTCAGTTTATATTGTTGTTTATATCCGTGAAATTTTTTTTAAAATTTAAACAAAAAGAATTATCTCACCCCCAATATGTATTTTTTTTGGTAGGTTTTTGATTATTCTTCCAAATAATTTGATTATTCATAATAACTTATTAAAATAATAATGTAATCAACTATAACAATTAATAAAATAATATTTAAATACCCGTGAGCGAAACGTGATTTTTTAATATAAAAATGAATCCAATCGAATTTAAAAGAAAATTGAATTAAAATTCAACCAAAATAACAAAAAATTGTAGATATATTGCTATGTTGTACTGTAATTACCTAATTAAGTGATATAATGCCTGATTTAAATAATTTTGGTAATAAATCATTCTGAATTAATTCATATATGTCAATAAATCGTAATCAGAGTTGTACCACAACTTTATATAAAATATAAATATAAATAATATGTGATCTATAAATCTATAAATACCCATCTAAATTCATCAACATATCATCAAATAAATCCTAGTATCGTCCTTGAACTTAAAATTAAGTCATGGCAATTAATCCTCTCAAAACTCTTTTGGTGACTCTCTTGGTCTGTGCACTAGTAGTGTCTCCAATGATGACCATCGAGGCATCTCCTCTTAATCATCATCGAGGTATATACTATATAATTACTTATTGCATGTCACCAATGGCTATATATTTTGAATATATTTACCATTGTTTTAATATGAATGCTAATGTTGCAGAGCTCCGAAAGGTACCATCAAATTGTGATCCCGGCTATTATCTCATATGCACGCCGAATGGTGAATGCAAGTGTTGTCCAGATGGCACTCTTCCTAGCGGTTGCTGAAAATCAAATTATTATGAATGAATAAAAGAGTATCTCCATATGGATATAAATTAAAAGAATGTCTCTCTTTATATATTTGTCCATAATTGGTATGAGCTATTCAATTATGTTATAGCTATCATATGTTAATAAAAGAGTACCTCCCTTAATATATTTATGTTTGGTAATAAACAACTTTGATACTATTGATGGAATTTGTTTTCTTATTTTATTTTGTTATTCATATTTTAGTATTCACATGACGAATATCGGAAAACTTTTGAGTATTATATTAAAGTAAATTGGAAAATTTTTGAGTATTATATTAAAGAAATTTTCATACTGTCGAAAATTGATAGAAAATAATATAATATCAACAAATTTTTATAACCAATGGCAAATAACAAAAAAATATATTAAAAGAAAACAAAATCTCTCACCATAGCCAAAGCACAATTTTGACCAAATCGATGTGAATAGAGTAAACTTAGACATATAATCCACGATATAAGTGATAAAAAATACTAGTTTTATGAATTTATTATATACTGCTTGTTTCTAATAAAATCTATCGGAGTTTCATCCTTTTTTTTATCAGCAATTTGAATTATTATTTTATTAATTTGTTGCAATACTACTTTAAAAATAAATTAAGATTGAAATTATAATTAAAAATAATATAAACATCGACTCTATAATCAATCAAACTTAATTAAATAGAAAACATAAGATTTGAATTAAAATTAAGAATTAATCGTTTTGCATGTTTTATCCTTCAGCTTATTAATTATCTTCCTCCCCTTGAAGGTAATTGAATGATGGTTATTGACAATGGCAAAGGAATCACAATGTTTGTTTTGTCGATCTAGGGAGTGTAATCTTGAATTAATATTCATCTCATTATTTTTACATCTTAAAATTGATTCGATTTTAAATGAAATACACCATCTTGATTATTTATTTATTTATTATATGATTACTTGAGTTTGATTTTCTTATTTATTATTTAAATACTTGGGTTAGATATGGAGTCCATATTTACATTATTTTAATCAAAATTTCAATATTAGTTTACTGTTAGAGTGCAGTTGGAATACATTGACAAGTTCAGGTGTTATTCAATTATACCCTAAAAGCAAATTATGGTATAATTGCAACTAAGTTGTTAAGTACTAGATCCCAAGATACAAAAGTGGCTTTAGATATATACTTATTTTGAATCTTCCTTAAGTAATCTCGGAGATAAGTCATTTCAAAATAGATCGAGATTCGAATCTCTTCTCCTTGTGCTAAATGAAAAAGTCATTTCAAAATACTATAAAATCAACCATAACCATATATATAAGTGGTAAATATTCCTGGTTCTAGGAATTGATTATGAAATGCCTATTTCTAATAAAATCTATAAGAGTTCTTTGATTACGGAGTTTCATATATTTGATAAAATAATAAATTATATTAAGATTGATATTAAATATATGTTTCTTTGATTACGGAGTTTCAAATATATTTGATAAATAATAAATTCATATTAAGATTGATATTAAAATATCATATATATATATATTATATATATATATATATATAATATATAAAAAGGATTTTAATTTATTAGTTAAAAAATAAAAAAAATAAAAGCAATTTAATTTTTGTTAGCATATTAACTTTCCATCTAAATCTAAATTTCATTGGATAAATTACAAAATTATATTATATATTAAATAAAGTAAAAATGTAAGGTAATTTAAGAATTTTAATTTTATTGGTTAAAACATAATGGTAATTTAATTTCAATTGGTTATATTATATTATATAAAGTCATATTAAATAAGGTAAGAATATGATATATTTAATTATAATTTTTAACAAATATTTAATTTCAAGTAACTTATTCTTTAAAAAAAAGTTGTAATTTGTGATTATTTATTAAAGAATATATTATAAGATTTATCGATCAATATAAAATAGAAAATAAAACTTATTGAAAACATATATATAATATAAAATTATGATAAAACATGTTATATTAGCAAACTATATAATAAATTGAAAGAATTTTTTTCCTAAAAAAAGGCAACCATAAAATTAATTGTATACTCATAGACTTCATCAAAAAATAAAAAAAAATCAAAATTATTTTATAAAATTAATTGAATGTTAGAAAATTAATCAAAACTAATTCCAAATTTGTAAAGTGGCTTTAACAGCTTTTTTTTTTCTTTTTTAAATCTCTCTTATAGATTTCTAAATCATAATAATTCAATTATTTTAATATAAAATTGAATCCAACAAAATTTAAAAGGAAAGTGAATTATTCAATTATTTTAATATAAAATTGAATCCAACAAAATTTAAAAGGAAAGTGAATTAAAAAATAACAAAAAATTTTAGATATATTGCCGAATTGAACAGTAACTCTAATAAATAGATATAATACTAAATCGAATCAATTTTGGTAATCAATCATACTGAATTAATTCATATATTCATATATGTCAATAAATCGTAATCACAATTAGTATCATAACCTTAAATAAAATATAAATATAAATGATATGTGATCCATAAATCTATAAATACCCATCTAAATTCATCAACATATCATCAAACAAACCCTAATATCTTTCTCGGGCTTAAAAAATTAAGTAATGGCAACCAATTCTCTCAAAACTCTTTTGGTGACTCTGTTGGTCTGTGCACTAGTAATGTCTCCGATGATGCCCATTGAAGCATCTCCTCTTAATCATCGTCGAGGTATATCCTATATCATTACTTATTGCATGTCATCAATGGCTGTATATTTTAAATATATTTACGGTTGTTTTAATATGAATCCTAATGTTGCAGAGCTCCGTAGATTACCACCAAATTGTGACCCTGGCTATTATCTTGTATGCAAGCCCAACAATGAATGCAAGTGTTGTGAAGAAGGCACGCCTCCTAGCAATTGCTGAAAATCAAATTATTATGAATAAATGAGTATTTCAATAAGAATATAAATTAGAAGACTGTCTCTCTTTATATATTTATTTATAACTTGTATGAGCTACTCAAATATGTTTAGCTATCATATCTTAATAAAAGAGTACCTCCCTTAATATATTTATTTATGTTTGAAAACAAAGAACTTTGAGTTTATATTATTTATTATATTATTGATGGAATTTATTTTCTTATTTTATTTTGTTATTCATATTTTAATTTAGTATTCACATGTGAATCTTGGAAAAAAGTAGTAGTTTTCCAGCATATAAATTTTCAAATCCAATTGAAATAATTTAAATATTTTAATGTATAACCGAATCCAATCAAAATAAGCAAATTTTTTAGATATATTCCTGGATTGAATTGTAATTTCTTAATTAAGTAGATATAATTTTTTAGTTTGAAGATATAATTATTCTCCCTGAGCAATCCCAGAGATAAGTCATTTAAAAAAAGATCGAGATTCGAATCTCCTCTCCTAGTACTAAAAAAAAAAAGGTCATTTCAAAATACTATAAAATCAACAAAAACCATATATATAAGTGGTAAATATCCCGGTTCTAGGAATTGATTATGAAATGCCTATTTCTAATAAAATCTATAAGAGTTCTTTGATTACCGAGTTTCATATATTTGATAAAATAAATAATAAATTATATTGCACATTGTTTAAGATAATAAATTAATTGCACATTGTTTAAGATATTATATTATATATATATATATATATATATATATATATATATATTATATACATATATATATAAATACATATATATATAAAGAATTTTAATTTTATTGGTTAAAAAATAAAAATAATTTAATTTTTGTTTGCATATTAATTTTTCATCTAAATCTAAATTTCATTGGATAAATTATGAAATTATATTATACATTAAATAAGATATATATTAAATATGGTAAAAATATAAGGTAATTTAAGAATTTTAATTTCATTGGTTAAAATAAAGTGGTAATTTAATTTCGATTGATTATATTATATTATATAAAGTACATATTAAATAAGGTAAGAATATAATATATTTAATTAATACTTTTAACAAATATTTAATTTCAAGTAACTTATTGAAATATCCGGAATTTTTATTTTTTAAAACTTTTGAATTTTTATTAAATCAAAAATCGAAAATTTCAACCGTGTCGGATGTAAATGTAATACAGTCTCTCAATTCGAGTCCAAATTTTCAAATTGAGCCCAAGCCCAAAACAGTTTATTTGGAAATGTTTAATTTGGGAACACTTAAAATTTTCGATGAAATAAAATGGAGCTCTAGTTACTAAACGATAATGAATGTAGGTATTTGTATGTAACTACTATATAAATTAATCATCCTAAAATCAAATGTCATTATTATTAATGTTTTATTATTAATGAGTAAATGGAGAAATATTACGAAACCGAATTAAACAATTAAAATAAATTGAACCGGATCCGAAAATCAATTAAATGTATCGAAAACCGCACGAAATATTCCGAAAACCGAATGAAAAACTCGAAACTCGAACAAAATGAGACCAAATCGCTAAATCGGACCAAGCCAGTTCGAATCGAACCGGATGGCCCAAAAGCCCAATTTCCTTTCTTTCCTTTTTCTTCTTTTCCTTCTTCTTCTTCTTCTTCTTCATTTTCCTCTCGCGCGCGACAGCCTCTCCTCTTCCTCTCCTTCGCGTTTCCGGCCACCGATCAGCAAGATGAAGGTGGCGATCGGTTCCTCTGGCGATGCTGGACACGATTCCAACCTCCCCTCGCTCCGATCGGACCTCCAGCGGCGCGAATCGAGGACATCCCCTTCGACAGTCACGCTCTTCGATCTCCGGCGACTTCTCGCCATTTCTGACGGGCTCAAGGTGAACCGTAGGTCTCGATCGACTCCTCTCCCCCATGTGAACATTTCTCCTCCATTAATTTGTGAATTTGCTTGAGTTTTGATGAACCACCATGGGCGGCGGCTTGAAGGCGGCTGTGGAGGTCGATCCGGCCAAACGAGCCATTGGCTCAACAAATTGATGGTAGATTTGGACTCCTTGCAACTTTTTGAGTCGAATGGTGTGATCGTTGTAACGAATGGTTTGTGATCGTTGTAAAAATTCTTGGGCGGTTTGACTTTTTTCCGCCACCGTGTAACAGTTGGATACGGCAGCGGTCGCGGCGAGACTCCGGCTCCGGCGAGACTCCGGCGAGGACTCCGAGAGGCAGAATGATCTCCTCTTCGCGCGGATCACGAAAATCAAATCCGATTTTTGATCGGTACATTGTAAGGCCTGGTTGCTTATTTTCGGTATAAATTTCAAAACTTGAATTAATTAATTAATTGAATATAAGATTAATTGAATTAGTAAAAATTGGAAATTTATGGACATCGATTATAGAATCGGACTTCTAGGCAGTTGAAGAATAATAAAGATTTTCACCGAAAATAAAAAAAAAAATATTTAAGTTTCAAATTATCAATCTAATTAATCTGTAAATATCGTGAATTATGATTAATTACATTATAAAAAGGGAAATTAATAATTATAATACATCGGTGGTATAATGTCTAGTTATATTAATCAATAGAAATGATTCCTCAAATATAATTAATATCATGGCTAATGCGTACTTTATTTTGATATTACGAATATTAACGTTAATTTACTAATGATACTTATTTGAAGAGTATAAACAAAAACGTTAATTTACTAATGATACTTATTTGAAGAGTATAAACAAATAAATAAATAAACAAGCGTAACGAATGTATATATAGTTTAATAACTTAAATATCGACTAACATTATTATCATTATTATTATTATTATTATTATTAGTAATATTAATATTTTGATTAGTATTATTATAAAATATTACTCAACAAACAACTAAACTTTTTATTTAAAGGCGATACATTAG